>OY755202.1:19361639-19788175 GCA_963576765.1 Draba incana | reverse complement strand
AATCCATCTTGCCCAATCCAACGTTTATCAAACCTAAATTGTCGTCGCCCCCGTGGTATCTTATTGTCTATAGTAGCAAGGATATGTCGGTGATCCGAACCAATCATAGCTAAATATTATACAAGAGAATGTGTAAAAGTTGCATGCCAATCTTCTTCATTTGCCAATCCTCTGTCCAAACTGCACCAAATAGTTTCTAACCTAGTTTGACCCTGCAATCGGCGACGCCCCCGCCAGGACATTTTATTTCCCAAACATGGAAATTCTAGCATACCACAATTTAAAATCATAGTGT
This sequence comes from Draba incana, assembly GCA_963576765.1. Taxonomy (NCBI): domain Eukaryota; kingdom Viridiplantae; phylum Streptophyta; class Magnoliopsida; order Brassicales; family Brassicaceae; genus Draba; species Draba incana. Next base: position 19,787,880 of record OY755202.1, on the reverse strand, counting down.
TAAAAGATTGAAATGTGTTAGCATTCCTTAGAGTGCCACCTTTTTCTCATGATTACCAGTGACTTCGTTTAAATCTCCAATTATCATCCATGGATCAAACCTTGTGGTTGCGATACGTGTTAACCGTTCCCATACATATTCTCTTCGTTTTGGAAACATTAGAATCATTATTATAAAATAAAGCAAGTCCACCGCTTGCACCGCATGGATCTACCGTGTACAATTTATTATAATCAAAATGAAATTGAAAATTTTGCATTGAAACAAAATCTTGTTTTGTTTCTGAAAGAAATAAAAAATCGGGCTTATACTTATTCCAAAGATCCTGTAAATAGCTAATGATTGGGCGTGGGCCTAAATCTTGACAATTTCAACTCAAGATCCGCATTAATCAACCGTCGGCGTTGATGGCTCAGGATCACCATGTGAACCCGAAACCTTCCTCGGCTTTCCGGGATAAACACCATCGTATTCTCTGCAACCCAATCGAAAACACCCTGAATGTTATCAAGGAATGGCTCATCCAATCCAGAACGTACGTTCGCCATAAGTACTTACTGTCGATTAAATTTGAGTTCAAAGTGATCAGGAAACAAAATGTTAATTTGGTTTAAAATGCTAACAGGATTGGAGAAAATCAAGATATTACTTAAATGCTAAAAGAAATTGGATTTCGTGGCATGAGTAGTATAGGGCTAGAAGAGGAACTTCAGACTTATCAGACATCAAGATACATTCTTTGTTTTTGATTGAACAGTAAGGAAGAGCCGGTTTTAAAATAATCAAATTGGTCCTTTATAAACGTGAATGTGGCTAACATACTATTGATTAACGGTTAACCTCTATATTTGGATATGTCAAAAGATTTTGTTTTCTTAAGAACTAAAAACTCAATTATGTGCACAGTTTTAAAATAATTTGTTAGCTAATCGGATATATCCCTATATCAATGCTGTTTTTTATTTTTATTTTGCTAAACGAAATATATGAATGCTCTTGTTGCATAAAGACGATTATGGTATGTACTACATAAAATTTTGTATAATAACTTTAAATCCAAACCAAACATTGAAACTAAAACATACATGTCATTAGGTCACTCATGGAGTGACACCGACTTATTTTTATGCGAAATATACACACGATTAAGCACCAAGGAATTTACGGGTATATCGATTAACATGGGAAGTAACAGATACATCTGTGATATGGGAAGATGTAGTTGCAAGACCCATGACGTGCTCCCTCAAGGTTAATGCACTGATTCTTGCATGCATTATTGTTTCCACAAACTCCTGACCATGTTCCACTTGACTTCTCGCACAACTTCTGCGCTTCCACCATTGTTGGGGCTTCTGCATATGCATAACTCAAGGTTATTTACTTAATCAACTTATCTAATAAATCTTAATTTGAAAATATCAAATTGATTACTCATTTTTGTATGCATGTATATGATAAGACCATTACTCACCAAAAGAAGCAAAGAGAACAAGAGCAGCGAAGAGAAGAGCGATGATTGAAGCAAACTTAGCCATGATCACTATAATACTATTTTCTTTTCAATGTGTGGGTTGAAGTGTGAGGAAATAAGCGTAAAACCAACCTCTATTTATAATGAATGATGGTGTACTTTTCATCGTGCAATTAATTTGTTAAACCCCACTAATGCAACAATAGGAGATGAGATGTTTGACTAGTTCATTGATGATGGCTAGTGAAATCTCAAACAGTCTCTATCTGTTGTGACCCAAATGGCTGCTTTGGCTTCAAGTCAGTGATATATCATTCACATTGGCGGCTGGTTAATATATCTTGGTCAAGAATATTAAACGGTTCAATGTTATAAGTTAGAGTGTGAAAGGAACATGATTAGAGGCGTTATTCATATACTTAAACCAACCGAAACCAATCCAAATTTAGGTGCTAAATAGGATTATGGGTGAACTCAACCCACAAATTAGCAAATGGATGGTGAGAAATTTCGAGTTCTTTGGCTATTTTTTTGATAACCTTTTTCTGTTTTAAATGTCAACCGGGTATGTGAAGATATGATTCAGACGTGAATTATGCAGCTATTCAAGTACTAAAATCTCATTATTTCTTCATACTCAGTGACTCCAAACAATGACTAATGTAAAGGTAAGAGTGTGAAGCTTTCCTTCGGATAAGTTAAGCTAGATGGAAACAAGAAAATCAAAAGAGAGTAACAAGAAAAAAACTCATTAACATTATTTCTTCAAGTGTTGCATAAAATAATTCATAGTTCAAAAATAAACAAGTAGTGACATCAAATTTCAAAGAGAACTAAGAATGAAAACCCAAAGCTTTGAGATGGTTCTGCCAAGTGACAATGATGAACATGAACTAAATTAGGTCTCAGTGATCTTGGATGTCCTCGATGAGGGCTTACGTGCACTTTTTCAATTTCAGGGTAATTTCTTTCTGATCCAGAACGATGATGACAACCCAAACAATGGATTCCCTCTTCTCACGAACCTTTGTTCTTGTGAGAACATCGTTAGAAACTTAGAACAGAGCAAAGTCTTTGCCCTTCACCTTTCATGGCTGAAAACGAGTTCAAGATTGATGGAATCTTATAAGAGACGCAAGGTCAGCCATGAGCACAAACCCAAAATACGTGGGATTGGACAACCAAATAATTAAAAAAATTTAATATGAATAAAGGCCCCGCAAAAAGTATTCTCAACAAGAAGAGGTCCACAATTTTTTAAAATATTAGCAATTTTTTCAATTTAAAAGAAAAATATATACTCTCTCCGTTTCACGAAGATATATTTTTTGAGTTTTTTTAGTTTGTTTCATGAAGATAGATTTCCATAAAAGATTGTAGTTTTTAAGAAAAAATATCAAATCCTATTGGTTGAAATGTCTTGAAAACTGTTTAGGCCCCGTAATTTCAAGAGAAAAAAGTAATGTTTATGGTTAGCTAGAAATCGATCGAAACGATCACGCTTTTATTTCTATTAAATTTTTTTTTAACGATTTTGGTTTGATGAGTAGTATAGAGCTCAATGAGGAAATTTAGACATTAAAAATACATGATTGACAAAAGGTATGGTGGCTTAGTGGTAACACAAAGAGGTTAGTTCCTTTGTACCCCGAGTTCAAACCCCCATTGGTTTAGAAATTATTCTTTAAATCGGAATCTAAAGATTGCATTCGGGTTCTGAGAAGATTATTAGTTAAAGGTTTAGAACTCTCATGATTTATCAAAAAATATATATATACACCATTGGTTATTTGCTTGAGTCCTAAGGAAGAATCGGTTTTTGAATAATCAAATTGGGTTTTTAAAACAAGCATAGCTAAACTGTTGATTAACCTCTATATTTGGATATGTCTCAAAAGATTTTTTTCAGGTTCTAAAGACTACTTTTACACACATTTTAAAAAGTACTTGATTAGCTAATCGGATTTCTATCCCTACATAAACGCTCCAAATGCATAAGGCAATTTTGGTACGTACTATATAAAAGTTTGTATAATAAGTTTAAAACCAAACAAAACATAGAAACATAAACATACATGTCATTTCGTCACTCATAGAGTGATACAGACTTATTCAATGTAAAATACACACACGATTAAGCACGAATGAGTTTTAGGGTAGATTGATTAACATTGGAAGTAACAGATACATCTGTAATATGGGAAGACATAGTTGCATGATCCATGTTTTGCTCCCTCAAGGTTTATGCACTGATTGTTGCATGCACTACTGCTTCCACAAACTCCTGACAATGTCCCACTTGGCTTCTCACAATACTTTTGCCCTTCGACCATTGTTGGTGCTTCTGCATATACATAACTCAATCAATAATTACTAATCATTTACCAAATAGAATCTAAATTTGAAATTAGCAAATTGATAAGTCATTTTTGCATGTATATGATATAATCATTACATACCAAAAGAAGCAAAGAGAACAAGAGCAGCGAAGAGAAGAGCAATGACGGAAGCAAACTTAGCCATGATCACTATTATACTTCTTTGTTTTAATGTATGTGTTGAAGAGTGAATAAATAAGCCTACGATCAACCTCTATTTATAGTTAAATGATGGTGAGTTTTGTCTTATAATTTTCATCGTACAATAGTGAAATAATATTGTCTTCTAGTAACAATAGAAGATATAATGTTTGACTAGTTCATTGATGATGGCTAGTACTTGGTTTGGTTTGGTTTTGAGCTAGTATTACATCTAGTGGGGGATCCAGAAATTATTTTTAGTGGGGTCAAATTTTATTTTTTGAAACATAATATATAACTTATTGCATAAAAATATTAGGTAACCTGATACACGTTATATAATATGTTATATAATACGTTTCAAAAAATAAAATTTGACCCCACTAAAAATTATTTATGGATTCGCCACTGGATGTAATACTAACTCAAAACCAAAGCAGCCACCTGGGTTACATCAGATAGAGAGGCAGCCTGATACACGTTTGAGAATCCAAGTACTAACCATCATCAATGAACTAGTCAAACATAATATCTTCTATTGTTAATAAAAGACAATATTATTTCACTACTCACTACAAGAAAACAAGATGATTTTTGACCAAATATGTTTACTAACAAAGTTGTAACGACCGTAACCCAAATTAGTGGATTTTGGGTGGTGTCGATCGACACCTGTAGGTGGTGTGATCGACACTGTGTTTCGGAATTCGGTTTGAAGTTGCAAAACTGCGATTTTCACGCGGTTTGTTTAAAAAAACCCTAAAGCTCGATTCTTTTTATGCCTTTTGCTCGTGTGCCGTCAAGGGGGAAGAGAAATCAGAAATATTTGAGAGGAAAAAGAGATCGAGAGAGATTTTCGTGAGAATTCGAGTGTTTGTTCGAGTTCTCGAGTGCTTTTCGTTCATTCATCCCCGGTGATCATTTGTAACGTGGATCCATGCGAGTTCCGGTGTGGATCAGAGGTTGTTCTTAGCCGTAGAGTCTATGTTTGTCGTGATCATTCCCTTGTTTGTCCCGAATCGCGAGGTCAGTGCGTGATCGCAGGGTTTCCATTAGATTAGCGATTATTTGATGATGGTTGTGTGATTCTCGTGTTTGATTGAATTTCGTTGATGGTTGCTGTTAATTGGTGTTGTTCTTATGTAATGTGATCGTGATTGTTGATTTGTATCGATTCCAAGACGAGTCGCGAGAGGATAGACTCGGCTCTGGTTTCTGCAAAGAGGTGTCGATCGATGCCTAGAGGTTGTGTCGATCGACACCACATTGAGAATGATACTTGTTGGTAGCGAGTGTCGATTGACACCTAGTGGTAGTGTCGATCGACACTCGGTACAGTTTCCTGTACAGAAGTATCAGGTGTCGATCGACACCATGGTGGTGTGTCAATCGGCACAAGTTTATTAAATTCGTATATTTTATTAATTTTGTCGAGAAAATGGAATTGTGTTAAATTGTGTATTATACTGGTAATTGTTATTCTGTGTATAACATGTTGGCGGGATGACCGCTCTACTGAGTATTTATGATAATACTCACGCAACTCCCGGTTTCTTTTTGAGTTGCAGGTAAAGAAAAAGTGTGATCGTGGAACCGAGGCCGTTGGAAGATGATGATAGGGTTGTTGTTGCTGTTTTTAGTCTAGCGAACCAAACGTTTTAGGTTGCTAGTTTATTTATTTGATCATTCCTGAATCTTGTTATTTGATTTATTTGGTTAAAGGAATTATTTATTTAATGGATTTATTGGTTTATTATATTGGTTTAAGTGTTTATTTTCTGCAGTAGAAATGTTAGTTTTTTTTAAAAAAAAGTTTGGTTGTTTTATTTTTGTATCAGAGCCTAGACGGTTTTAGGACTATGGAAATTGGATGTCTGAGACTATGCGTGTAAATTGATTTTTGTGCTTAGTCAATTTAATAGAGTCTTAGTATCATCCTCTTCGGTATTTTAAAATGATTCCATGGTAAGTTTTGTGATTGATTGTGACTTTTTGTAGCTTATTGTCTTGTTCTGTATGAGTGCAGAGAGATGGACGCCGGAGCTAGAGGTCATGGACATGGTAGAGGTCGTGGACGTGGTCGTGGACTAGTGTTTGAGTCGTCTTCTAGTGCTACGCATGCGTCAGAGACTCATACGCATCATGTGGGATCCGTGGGCGAGGTCAGTGGTAACGCTAGTGAGAGTGTTATGGGCATCGGGAGGGGCGCCGGTATGGCTGGCAGAGGAGCGGGCCCAGGTGTGGGTAGTGTTTCAGCTCAGGATCGATGGGAGCGTATGGAGGGCTTTATGGCGCAGTTGTTGGAGCGGTTTCCGGCGGCAATTCCGGTTCAGGCTCCAGTGGTGCCTCCAATGGCAGAGGTGCAGCCGAGGGCTGTGGTTGCAGAGGTGCGTCCATCTTACCTGGAGATGGTGAGTTAGATGCGTTAGATGAGTACTGCTTTCTTTTCGGGTGGTATTAGCCCCGAGGAGGCAGATGAGTGGCGTTTGTGTGTGGAGCGCAATTTCCGCTCGGTTCGTTGCCCTGAAGAGTACAGGGTAGAGTTGGCAGTCCACTATCTGAGTGGTGATGCTAATTCTTGGTGGAGAACTTTAGTGTAAGGTGTATGCATTATGATGTATAATGGCTAGGTGGATCACGAAATGGTTGTTATGGTGTTATGCGGTGTTGGTCCATTTCTTTTTAAAACCGAGGTGGGGATTTAAAGAACCAAGAAGACTAAGGCAAAAGCAAGCTACGGTGATGACTCAAAGAGAAACAAAAAAACCTACGGTTAGTAAGTTGAGGTGATGGTTCGAGTCAAACAGTGTAAAGAAAAGCTAATGTGATGGTTCTGAGAGTCTAAAAGGAACAAGGCGGTGATCAAGAGGACACCAAATAAAAGAAGAGAGCTCACCTAAAGAGAAGGGGAGCTGAATCCTGTTGTTGAGACGACCGAAGAAGACATGAGAAATTCACGCACAAGACTTCAAGAACAACGTGAGAGCTCGCGGTAAACTTGAAGGTGATGAAGAAAGCTCACCAATAAAGGAGCTAATGAAGGTTACATCGACAACCAACCGTAAGAAGATGTGACAGAAGTTCACGAATTGAAGACGTGAGAAGAAGCTCACGGAGATGACTTGAGGAGACACAGAGATGGCTCATGGGAAAGAGTCGAAGTGTTTCGTGCAAAGAAGAACATTAGTAAAGAAATTGGTCAAGAGAAACAGAGGAAGATTGTGAAATATCTGTTGAGAAGTGACAAAGAAATTCGCAGAAGAATAATCTCACCTAGATGGGAGCAGAAGTTGGTTGCAGACACAGCTAGAGGATACGTGAGGAAGCTCACGGAGAAGATGCAGAGGAAGACTGAGTAAAAAAACCCATCAAAACGACCGCAATGAAATTTTGGATAAGAAGAAGCCAAACTCAGTGGATTCCAAGCAAGAGGGAGAGCGAGAAGCTGAGTGTACCAGCGACTACGCTAAAGGGATATGCACAGAGAAAAGATGTGATTCCAGCAAAGAAGAAGAAGCTATGGGATTGAAATCCCTAAATTAAATTTGAGGTTTTAATCAAAGGATTCAAGAGGGAGTGTTGGAATTGAATCCTTGATTAAAACCTGCAAAAGAGAAAGCTTCAAGTGAGAAGACATGAACAACATAGAAGAGCTTCAAGTGTAGAAGAAGAAATCGAAGAAGAAGAAGTTGTCGTGAAAGAAGGTCAACGACAAGAAGAGGAACAAGAACAAAGTCAACAGTGGGACTTTAGTGGTTTTGTGTTAATGGGCCATCGTTGGGTTAAAGCTCAAATAATGGAACTTAGAGTGTTGTTATTTATCTAAAGTCAAGAGAGTTGTTGGAGTTGACTTGTGAAAGAGAGTTTATGATGTACAAGCATGGTGCAAGTGTGTGTGTGGTAAAAGAAACCACTATATGTGTGTGTTGTGTAAGAAAAACACATCAATATTAACACAATGTAGTCTTTACAGTGCAAAAACGGTTTTTTGCTTTTCTCTCTAGAACAAAAGTAAATTAAATAGAACAAGAGATAAAGAGATAGAGGGAACTAACATTTGAGAGTGAAACAAAGGTTAGATGCAAGAAATCAGTCGGTTAGATATAACTTTTCAAGCTTGGTCACATTTGCTTCACTTTTTCCCGCCCATTAGTTAAAACATTATAAATATGATAAATTCTTTACAAACATAAAACAATACTCCCTCCATTTAATAATATAAGATGTTTTAGCAAAAATCGTGAATATTAAGAAACTACTTTTACACTAAAAAGTAGCATTTAAAATATATATTAAAAACAGTTTAACCAATTATAAAAAAGACTGCAAAATACTATTGGTCACACAGTATTCAATAAAGTTAAAAGTATCTAGTATTGTCAAAACAGCTTACATTATGAAACAAAACAAAAACTCCAAAACAGCTTACATATTAAAACGGAGGGAGTATTGATATAGATTACTATTTATATTGAATTTTTTTTAGTATTTATGGTAAAGTAATTATTTATGTTTTGGACAATTTTTTAAATAAACATATCGGTAAAACAGACCACGCGTAGCGTGGGTTAAAAACCTAGTGTGTATAAAAGTAGTCTTTAGTTCCTAAAAAAAAATCTTTTGAGACATATCCAAATATAGACGTTAATCAACAGTTTAGATATGCTTGTTTTAAAAAACCAATTTCATTATTCAAAAACCGATTCTTCCTTATGACTCAAGCAAATAACCAATGGTGTATTTATTTTTATTTTTTTTATAAATCATAGGAGTTCTAAACCTTTGACTCATAATCTTTTCGGAACCCGAATGCAATCTTTGGATTCCGATTTAAAGAATAATCTTCCGTAACAATGGGGGTTTGAACCCGGGGCACAAAGGAACTAACCTCTTTGTGTTACCACTAAGACATCATACCTTTGGTCAATCATGTATCTTTAATGTCTAAATTTCCTCATTGAGCTCTATACTACTCATCAACCAAAATCGTCAATTTTTTTTTTTAATCTCCTTTATATGCGTGAACGTTTCGATCGATCCTCAAGCTAACCATAAACCTAACTCTTCTCTCCTGAAATTATGGGGCCTAAACAAAACAAAATTATTTTTTGCGGTTTATGAGATATATTTTTTTTTTAAATAGAAACAATTGTTAATATTATAAAAAAATGTGGACCTCTTCTTGTAGAGAATATTTATGCGGGGCCTTTATTCATATTAAAATTTTTAATTATTTGGGTGTCCAAACCCACATCTTTTGGGTTTGTGCTCAGGGCCGACCTTGCTTCTCTTATAAGATTCCATCAATCTTAAACTCGTTTTCAGCCATGAAAGGTGAAGGGCAAAGACTTTACTCTGTTCTAAGTTTCTAACGATGTTCTCAGAAGGACAAAGGTTCGTGAGAAGAGGGAGTCCATTGTTTGGGTTGTCATCATAGTTCTGGATCAGAAAGAAATTATCTTGAAATTGAAGTCAATACTATTAATAGTGTGGGGCTTTTATTCATATTAAAAATCTATACTATTAATTGAGGAGTAAGAAAAACTGTTAGGACTAAAATTGAGCTTTATTTACTCGAATTGCAACTCAAAAATTGACTTTCTAAAAATATTTCTGAAATTAAAAAGGGCAAATTCGGAAGAAAAAAAATCAAGATCCAATTTCAAACCCAGTTGACAACGGATAAACACGCAGATCCTTTGTCAATGCTTAGATCAAGGAGTAAGAGAAACTGTTGGGGCTAAAATTGAGCTTTATTTACTCAAATTGCCACTCGGAAATCAACTTTCTAAAAAAATTTCGGAAATTGAGAAGGGAAAATTTGGTGGAAAAAATCAAGATCCAATTTCAAAACCAGTTAAATCATATAAACACGCAGATCTTTTATCAGTAATTTGATTGGTCAAATTGTTGACCCAGATCTTTGTGGGTTATAACAAGATCCAATTTAAACCCAGTTATAAACGGATAAACACGCATATCTTTTATTCGTAATTTGATTGGTGAGATTGTTGACCCCTATCTTTGTGAGTTATAAAAATAAATCATTCGATTTCAAAAATACGTTTTAGGAAAGGTAATATTATTTTTGCGTCTTTTTAGGGGATATTCTTCATTTTTGGAAAGTAACATAATATTAAATTTAATCCGCTATGTTATAGGAAGGAATTAACAACCACGCAATTCACTAATTACATAAAATTTTCACAATCTTACTGGAAAAGAATCTTGAATCAGAATAAAAGAGCATCAAATATTTTCAATTACCTAATTAAATAAACACACGCAACCATAATTACAATATTCCAAATATGTTAAAGATTTATGTTACATTTCTTTCTTTATCAAATAAATCATTCCGTTTAAATTACGACTTCTCTCCACTATATAATGTAGCTTTCCAACCTCTACAATATTGTATTAATCGAAATTAGGTCAAACATCAAAAACACCCCTCTAGCTTTTAGGAAATTCCAAACCAATTCAATGGCAACTCCAAATGCAATCACCCCTCTATATGATATCAAGACATGGAAAACTGAGTGGAAAATCAAGGTGGAGATCATACACGTGTTTAAGCAGGAGTCTACTTACTCTGGCGAATTGTTGAACTTGATATTAGCTGATGAGTCGATAGATTTTTTCATATTTACATGTACCATTAAGTAATACCATTTGATATTAGATCTATCGTCTAATATCTTTTTTTATTTAGGGAACTCTCATCCATGCAACCATCAAGAAATAGAAATTCAAAAAGCGGAACGCTACATCCAACTCAATCAAGGGCGTTGTTTTGAGCATTTCCAGGTAATTAAAGCGGTTGGTTAGTTCTGCTTAACAAACATGCTCTTTGGCTTTGTACAAGAAAACCATGATTACCCGATGTGCACTGGTCTCTAAGGACCTTTATTTGGACCTATCAAGCTTTTGAAATATTCTCGATGAGAAGATAGACACTAACATTTTAATAGGTAAATGTGTTTTTTATATAATAGCTCATATAACTTTCATTGATGACCATATAACTTTCATTGAAAACCATATTACACAGTTTACTTGGACAAGTTCATGAAGTTGGAGATGTAAAGAATCTCGAAGTTGCAGGGAACCCCACAAAGAAAGTTGACTTCGAGCTTTGGAATACAGAGTAAGTTTCTATATTTGTAAATAAACTTATAAGTGTTGGAAACCTTGAGTTACATATAGTATATTAAATTATATAACTTACAATGTTTTTTAGGGGTAAATGGATTTCGTGTACCCTGTGGGGTGTTTTTGCAGAAAATATTGTCAAAGCATGGGAGAGATCAAACGGAGAACCGGTCATTTTGCTAATCCGGTTTGGAAAAATTAATGAGTTTAGAGGTAATCAATCTATTAATTAAAATATGTATGATTACCATTTTAAAATTCTATATTGGATATATTTTTGCATATATGAAATCGGAATATGACTAATGTCTTTGGAACGATATCACAAGTGATGTCAATCCTGATATCAAAGAAGCCAAGCCATTCATGAAAAAGTAATATTACTCTTGCATAGAAATATCACATATTGTAGTGTGTTTTACATTTAAAAATATTTGTGTGTGTGTGTTTGTATCCCAGGTTATCATGTGACGCAATCTCTGAACGGGCGGACAATACCCCTCTTGGTGATAATGCAATTATCGCCAGGGACGAGTTCTTCAACCAGTTTCCAAAGAGTTCTGTATATGAGCTCATCACAAGTACAAAGGTAACTCTGAAACATTTATGTAAATGTTTGGAATGGTGAATAATAATATAGGGTTCATGTTGTTTGACAGACCTATAAGAGATTCTCTAGATTTCTGCTGATGAACTTTTAGCTGGAAATTATGAACAGGTAATGTGTTGAGGAGGTGTCGACCACTGTGAAATCAATCATTCGTGTAATTTTTGATACACCAACTGTGAGCTTAATATTCCCGACCGTGATAGTTGTCCGTTTGACAAACCCAGTCAGGGGATGAGGATCCCTTCTTAGCCTATTTCCTTCGATCTCCATTTCGTGGAGAGTACTTTGATAGATGAGTTTTACTGAGCTTCCTGTGTTGACTATCGTCCGGTTCACATCGCAATCGTCCACCATGATTTTGATAACTAGGGGGTCGTTGTGCGAGCGATTTAGGTTCATCGTGTCCCTTTCATCAAATGTGGTGGTTAAGTGCTACTCTGCCAGTTGCGTTCGTTCGTCCTCACACCGGATGGTTATGATGTCACCTTTCTCTTTGTTCATGCCTCCCATGATCATAAATGTTGTCATGATTTCCAGCAGTTATTTAATCGATCATTTTCCGACTGTATTTTGCGCCCAATAAATCTAGAAAGCCCCATGGTGGACGGTAATTGAAGGTACCGGGTTCGCGCAAACAAACTCGATCTCTATCAAACAAGTGGGACTTAGATTATTAGGGCAAAAACAATGTAAAAGCTTAAAAGATCAATAATAGTTTCCAATGGAGTTTATTGCTTAAGAGAGCTGCGGATCCTTTTTTCGGGGAAATGAGTTACATATTTATACTAAATGATATTGGTAGGATAAAGCCTAGAAAAGTATAGAAAGTATCCTAACTAGGAAGATTTACACAATATTCCCATATATTCTTGACATATTCTCCAAATATTCTAAGATCGGTGACTGATCATGAATTCGGTCTTCAACCATCATAATGGGCTTCCTTTGTCAATGTAGGCCCATTCTGATCTCCAAATGAATATTCATGTTGATTCAATCTTAAGCCGGGTCTGGGTAGAGGGTCTTTGGCACCATTATCAATTCAACAACATTGAGTTTCAAGATTTGTAATCCAAAAACTCGAAACCGTGTTCACAAGCGGGAGATGTGGAACCTCGCAGAAATTCCAATATACATGTCAGCTTCGTCTCTACATATAGAGGCGAAATCTCCAGTAGCGAAGCTTGTTTCCCTATGGGTTCACCTACGTAATGTTCCGATGAACATGTTTTCCTGGAAGGGACTTAGCTTTATTGCTAGTGCAGTGAGAGTACCGGTCCGGTAACATAAAGTGTCAAGACTTTAAAGTTGCAAAAGTATCTGTTAAGGTGGATCTCACAAAGATTTGCCTAAATTAATGACTTTTTCCTCTCATGAAGGAAAAGATACCAAAGTCAAATTCTCATATCCTTGGTTACCACCTCGCTGCACTAGTTATGAGAAATGGGGACATTTAGCTAAGGTATTGGAAAAACATAGTACACATGAAGAAAATCTGGAAAAGGTTAAATCACCAACGTTGGAGAAGTCTCTACCATCCGTAAACAAGCAGACTCAAATGAAAGTGACAGAGACAAATCTGTCAAACTTACTTCCCGTTGAAATGGAAAAGCTAGTTGAAACATGTATGGTAATAAACTCTGATACTCGAAAAGAGGTTTCAGGAAGGATAAGGAAGGAATGTTCCACTGTAACCTCATCTAAAGGAGGACGTAGTCCAAACAAGCAGAGTAATGAATTAGAATATGGTCAAGTTTCGTAACTACCAAGCTCTCGATTCTTCGTTCTAAGTGATACGGAGAAAAATGAAGATGATGAGACGACGGAAGAGGCGAATGAAGTCCCAACCAATGACTAAGGAGTTGTTCATTTGATCATTTGACATTCTCATCCAAATGCTCAATTGGAATGGATCATTTGGATAAACCATTTGAATGGAAATGATCTAATTTGGTTCAGCCAAATGACTTTTAAAATTATGCCTCATTTTTAAAAACCCATTGAAATGGACCATTTGAATGGTGCTCGATTTTGACGCTAAACAAACATCAATTTCCATGTCCATTTAAATGCTCCATTTCAATGGACAAACAAACAACCCCAAACTTGAACCAATTACTGAAGTTGTTGGAGTTGCAAATTCCACCCAAAGATGGCTGCCAGAAACATTACCTTTGAGACAATCTCTACACCGGAATTCAAAAGAAAACCATAAATTTCTCTCGGATCCAACTTCTAAAAAAGCTAAGGATATTATCCCTAGTTATTTGAACAAAAAGAGCTCCCGAAAAACCAATTAATTGATGTCGGGTTTCTTCTAGAATATCTGTGGATTTAATAAGTTAGCAAAGCATCTTGTGGTCCGTAATTGGATAAATCAGTTTTCATTACAATTCGGTTGTTTGGTGGAAAGAAGAGTTAAGGAACGAAACGCAATGCGCATTGTTTCTACATTTTTCAGTGAATGGTCGTTTGTTTCACACTATGAGTTCAATTGTTTGGAGAGGATATGGGGTTGTATGGGGACCCTCCATACGAATGACACTGTGTTACAAGAGTGGGCAAATTATTACCTGCTCAGTACTAATGGATGTATCAGAAGACGAATTCTTTTGTTCATTCATTTACACATCGAACCCAATGGAGGAGAGAATGGAATTGTGGGAAGATCTAAAGAACCATCAAAATTCACTTATTTTAGAAATAAACAATCGCTGATATATGGAGATTTTAACGAGGTCTTGGACATTCAAGAACATTCTGATTATATGTTATCTCCTACTGTTACTCTAGGTATGAGATAGTTTCAAGATGTTGGTAGACATTGTTCATTTACAGATATAACATCGCAGGGCCCGTTATTTACTTGGTGTAACAAGAGGGAAGAAGGATTGATATACAAAAAAATGATTGTGCTCTTATGCATACCGAATGGAACTCTGCTTATCCATAGTCTTACTACGTCTTTAAATCCGGTGGTTGTTCTGATCATATGTGTTGCCGCATATAAATCAAAGCAATAACATCCAAACCAGTGCTACACGCTTTGAGTAAAGTGAAAATAGGAAATCTACCGAAAAGGACCAAAGAGGCATGTGACAAATTGTGTGAATGCCAAACAAATAATATGTTGCATTCGTCTGCATCGGCATTTGCTGAGGAATCAACAACTTACACTAGATGGCAGTTCTTAGCGGAGCTTGAAGAAAAATTCTTACGTCAAAGTCTAAGATACATTGGCTACATATTGGAGATGGAAATAACATATTTTTCTATCAATCGGCAAAGGTTACAGAGATACGAAATCAATTTAAGAGATAAAAAAAAGATGGTGGGATATCGATTTCACAAGATGGTATTAAAAATGAAGCATAAGTTTTTTTTCACTCATTTTTAGCTCATAAACTGGAGAATTGTCATGGAATCTCGAGAGACAAGCTACGAGACTTTCTCCAATTCGAATACAGTGAAGTTGAAGAAGCACTATTGCTGAAGGTACCGGGTTCGTGAGAACAAACTCGATCTCCTCAAATGTGTAGGGTTTTAAATCTCAGGGCCAAATAACAGGAAAAGCTTAAGAGAAATAAAGAGTGCTTCCAAAAATGTATATTATTCAAGAGGTCGCGGGTTGTTTTTAGGATGGACTAAGTTACATATTTATATTGAAAATGATCGTAGAGAATAAACCCTAGAAATGAATGGAAAGTATCCTAATTAGGTAAATTCAAACAATATTCTCATATATTCTCTACGTCTTCCCCATGTATCCGAGGTCGGCTGCCCTAGATTTGATGGGCTTCCTTGTTTTACCTTGGCCCAATTCATTTCCTCTGTACAGATATCCGTGTCGGTTCAATCTTAAGTTGGGTCTGGATAGAGGGGGCCAAACCCGGAACCACCAATAAGTCCCCCCCCCCCCCCCCCCCCCGCCACCGAGTTCAATCTTCGGGTGTGATGCCAACACTACAAGAAAACAGGTCCTTTTGCGAGAGCGATTTTCGTCGCAAAACCGTCGCAAATGAAAAATTGCGACGATTTTGCGACGATTTTAGGTTTCTCGCAATTGGCTCGTCGCAAATCCAAAATCGTCGCAAAATCGCCGCAAATATAATTTTCGTCGCAAATACGCCGCTGGTTTAGCGACGCTTTTGCGTCTAACTAATTTGCGAGGAAGTTGCGACTTCAAGTTTTGCGACGAGATTGGGCGTTTTTTTGCGGCTGTTTTGCGACGAAACGTTTTGCGACGGAACTGCGGCTAAATGTTTTGCGACGGATTTGCGGCTAAAATTTTCGACGGTTTTGCAACGATTTGTGAGCTGATTTATAAAAAAAAATTTTTAATATTTAAAATTTAAAATAAAATATTTAAAATTTAAAATAAAATATTTTAAATTAAAATATCCAAAAATATTTAAAATTTAAAAAGCCATAAAATAAAGTTTTACTACATAAAGCTAAAACCGAAATTATTATCATCGATCGGATCCCCGCTCGATGTGCCTCCTTCACGAAGTTTCCTGTTTCTTCGAAACCATAAGCTCGACAATTACGGGGTTCGTCTTCGCTAACTCCGCGAACATGTTATCGTAGATGGTCTCGATAGTTTCCAACTGTAATGCCATCTTTCCCTAACGGTTTCGAGGAGCCATCTACAATTTATAAAATTCAAAGTTTACAATTTTGGACAAATAATATTTTTATTTTTGAAAATGTTAATTGTATATTAAATATTTAAAATTGTGAATAAAGTGAAAAAAGAAATTAAATTTTTACCTGTGATGCGACACGGTTGATCTCCAATGGTGTGAACTGAGTAGGTTGACCATCGGGAGTAGGTTGGGATTCAAGTTCCTTGACTCGGTCTATGACAATATTGATTTTAACAATTTTAATGATTACACTAAATTAAACTAATCAACATTGATGAATCATAACATTAAACTTTAAAATAATTTAACAAAATTAGTAAATTAACAATTTACTATTATAATATAAATAAAAATTGCAACACTAGTTAATCCTTAATTCTAAAGTACAATTCCATTTCTGACTAATTATTCAAAACCATTCTCCTAAAAACCACAATTACCTAATTAATTACATACGAATGAAAACTTTAATATTTATAAAGGAAAAGAAAAATTTAGAGAATTACCGTAGAAGGTCGGGAATGATTTGGAATGTGCGAGAGACTTTTTTTTAGAGAGAGAAACATTTTTGGTAGAGAGAGATGCAGAGATGTGAGGAATGAGCGAGAGATTGGAAAAGCATATATAGGGAAATAGTTCCCTCGCAATTCCGTCGCAATTCGGTCGCGATTCCGGGCCGATTTTTTCACCCACTGCATGTTTGCCACCCAATCATTTCGTTTCCCGCGCACCAAACGTCGCAAATGCGTCGCAAATGCGTAGCAAACAATAAATTGCTAGGGATTTGCGACGGATTCGTCGCAATTTCCACGCAAATGGTGTTTAGGGTATACTTAGGGGTTTGGATGTTTTAGACCAAAATCACGATTCGGAAATGGTAAATATACAATTGTTTAGGTCCTTAGTGCATGTATGGACCAAAGGTAGTCCAATAATTGAAGTTCTTCGTAAAATCGCCAAAATGATAGATTGTTCATATTCATAGTATAAGTCTATGTTATACTTCGTCATATATGTTTCTCCATAATGTTCTCATAAGTTTCTTATTTGAATAATTATGGAGGGATTGTTATTTATTAGACGACTCATACTCATATTGCAAAATTCGAAGAAGGGCCTATTTTAACCGCGCAAATAATGTTTTGCTTAGGGTTTCGAGATTTGCTACGGTTATGCGAGGCTTCCGTCGCAAATCCGTAGCAAAGTGTCATTTTGGTACGGATTTGCGACGAAAGCCTCGCAAAACCATAGCAAATGTCGATACCCTAAACCTTAGTGGTTTGGAATGATTCTTATGACTTGGACATTGATACAAATAATTTCATATATCAATTAGGGCCTAATTTATATGTTTTTATAAACCAAGTCATAAGAACCATTCCAAACCACTAAGGTTTAGGGTTTCGACATTTGCTACGATTTTGCTACGAAAACTCCGTCGCAATTCCGTTGCAAAGTGTCATTTTGCTACGGATTTGCGACGAAAGCCTCGCAAAACCGTAGCAAATGTCGATACCCTAAACCTTAGTGGTTTGGAATGATTTTTATGACTTAGACATTGATACAAATAATTTCATATATCAATTAGGGCCTAATTTATATGTTTTTATATACCAAGTCATAAGAACCATTCCAAACCACTAAGGTTTAGGGTTTCGACATTTGCTACGATTTTACTACGAAAATTCCGTCGCAATTCCGTTGCAAAGTGTCATTTTGCTACGGATTGGCGACGAAAGCCTCGCAAAACCGTAGCAAATGTCGATACCCTAAACCTTAGTAGTTTGGAATGATTCTTATGACTTGGACATTGATACAAATAATTTCATATATCAATTAGGGCCTAATTTATATGTTTTTATATACCAAGTCATAAGAACCATTCCAAACCACTAAGGTTTAGGGTTTCGACATTTGCTACGATTTTGCTACGAAAATTCTGTCGCAATTCCGTTGCAAAGTGTCATTTTGCTACGAATTTGCGACGAAAGCCTCGCAAAACCGTAGCAAATGTCGATACCCTAAACCTTAGTGGTTTGGAATGATTCTTATGACTTGGACATTGATACAAATAATTTCATATATCAATTAGGGCCTAATTTATATGTTTTTATATACCAAGTCATAAGAACCATTCCAAACCACTAAGGTTTAGAGTTTCGACATTTGCTACGATTTTGCTACGAAAATTCCGTCGCAATTCCGTTGCAAAGTGTCATTTTGCTACGGATTTGCGACGAAAGCCTCGCAAAACCGTAGCAAATGTCGATACCCTAAACCTTAGTGGTTTGGAATGATTCTTATGACTTGGACATTGATACAAATAATTTCATATATCAATTAGGGCCTAATTTATATGTTTTTATATACCAAGTCATAAGAACCATTCCAAACCACTAAGGTTTAGGGTTTCGACATTTGCTATGGTTTTGCTTTGAAAATCTGCAGGTCGACGCTAAATCGTCGCAAGTTTTGCGGCGGAATTGTGTCGAGACTGAATAATTGACGCAAAACCATCGCAAAAACTATAACATTTGCGACGGTTTTGCGTCGATAAGTTGCCACGCAAATTTGCGACGATTTAGCGTCGACCCGCGGATTTTCGTAGCAAAACCGTAGCAAATGTCTCGCAAATTTGCGAGGCTTTTTTCCGTCGCAAATTTTCGTCGCAAATGGGCCTGTGTTCTTGTAGTGCAGATATAGCGTGTTTGAACAGTTTCTTTGACTTCTTATTGGATCGACATGTTCGTTTGATCTCTCTACATGGTTTCTCGAGCCTTTATATTTTGAGAAGGTAACAAAAAGGCACGACGGTTTGATAGATGGTCTGCTGATATTGTTGTTGTTGCTCGTCAGTGATGAGGTTGGCCGCTAGGAGAGCTGCTTGTGATGAGCTAGGCAGTGACGAGAGTTGTTGGCAACAAAATAGGCATCGCGGAGAGCTGCTGACGATGAGCTAGGCATCACGGAGAGTTGCTGAGCCACGAGCTAGGCATCGCGGAGACCTGTCAGGCGACGAGCTAAACAGTTAGGAGAACTATTTAGCGATGAATTTGACGAGTCAGCTAGGCAGCGAATGAGGTAGACAGCTAGGCAGCGGACGAGCTAGGCAGCTAGGCAGCGGACAAGCTAAGAAGCTAGGCTGTAGACGAGCTAGGCAGCAGACGAGCTAGATAGCTAGTCATCGGATGAGCTAGGCAACAGTCAAGCAAGGCAGCTAGGCACCGGATGAGCTAGGCAGCTAGGCAGCGGACGAGCTAAGCACCTAAGTAGCGGACGAGCTAGGTAATTAGGCAGCGGACGAGCTAGGCATCCATGAGAACTGCTGAGCGACGAGCAAGGCATTAAGTGATGTTTCATTGATCACCCTTAAGCACTCTTCTTGTTCAATACTCCCCCTCAAGTTCATATACAACAAAGTGAAGTGTGAACTTAGAGATTTATGGAGATGGTCTCATTAAAACCTTAGTAGGGAAAACTCTTCGGGACAAAACCACTAATGAGGAAAAATAGTGCCAAACACACATGATCAAGAGGATTTGAATCAAGGTCTTGATCAGTTAAGGATCTTTTGCATTTCTTCGGCTTTGGTTCACCTTCTTCGAGCTTCATCTCGACTTCTCTTCGATCAACCTTGGTCTTGCTCCTCTAAAATCATTTGTATCGAGGAGAGGAGAGTTGCTGGCAATGAGCTATCATAAGGAAAAGTTATGAGGTCCTGTATTTCAACACTTATTAATAAACCAGCATTTTATAAAGCATTTGCTTTTTTGGCCCATTTTTATATGAGGTCGGGATCGAAACTCCATTAAGTTTTCCTGTTCTTTCAAACTTTTCCTATGAGTGCGCAGAATGTACGGCTTACCTCGTTGTTTTCTAAGTCATTGAAAAGTATGCAATCTGAGTCGACTTAATTACTGTAATGATCATAGAGGTTTTGCGACACTGAGGCCGACTTAGTTATATGGGTTTAAGTACCACTATACTTATGGGAAGTATGTATAAGAGATTGGATACCAGGCCAGGGCACCGATGTGAGAGGTTTTCACCTTAGTTATGAATATGGACGACCTGGTCGTGTCGATATTTTTTTAGAATTTTATAGAATGCTTGTTGTCGTGATTCTAGTAGACCACTTTTGCATGTATAGTGACTGAATGCACTAAGTAAAAATAACATTATATTTTTATTGTTATCGCAACTGTGCCCTTATGAGGGGCTGCCTACGAACCCTCTCTTTCGAGAAAGGATCAAGTAGCTCGTAGTTCAAATATAAAAGATACATAAATGTCAAGTAGTTTTTTTTTTTTTCGAGCTAGGCAACGATGAGCAAAAAAAGGTCAGGAGAGCTGCTCATCGATGAGCTAGTCAACGAGGAGAGCTGTTAAGCGATGAGCTATGAAGCGATGAGCTCTACGAGTCAGCTAGGCGAGATGGCAACTAGAAGAGCTGTTTGGCGATGAGTAAGATGAATCAGCTAGCTGGCAAATGTGCCAAACTGCTAGGCAGCACATTGGGGAGACAGCTAGGCAGCTAGTCGGGGAGACAGCTAGGCAGCTTGTCGTGGTGACAGCTAGGCAACTCGTCAGGTAAGCTGCTAGGCAGCTCGTCGAAGAGACAGCGAGGCAGCTCGTCGGGGAGACAGCTAGGCAGCTCGTCGGGGAGACACCTATGCAGCTTGTCATGGAGACAACTAGGCAGCTCGTCAACAAGACAGCTAGTTAGCTCGTCGGGGCGACAGCTAGGCAGCTCATCAGCTCGTCACGTAAGCCGCTAGGCAGCTCGTCGGGAATACAGCTAGGCAGCTTGTCGAGGAGACAACTAGGCAGCTCGTCGGATAGACAACTAGGCAGCTCGTTGGGGAGATAGCTAGACAGCTTGTCGGGGAAATAGCTAGGCAGCTCGTCGTAGAGGCAGCTAGGCAGCTCGTCAGCTAAGCAGCTCGTTATCACGTCAAGTAAGCAGCTAGGCAACTTGTCAGGGAGAAAACTAGGCAGCTCGGCGAGTTGGGCTGCATGGAGAGATGGACATCTTGGAGAACTAGATCGGTAGGAGAGCTGAACCGCTAGGAGAGCTGGGCAGCTAGGAGAGTTGGGCCGCTAGAAGAGCTAGACAACTTGTAGAGCAGGACGGCTAGGAGAGCTAGTACTCAATGAGTTAAGTGTTTAACTTGTTAACAAAGAAGGTAGGCCATCAGAGCGCTCGATTAGATCATTGTAGATAGGTCGCCGAATTGATTTAGTATATCTTCAAAAATAGGTCGCTGGAGTGATTAAGTATATCTTCGAAGATATGTCGCCAGAGGTGACAAATTATGTTTTCGAGGAATACACGTTCTTGTAAACGTATCTGAAGAAGCTAAAGATATCAGATTCAAGATCGACAACTTGTTCGGTACAGTAAAGAGAGAAATCTTTCCGATGATATGTTGATCGTCTCATGGATATTTCTGGATATTTGGGAGGATAAATAAGTGGAGCTGATGAGTAAAGTTTTCAGGGACATACGTTATTGAAAACGTAATAGTAGAAGTTACAGATCTTCGATCACGGTTTCAAGACCTGTTCTGGAAGCTAGACGAAGAGATCTTTCCGATGATACGTGGATCGTCTTCTGGATCCTCCTATGCCGCTGGGAGAGACCTTATGAAGTGGATCATCGGAGGTGATGAACTAGATTTTCAGGGACACGCGCTACTTGAAACGTGACAGAAGAAGCTACAGATCTCTGATTGAGGATCCGAGACCTGTTCTGAAAACTAGACAAAAAGATCTTTTTGATGAGATACAGATCCTCTCATGGATCCTTCTAGGTCGCCAGAAAGATGTTGATGAAGTCGACTGGTCATGATTCTGCTCTAAGAATTAGTGGCGGCGGCTAGGATTTTCTCCTTTTTCATATCAAATTTGTGCCCAACAAATATATAGCCCCACGGTGGGCGCCAACTGAAGGTACCGGGTACGTGAGAATGAACTTGATCTCCTCAAACAAGTAGGGTTTTAGATCTGAGTGCCAAATAACAGGAAAAACTTAAGAGAAATAAACAGTGTTTCCAAGAATGTGTATTATTCAAGAGAGTCGCGGGCTGTTTTTAGGATGGACTAAGTTACATATCTATATTGAAAATGATTGTAGAGAATAAAACCTAGAAATGTATGGAAAATATCCTAACTATGTAGATTCACACAATATTCTCATATATTCTCTACGTCTTCCCCAAGTATCCTAGGTCGGCTAGAATAGAAAAGAGAAGTTTTCTATTACTAATAGGAATAGAATTAGCAATAGAAAAGTTGTGCAAGCTATATAAACCTTGATTGCGTTGTGATCAAAAGTTAGAAGAAAAGTGTTTAGTTTTGAGTTATTTTTTAAACATAATAAATAAAGTTATTTCTTAGATCTACTTTAAGAACTTGGACAAGCTCATCGTCCAATCCCAAATGGTATCATCTTTTGATCCAATCCTTTTTCCTCAAACCTTTCCGGTTTGAACTTTTCTGGCTCTTCCCATCCATATAGACGAAGCTCTATGTGTAGCCCATACATTCACCAATAACATTGTGCTATGTGGAATATCGTATCCTGCGACCATGCAATCCTCGGATGCCACGTGAGGGAGAAGTGTCGGAGCTACAGGATACAGACGTAAAGTCTCTAATACTATGTTATGAAGTTATGGGAGATTTTTTATGTCAGATTCGTCAATTAACCTCTCTAAAACCAATTTTGGTGTCGATCTCGGTTTCAAAATTTCCAATATCTCTGGATTGTTTAGCAAATTTGATATCGTCAGTTCTAATGTTCCTGTTATAGTATTAGTCCCAACAAGTATCATAACCTATCCAATCAGATTCATGAAAAGATCACGATATCGATTATTTCATC
The DNA here is from genome assembly GCA_963576765.1 of Draba incana. NCBI lineage: Eukaryota > Viridiplantae > Streptophyta > Magnoliopsida > Brassicales > Brassicaceae > Draba > Draba incana. The sequence continues at coordinate 19,764,588 of OY755202.1, read as the reverse complement.
CTCTATTTTAAAATTGGGTCGTTTTAAAATTGCAATGTAAATTTATTTTTTATCACAAAATCCTAATTTCACCCTAGAGTGTGGAGAGCTTTTGTCTCAAAGTGCTATAACACTCTTCAAGAACAATGTGCATCATGTAAAATCTAAGCACATTAATGTCAAATGTCACTACATCAAAGAAATTTCAAGCTACTCCAACATATATTTTTACCAAGACCATGGTTGTGGGCAACTTTCAAACTGCTTTGAACTTGCTACATGTCAAATCAGAGTAGTAAAACTTTAAGGACCGAGACAAGAATCATGCAACTAGATTCAGAAGATACTTTCTCTCTCAAGTTCATACAAGCATTTTTGTTTTCTCAACATGAGTTCAAGTGGAGATTTGTAAAGTGAAACATTGATGGCCAAGTTTTGACAACAAGACAAACAAGCTCTGCGTTAACTCAAATCCAACTCTGGTTGAAGTAAATAAAACCACAGTTAGATAATGCTTTCAAGACCACATATGGGGAAACCGCTACATGGTCTCCTATGGCAACGTACAAGTTGTCTTCTAGTGTTTTTCAAATAATTAAGATGTTCTTGTTGTGTGTATAAATGTGATTAAAGGAGCTGGCATGGCAGCTCTGCGTATTTTGGTTATGACATGTCACACATGTTGTTAAAATTGAACCGGATGTGGCTTAGTTATATTGGTGCATGAGTTAATTCGAGATAACCGGAGTAGTTATTGGATGTGGTTAGTTCAAGGTGTTTCACCGGCTTCTGATATATATATGAGGAAGAAGGGAGTTCGTCAAAACTAACCTAAAGACAACACGAAAAAACGATTGACTTTGTCCAAGGGTTATAGGTTTGAGAGAGAGAAAAGAGAGAAGAGGGATCTATGAGAGTTCTTAATGCGTTGTTGAGTTCTCTTGTATTAGATCTTGGTGTATTTTCTTGTTCTAGTGAAATCTTTGCTTGTGCCGTCAAACCCTAGACGTAGCGACATTCCATCGAGACGTGAACTGGGTAAACAATCTGTGTGTGCAAATTTCAGACTCTATTTTTGCATGTTCAATCGTTCGTTAGATCTTTAGGGCTTGTTGATATAATGTGAATTTGGAAGTTTCTAACCACGAACTTAACGAGTTTTCAGAGTCTTTTGAGTTGTTTTGAGCTGATATTTAGATCCATACTCGAGGATTTAGAACCACATGCGTACGGGAAGGAGATTCAAGCATTCGAGCGAAAACCAGAGTTTTCTGGAGTCCGGACTGACCGGTCCATCTCCTAGACCGACCGGTCCTCCATTTCACACACGCATGCCGACCGTTCCCACGGGACCGATCGATCCGATCCAAGACTTGAAGACTCGGTGGTTCCTGGAAATTAGACCGACCGGTCCACACCAAGGACCGGTCGTTCCAGACACTTTGAAGTCGATGGAAAATGGCTCGGGAAATCAGACCGACCGGTCCACACCAAGGACCGGTCGGTCCACACATGGATACGTGAAGAATTTTGCTCTTGGGAAACCGGACCGGTCCACCCCTGGACCGACCGGTCCAGCTCCCAGATTTTTAGGGAATTTTCCTTTTCCGTTTTATTTTCTATATAAACCAAGAGGGTTTCGTTTTTATTGGGGACCGCCTCTTTTATCATGATTTTCAGACGTTTTGTAAGCAAGGGAGAAGATCTCATCACCTTTTGGAGAAGATTTCTAAACCCTATTTGATTTCTTATTCTATTGATTATGTTATTCTCAATCATGGTTTTTGCTTGTTCTTCAATCATGTATGAGTAGTTTTCTAGTTAGGTTTTAGGGTTTTTCGATGGATCTCACAGATTAAATCAAACACATATAGATTACTTATCAATTACCATCTTCATCACTGTTAGGCATAATGCTAGGATTGAACTGGCCATTTAATCTCTAGATCTTAGGTTGATACACATTCCGAAAGCTTGTGTATCTCTGGAACTACTGTTGATGAGTAATGCGTTATAACAAACAGAAGTTTAGTTATAGAGTATTATGAACTGATCAAACCTGAACATTAATGCTTGTCTAGGATAGCCGTGACCAAACGGAAGTTTAGGCACTCATATCTCTAGGGAAAGTAATTGTTATCACGGAAGTGGAGCAATTTATATCAGTGTTTTGAGTTTAAGATGCATGCATATTAGAATCTGAATAGTTGTCTGGTTTATGAATGTGATTTCCTGAGATTTCCCTATTGCCTAACGCTTTTATTTATTTGAATTTAAATCGTTTATACTTGCAATCTTGTCTTTTAATTTGATAACAATCATCCATCTTTGTTTCCTGCTTAGCTTAGTTCAATAGTCTATAATTTGTTGTGTAACACTTGGTCTCTGTGGATTCGATCCCTGAATATACTATTGCGTGCCTGTGCACTTGCAGTGATTTATTTCGGGTAAAACCTGACCATATCAAGTTTTTGGCGCCGTTGCCGGGGAGTGATTGTGTTTACCACCAGATTTGATTTGCGAATTTTGTCTAAGTACTTTACTAATTTATTTTTCTTTTTCTTTTTGTTTTTGGTTGTGCTTTCAGGTGTATGCAGAGGAGAAGTAATCGCATTGAACCTCTGATATCACTCCCTAATGAGGAATTGGCCAAGCTAGAAAGGTCTATCAGAGCTCAAAGGAACCTCTCGCCATTTATAGACAAAGGGAATCAGGCTGAAAACGCGGGTCTTCAAGCTGCCTTGTTTGACCAGATAGAGCAGATTCGGGCTGCAACTACTGCCAACGCGCAACTGGCGCATCAGCAGATCCAACAGCAGTTTGCTACGATGATGGCACAGTAGATGCCACCAGCAGGAAAAAATTCTCCGTCGCAGAGAGGGATTGGAGAAGGGGACAATGTCCACACCTACTACCAGAACAGATCAGCCATTCGGGTCCCTGCGATTCAGAGGAATGACTTCGAGATTAAGGCTCAGCTGATTAATCTGGTAGAGAGACACGTGTTCCATGGGTTGGCTTCTGAGAATCCCATGGATCACATAGAGAACTTTGAAGAAGTCTGCGAGACGACCAAGGCTAATGGGGTGCCATCTGACTACCTCAAGTGCAAGTTGTTTAAGCACTCTCTCACTGACAAAGCTCTGAGGTGGCTCAAGTCACTTCCTTCAAATTCTCTTAACGGCTGGGAAGAAGCTAGAGACGCCTTCTTGGACCACTTCTACACCAATACCAAGACAGCTCAGCTCAGAGGCAGAATCAGCAACTTTGCGCAGAAAGGTGGAGAATCATTTGCTGAGGCCTGGGATAGGTTTAAGGAGTACCGTAGGGAATGCCCACACCATGGATTTACCGAGCAGCAGATGCTCAGGACCTTCTACGATGGAGTCACTTGGGAATACAAGACCAATCTCAATGCCTCCAGCAATGGTGATTTCATGACTCAGAGCATAGAAGGTGCTTATAGGTTGATAGATAACATGGCGAAGAGTTCCAGCAATCACTGTGTTGAGTATGATCGGTCAAAGAAGATCTACGGCATTGACACACCATCTGCAGCAGAGATAGCAGAGCTGACAGCTGCTAAGCTCCAGAACTTCATGCTAGGCAGCCATCAGGGCATCAGTATGGTTGAGAATGCTCCAGATGCGATCTGCTATTCAGAGGATGCTGCATTGGTTTCAGAGAACTCTCAAGAAGTCAACTATATAGGTGGTCAAGGAATTGGGCAGAACAGAGGTTTTGACAACAACTACCGGAACCAACCCAATCTATCCTACAGAAGCACCAACGTGGCAAATCCACAGGATCAAGTCTATCCTCAGCAAGCTGCAGTTCCGGCTCAGAAACTGTTTGCTAGTTCATCAGGAACAGCTCCGCCAGCTCATTGGGCGAAAACGTCTTTTTGGTCGAAACTGCTCCAAACTTCGGACAGAGACACCGGAAATAATCACGCATCCGGTGCCTGGGCTAAAATGTTTTTTTATGTTTTGGCACTGGTCATAGACACTGGACCACAAGTTTGATCCTTGTCTAGGGCGATTCTGCGCTTGCTTCATTTTTGTGGCTTTTTGACATGTTTTTAGTAGATCGAGTATATCTTCCAAACTAAAACTTCAAATGTTGTAATTCCAACTCCACTGTTAATCTGAATCAAAGGGCTATCTCCGTATAAACTTTCACCTCATTCCAAGTAGATTTGATCCTCCGTATGTGGCTAACTTTCAGACATATATCTTCTGTCCAACCAGAGAAAATGAGATAACTTGAAGATTTGGGACTTGGATTGGCTCTTTTGACTTTGATAAGTTGTTATAGAATGTAGAGTACTCCTTTTGATCCTTTTCACATCCTTTTTGATGATTTAACATATAAGACTCTTGAAAACCACATATACAAGAAAATTACCTCTTTCGATAGAAAAACTTATTAAATAGCATAGAAAATATATAAAAATGGATAGTATAAGTGGTAAAATATGAGGTATATCAACTTCTCCATACTTAACCTTTGCTTGTTCTCAAGTAAACAAATGTCTAGAGTAGGAAAGATGATTTCAAAACACGGTAACTCACATATTCTTTGGATCTTGTCTCGATCTCTAACTAGTAATCCACATAAATACAAGGTGATTTCATGGACGCTTTTCATCGTCTTCCATCATGAATTCGAATGTATGTCCTAAATTGCTATCCCTGCAAAATCTCAACTTCAAATCAATTGACTCTTTTACGCTCTTAGATTCGTGAAAATCTCCGATCAAATATATTGTCCAAAGAATACAGCTGGGTATTAAGAAAGGCTAATTTTAGTGATGAGGGTAAAAGTGTTTAGGGTTACCAAAGAGCTCTGGTTGTGAGATATTGTGGAAAATCGCAAGATAGAATGTATCTATTGAAGTCCACAATTTTCCAACCACTTTCTTGATGCATTTCTCTCCCAGACTTAGATTTTTCTCTGGAAATCACTGTAAAACTCTTGAACTAATCTATCCTTTGTATCTTGACATTTATTGGGTGCTCTTTTGCCATAAGACTCTTTGAAAACTATTTTCCTTTCCCTTTGTTATACATTTTTTTTTATTATTATTCCAAGGTAGAAAATTATCTCACAATGATATGAGTCAAGTATAGGCATGAAATTGTTACCATGATTTAAGTATCCAAGGAACAGCCAAGCTTTTTGAATTTTTGTTGTTGTACTACTTTCTTCTATTGTTGATCGTCGCATCTCTAATGATTGGAAAATTGCGTCGATCCTTTTCTCTCCAACGTTTTTACACATATCTGCAAATATGAATAAAAGGAAAGAATGCATAAGGTTGAAAAGAGTTTGAAGGGTTTAGGTAGGATACCAACTAAAAGTGAGCTGGTCAATCACAATAACAAAGAGTGGTAAAAAGAAAATAAGAGTGATAAATGTGATTTGTTTCCTTGATATTGTATCCTTAACAAGAAATAGTCAAAAATCAAGTTAGTAATCCAAATTGAGAGTCAAAATCATATCCATCAAAATCGTACAAGTAGAAATTTCCTGGAGAAATTCGGTCACGAGGTTTTTGAATCAATTGTTCGGAACAAACCTGCAATAATGTTTACTTGCTTTTTGAAATAAAAAAAAAATTTCCGTAGAAAAGTGTCATCATTCCCAACTTATTTTGACTCAATAAAATGGGTTTTGAAAATTATATTTTGAAAATATAAATATCCAACACAAACAAACGCGTTAGTAACAACAATATCCCAGACTTAACTTACACCTTCCCGGTGTATATCAAATCAAATTATGGGAGAAGTAATAGAAAATAAAAATAAAGAAAATAATTAAAAAGATGGAGAATAGTACGAAGTTACCGGATTTAGAAAAAACTCAAACTCTCCCAAAATTCAGATCGGTATGGATGGTGTTCAAACAAATGTGAAGAGACTCCCCAAATGTTTTTCTAGGCATAGAAATAGTGCTTCTCAATTCTTGGACAGTTTATTCCGCAAGGACTGAGAGGTTACGACATCGATTTTATATATCCATTGAACAACCAAAGCCTGCAAATTTATAATGCATCACTTGAACCATATTTGAAATCCTAAAATTATAGATTGTTGAACAGTTGGTGGTGAAATTGCAAAACTCTTGTTTTGAACGGTGCATTATAGGATCCATAAGTTGATTTAAAAAGGCTTCTTGGAAGGTAGTCAATGTTTTCTTCTTTCTTAGCTCACATCATCTTTGTATATGCTGGATTAGTCGTGAAGAGATCGAAATCTCGAAATTCAAATCTTGTGTAAGTACCAAAAATTCATGCAAAAACACTCTCAATTACTTGTTAAATGCATAGCTATGTTCCAAATACAAAAGTAATAACAAAAAATTTCAAGGTCAAATTCAAGTAAAAGAAAACTAGATAATAAACAAAATAAATTCAGTAATGAATCCAAAGTGTGTAAAATCTATCATCCTAAGCTAAAGTAATCAAAGAATAATTGTAAGATGTGTAAATTATTCAAAAAGCAAACCAATCAAACCAAAATTGTAAAAATGCAATGTGAAAATTTCAAAAATCAAATAAATTTAATTAAAAATCACAATTTAAAAATATTGTTGGTATGAAATAGTTAATTTCAAATTAAAATCAAATTATGGATGAATTTTAAAAAAATAATAATAATTTACCTTGGTGGTTCGATGGTTCAAACCGTGGTTAAGTGCTGGTCTGGACCAGGTGTGGGGACGATAGGACGCGGGAAGGATGTGACATGCGGGACCACGGGATGGTCGAGACAGATCTGCGGGTCGAAAGACTTGGGACAGACAGAGCTGGCACTGGTCTAGGCGTAGTGTCCGGTGTCCGTGTTTGGTGTGGGACGAGGGCTTGCACAGGTCATTTACGTGGATTGGTGTTGGAGATCCGTACAGGACAAGGTTGTACAAGGACGTTTCGAGGCACTACGATCCGCGGGACGGGGCAGGGCCGAGGCTTGGACGCAGGGCTATCGAGGCTTGATGGATCCACAGGACGAGGCTTGGGACACATTACGTGGGGCGATGGAGAGCCGGGATGATGGAGACATCAGACAGATTCCCGCGTCCAGTGCGTCTGTCCGGGGTCTGGGACGTCTAGATGTCCGATCGGCGGGTCGTGCCTGGACTTGGCCAATCGTGGTTTTTCTCGGGCACCGGACGGATCCGCATGTCCTTTACTCGTGTTTGGGGCTTGGACCATTTTTTTTCTTCGAACTTTGGTTTCTTCTCCAAAAACACATTTTATAAATTTTGTAAAATCCTGAAAGATTCATCGTTAAACAAAGTGAAGAATAACAATATTTAGAAAATTAAAAACCAAAGTAAAATCATAGATTAAAAACATAAAATATGGGTTGCCTCCAATAAATCGCTTGTTTAAAGTCAATTAGCTCAACTCCTTGGGGTTTTTCGACGAAGGATGATTCATCTAAAAGCTTGAGGATGCCTTTTAGGATGTAAATAGGTTTTTTTATGGTCGTGGTCTTCATCGTCGAATAGAATCCGGTATTCAATCGCTACTTCCCTTTTCTCCGAAGGAATGTATCTTCTAACTTTGGCTCGAAAACTGGGTGGTGTTGCGTAGTAAAAGATGTTTCTATCTATCTTGGGAAAGGATAACCTTTGTAAGGTATAATCCATGATACCTCTAGCAGTAGCGTCTTCCAAAGATGAAAGGTGTTGAACAATCTTTCATACACGTTATTTTAAATTCCGTCGGAACAATGCAATCGTCAATTCTCACAGGGCAATTGAAGATTTCGCCCAATGAAAGTGTTGATGCACCATTAGCAAGTGAAATTCTCATGGTTTAAGGACGAATGTTGGTTATATTGATCATTATCACAAGAGATTCTGACAAAACGTTTACTCCGACTCTCCAATCACATAGAGCAGTTTCGAAGATATAATCACGAATTGAACAAGGAATGGTGAAAGAACCTGGATCAAGAGTCTTGGAAAGAATCCTTAGGTACCCAAAAGGATTTTTAGCTTGGTCAAATTACTCCTCAATCATGAAATCTTCTTCCATGATTTGCTTGAAGCATTGTCGCAACGATGGCTTTGTTCTCCAAGCTTCCTCAAAGGAGAGGGTGGGAGGAAGATCTCTAGCATGAGAATTGAATACATCCGGCATCTCATCACTTATCCAACAAGTCTTCTTGATGTTTCTTTGGGCAAACAGAAGTTTTCTGGAGGAGGTCTTAAAGAAATTCTCGCCGTAAGTGTTCTTCAAATCGGTTTGGTCAATGTGGGTGTTCTTGGAGCATCTTTCTCCTCTTGATCAGAGATGGAGAGGTCTTCTACAAGTGATGTTATGGTGCACCAAAAGACCAAAGGTGTTTGTTCTTCTCCTAGCATTTCCGAACGGGGACAATATTTCACGACTTCTTCAATAAGCTTTAATTGATCATTCGTCTTCACAATTCTCTTGGACATATCGATTTATTCTTCTTTTATGGCGGCAGAATTTTCAATAAGGTCATTGAACTTTCAATGTAAAGAGACTTGAACGTCCTTGATTGCTTGAGTGTGTTGCTTTTGTCCTTCCGCTAAAACAAGGTAGTAGAATATGTTTCTCGGTGATTGACTTTGGCTTTGTCCAAAACTTTCTTGGCCTTGTGAGATTTGATTGTGATGATGCTTAGTCCAGTAGTAAGCTCCTCAATGTGGTCATTAGTTCTCTTGATCTCTCCTTCAAACATCTCCCAAAGACTATTAAAACTTCGCTCAAAACTATGGATTTTTTCTAGAGACGCTTTGGATGTCTTGGGTGTGTTTTTTTTGAACTTATTCAAGGTGGATCAAGCGTGTCTCCATGTCTTGAAACTTAGTTGTAAGAACAACAAGCCACCCCTCAAAATATGAATTGATAGTCTCAATCCTTGTTTTGATTCCTTGGACTATATTTTTAGTATCTTCCCTGAATCGACGCATCAAGGCTTCAATTCGGTCTTCTTGTGGAGTTGAATAAGGTTGATGTTGGGGCTGTGGAGGCTGGAACGGTTGCTCTTGATGATGATTTCCCCGTCCATGTGTCTCCCAAGATTGTTGTTGATTCAAGTTTGAAGTGTACCAAGCGTTGTAAGGAAACAGCGTTTGATGGAATTTATGAGGCATAGGGATGTAATCTCCAACAGATTCTTGATTTGTTGAACTCGCCATTCTCCTAGGGTTTTGTTTGTGATGTTTCATTGATGAATCCATGAAACACACTTAAATAAGAAACAAAAAATGAAAATTAGCAAAAACGAAAAAAGGAAAAAGAAAAATAAAAGCTTAGACTTATTTTTTATCAAAAATATGTGAGTAAGCAAATTAATTCCCTGGCAACGGCGCCAAAAACTTGATGCTCCCTAAAAGAGAATGCATAGAGTTTTAGTAATTTGTAAACCCTAAACTTGAGATTTAACAACATAGTCCACATTTAAATCATTAATAAACATGTATTTCATTTGACAATTGTAGTACTTAGGGGCCAATCTACATGAGACTATGTTGTTACGTTACAAATCTATAAAATGCAGAATAAGCTAAGTGAAAATAGATTTGGTTTTTGGGTTTTGTAAAAACGTGAAGAATGAAACAAAAGCAATAAGATAAATAAAGGGATAGATAAATCAAAACACGCAAGACAAAAAAAAACTAAAGAACATATGCAACATAAACTACACCGGTTTTAAAGGGTTGAAACTAGTGTTCTAGAACTCAAATCACAGAGGTAGAATCTTTCCACTTTTGTGGCTTCAACAAGATATATTAATGAAGAACAAGGAGAGAAACGAAATACATGTCTATTAATGATTTGTGTGATAACTAGGGCTACTTCCTCTATCAAAGAAGGCTAAAAGCAAGTATGTATAGTGTTATAAAAAAATTTAGGTGGGCAAAATTTATTGGGTTTCACTTCGGGCGAATACGTCTTTTTGGTCGAAAATGCTCCAAACACCGGACAGAGACACCGGATAAAACCACGTGTCCGGTGCCTGGGCCAAAATGTGTTTTGTGTCTTGGCACCGGTCATAGACACTGGACCACGAGTCCAATCGGTGTCTAGGGTGATTCTGCGCTTGCTTCATTCCGAGGCAGTTTGACATGTCTTCAGTAGAACAAATATATCTTCCAAAAAACAACTCTAACTAATGAAATTCCAACTCTACTGGAAAGCTGACTCAAAGGGCTATCTTTATATAAACTATCATATTATTCCAAGTATATTTGATCCTCCGTTTGTGGCTAAATTTCAGACGTATATATTTTGTCTAACTTGAGAAAATGTGATAACTTGAAGATTTGAGACTTGGATTGGCTCCTTTAACTTTGATAAGTTGATGTAGAATTTAGAATACTTGTTTTGCTTCTTTTCTCATCCTTTTTGATGATTTAACCTATATAACACTTGAAAACCACATAAACAAGAAAACTACCTCTTCCGATAGCATAGAAAATATATAATAATGGATAGTATAGGTGGTATAATATGAGGTATATCAGTGTTTCAGAGGAGACAAATACCAAACTCATCAAAAATCCTACTTTAATAGAAATAAAAAAAATATCTTGTTCTCCATTGACATGGATAAAGCTCCAGGGCCTCACGGCTTCTCAGTCAATCTCTTCCAAGCTAACTGGAATACAATGGAATCTGTAATCACCGTCAAACTCTGGAACTATCCCATCTACGATTAACTCTACCATATCCCCATGATTCCTAAGGTTAAGAGCCCCCAAGACAGTGGTAGAGTACAGACCTATAGCCCTTTGCAATGTTTATTACAAGATAATATCAATGATTATCACCAGACGAATGCAGCCTTTTCTCCAAGGTTTAGTAGGGCCATAGCTGATAATGTGTTGATCACCCACAAGACTTTCCACTTTTTGAAGACCGCTACTACTACAAACATATGATCAATGGATGTCAAGAAAGACATGAGCAAAGCATACGACAAGTTGGGGTTTTATCAAAGATGTGATTAGGATTTCACAGCCAATGGATAAATTGAATAATGCAATGCATCTCTACTGTCACATATTCCTTCCACCTAAATAGCACAGTTAAAGGATCATATATTCCTACACGCGGGATCAGACAAGGTGTCACCCTACATAATCATTTTATGTAGTGAAGTTTTCAGTGGACTATGGAGACAGCAGAAGGAAAAGGACATTTACAAGGTCTCAAAGTTGCAAGATATAACCCAAGATTGAATGATCTCCTCTTTGTGGATGACACCATGATCTTCTGCAAAATCAACAGACAAAGTTGTCACATTCTAAAGGAAATATGAAGTTGCTTATGGCCAAATGATCAACTACCACAAACCATCTATTCCATTCTCTTCCAAAACACCAGAAGAGATCAAAGGAGAGTTAAAAATGAACTAAATATTGAAAAGGAAGGGGGTGTGAAAAATACATGAGCCTCCAAACACTTCGAAAGAAAGAAGAAGGATCTTTTCAACATCATAGTCGACAGGATAAAGCAAATGGCACTTAACGAGTCTTTAAAACATTTCTCACTAGCATTGAAAAATAGTAATTTTAAAGGCAGTTTTCTCATCAATGCCTACATACACCATGTCTTGCTTCAAATATATCGGTAAAAAGATTCAATCAGCTCTCACACGATTATGGTGGGACTCAAGCCCTGAGCAAAAGAAGATGTGTTAGGTCTCTTGGGAAAAATTAACAAAAGAGAAAAGAGGAGGAGGATTGGGTTTTAGAGATGTCCAAACCTTTAACGACGGTCTCTGGCCAAAGCTGAGTTAGAGACTCCTCACAAACCTGTCTAGCCTTCTTGCAAAAGTTCTCCTAGCAAAATATTGCCATTTTAAGTCACTCCTGGACTATCAGGCTCCAACTGATGCCTCTCACAGATGGAGAGGAATTGTAATTAGTAAGAATCTACTGAAGCAAAACCTTGGGATTGTAATTGGAAGTGGGAGAAATACCAGAATCTAGAAGCTCCACTACAACGTGTTGGTCCACCTACAAGGGAGCAAGGATCCATGTTAGTTGCTGATCTGTTAGATGGAACCACAAACCAATGTAACGTAGAGACTATCCGTGACATTTTCTCTGGATATGAAGAAGTTGTCCTATCCCTTAAACCAAGCCTCTTTGGAGTCTTTGACAAGCGGGTCTCGCTAGGACACCCCTCAGGAAGTTACTCGGTGAAATCAGGTTATTACTTTGCCAAGAAAGCCCTGGACACACAGGAAAGTAGCAACTCACTTCACAGTTTCAACTCGAACTCCAACATTTGGAATATCCAAACAACATAGAAACTAAAGTTACTTGTATGGAAAGCTATGAGTGGAGCCTTACCTGTGGGGAAAGCATAGCAATCAGAGGAATCAATGCTTAGGTACAATGCATAAGATGTGTCCAAGAAGAAACCATCAATAATCTCCTCTTTTATTGTGTCTTTCCTAAACACATTTGGGATCTAGCCCCACTAGAATCCCCTATAGGCACAACCTCCATATTAATTCTAAAGATGGGACTGAACCAAGCCTCCCACTAACTGGAATCAACGGACCAATATTCCCTTGGATTACTTGGATTATATGAATTGCTAGAAACAACAGAATCTTCAAGGATCGCCAACTTTTCCAAAGACATGAAGGATGGACGGGAATGGCTAGACGCCTACCAACCAAAACCACAACAGAGCTAAATCCCAATCAGAAAACAAATCGCATAAGAGATCCCAAAGGGCTTCTTTATCTTCACCTATGCAGCCTGGAAGGAAGACTCGATGATTGCGCGCCTAGGATGGATTTTCAAAGATCAATCAGAGAAAATTATCCTCAAAGGAGCACGAATCGAACCACAAATGACCTCACCAATTATGGCCAAAGCAATGGCAATACGTGAAGCCTTTATCCAAGCAAAATCTTACAAGCTACACAAATTTCGACTACTCTTGGATTGCAAAACGCTCATCAAACTTATCAATTCAAATAACTTCCAAGTGAAAATCTATGGAATCATGATCGACATCTTCAAACTATCAATTGATCTTAGGATGATAGATTTCGGTTTTGTTTCTAGATCGAGGAATAGAGAAGCCGACGATTTAGAAAAATCAATTATACACTTTGTACTAATATGTTTAATACCGGTTATTTAAATGACAATTAAGTTGCGATCAAAAAAATATATATTAAATGTTTTTTACGGATCCTGATGTCTGCGGATATGTTAATATTTGGACGGATATCCAAAATCAAATATCCAGGAGCCACGGATCCGGATTCGAATTTCCTAAAATTATCAGATATTCGGATATCTCCTACTCCTACTACAACCTATGTACTTTTTGTTGTAAAGATCATTCATTCATTAATATGTTCACGTGGGTCTTTGTTTGTTTGTACATTTGGAAGGTGCATCTAGATGATGCATCTGACTGTTGTTCGTTTCAGTTTTTGGATACTTCAGCTGAATGCTTCATTTGGCTACACATGGATGCAGTTTTGTTTGTTTGGTTAGTTATCATTTGCATCTGGATGTATTTAATATCTAAATGACTAAAATAGACATGTTTTCATCTTAATGGTATTTTTATGACTAAATAATCTAAAAATTTAACCATTTCATGACTACAACAGGTAGTATTCTCTTTTTGTAATTTACATGTCCATTGATCTGATTTTCTATCTGGCACATAGTAACTTCTAACAAATCTAGGCATATCTGATTACCGGAAGGCGGATTGAAGGAGATCAAAGGGTCCTGGAGCAGATATTGACTGAGTTTGAAATACTAGCTTTACACTGTGTTCACCTAGAAATTTTGTACTCAAACCCTCTTGAAAAGATGAGGGTAAGGCCTTATCCAGTCGTTTCAACCACAAATCTCCAAACCAATGAGCCCAATGGGGCAAATGGAAACGCGATCATTTCAATGCTTCTTATCTAACCAACTACCAGCCCCGTTAACAACAACAGCGGAACTCCAGTGAAAGCTGGTTAGTTTTACATTTATCCTTTACCTCTTGAAATTGCTTCTAAACATTTTCTTACCTCTAAATCATATTCTTATAACGTTTACTCGATTGTCAAAATAGTTAGCTTAATGAGAAATATTTAAATAGAAATTACGTAATAATTACAAGTTACGATACCTTTGCAATAACAATAGATGTGTTTGGTAAAGTTTTTCTAGGTAGCTAATTTTCTAAAAAATCATTTTTTTACAACCAATATCTCAAGATGTTAATATGTTTCCTTAACAAAATATTTGCAGATCCCATTTCTACAGTTTTTACTTCTACGGTAGGACTAAACGGGCATAGGCGTGTACTGAACACACTTGAACTTTGGCGGTTTGGAGACGCAAGGGTGAACTTCTTGGAGCGAGGTGAAGGGTTTGAAATAAACACCAACCACTTAGCATACGGAGAACCGTATGGTGATTCTCCGTATGGTCATGACCAGGCCATGGTTGATGCACAAATGTGGCCAGTGGACAATAACAACACCATTGTCTGATCTTCTAGTGACGGTGATGACACATCATCAACTGGTTATTCCGGAGAGATATTTCTCATGGCTGAATTTGAATCTGAGTACCAACTAGCCTTGCTCTCATGGCCTAAATTTAACCCTACATTACTGGAGGCTACAACTGAGCCACCTATTCTAGTGGCGACTACCCAACCTGAAGGTAAAATTTAGTTAACTATAGCCGGCTAATATGAATACATACTAAGTCCTCCTGTTATGAACTATTTTTTTATTTATACCCGGTTAGAATAGACGTTAGCTAGTAACTCAGTGAATATGTAGTTAGGTAAGGTGTGGTGAATGTTACCATACGAAAGTCTTCTAATAAGATATTATCATTTCAATGAACAGTTAGCCTTCTCTTTCCTCCAAAACCTGAGGAAATGCCAACTGATGTTGAGGTCCCACTTACACAGCCTCAAACCCATGAGCCTTACCTCAACCTTACTCTAAGTTCTGGCAACGCCTCACCAAGTTGTGGTTGCATCACTGATACGGAAGAGGGTAAAAATTCATTTAAAGAAAGCCGAACTCTTGGTGGGTGCTCGTGTTGGTACTAAGGAAGAATAATTTCTTGTTATGTAATATGTTTGTTTCAACTGTTATGACTTGTTTATCGGTTTAGATAAGTTCTATGTTGCTGGTTTGTGGTGTATTATGCCCACCTTTTTCTATCAAATAGGGTTAAATTATTTTGTGTACGGTTAAATCTCATGTATGAATAATGTTGATTAATGTTTAATTACCTATGTTTAAGACTTTATGTACCACAAATTGCAATATCAACTTGAAGCTAGTGCCTAAGTTTTATATGTAGAGAACTATACTAACAATTTGCAAGACTTATATGTTGGAATGATATTCACAAGACGCGAAGAGTTTCAACAACATATGGCTTTGTTTGCCATACATCATAAATTTCAATTGTGACATGAAAGGTGAGCACCGGGAAACATGGTTCTCAAGTGTTGGGGTAACTCTTGCTAATGACGGATATATGTAACTCGGGTAGACAACTCAAACACTTACGAGGTCCGACGAGCCGTTCTTCAACACTCTTGTATTATTGATGAACGTGTTAGCTATCAATGCCAAGCTACAACATTTGTCATTGGAAACTTGTTAAGGACAAAATTCGGAGGCAATGACCATGGTCATAATGCGAGGAGACCATGGCGTTAGAATATCGTAGTTTACGTTCTAGGGAATTAGTATTGATTTGATCTTCCGTCTGTAGTAAAACTTCAAACTCTTCAAAGTTGTCCAACTTGTTAAAATGTGATATCTTGATAAATCTTTGGCTTGGACTAAGTCTTTGACTTGTGAAACTTGTTGTAGCTTCGACTACACCTCTTTAAGCTCCTTTTCCTCCTTTTTGATGATTTTCCCTGTTAGGACTCTAAAACTACAAATACAAAGAAAAACTACCTTTTTAGTGTAAAACCTTATTAAAATACTTAGAAAATGCATTGATATAGATAGTAATATAGGTAAAATATAGAGTATATCAAAAACAAAATTTAACCCAACAAATTTGATATAACTTAACAAAAAACCAAGAAGAGGTTTAAATCATAACATATACTTACTAACTAGACTTCAGCTTCTCCATCAGTTTTTCATACTTATCACCATAAGAATCAAGATCACCAAACCTCAATCCTATTAAATGACTTTCCCTTGTTCGGCGCAACAACAACTTATCACATTGGTAGTTCTCAACAAGGGCGTTAGGTATGTTTTTGGCCCTCTTGCTCTTACGACAAAATACAACGGCTCCACCCTCTCCACTAACTTGCTCCCCATTCTCTGCTACAAGCTCCTCTTTAGCATGTGTATTTCCCATTGCATCATGTGATATCCAAAAAATTATATCCAACGGAAGGTGCACGTAAATACTTAAAAAGCTAGTTCAGTAAAACATCAAAACAAAATAATGTCAAAGTTAGTGTACCTAAACAGATACTGAGGTATGCTGTCTACTTGTTTGGCCCGCTTGTAACACGCATCCACCATCACCAACTGCCTACACATTTGACCCACAAATAGAAGATTAGCTACTTATAAATTAATATACAAAACCACAATGTATAGAAAATTACCTTGCCAACTACATTCGTATTGCCCACTTCAGAACAATTCTCACATTCACAACGCAAACCACCCTACACAAAGGATTAAACCATCAATTAACTGTCAGCAATGATGAACACATATTACACTATCAAAAACGTAGAGTTTCACAAGTTTCGTTCCGTAATGCGCCAAGTACATAAGCAAAAACAAAATCAGCACCACCTTCACCATTGCCTATTGAACGGTTTTGGCTAAAAGGGCCACTTGATGCAGCAGTACACCCTTGCTTCTTGCCCACATCATTACCATTACTCCTACAATTTGTACCCAGATTTACTCCTTGATAATTAAGAGTCTTGTCCAAAAACGCCATAATATCATGAATAACACCCTTCTTCATTAGACTTATCTGTTCACCCAACACACTACTTAATCCACATTCTAAATTATTGACAGCAGTGTTCAATTCCCCCAAAACAACAGAAATGTCATTCACTTTCCCCTCCAACCTCTTTATCTCTCCTTTAAGTTTCCCAACAACCATATCGACTATCGTACGAAGCTCTAACTCAGTCAATTCAATACCTTCACACATTCCACTACTTCCAGCTCCAATATCAACACATCGCAAACCATTCTTCTGTTTCCCTTTTCCATTCTTCTTTTTTGCTTTTTTTATTATTCGTAGAACATCAACCTTTGTACATCGACTTATCAAAGGTATGCTCCTAATGAATTCGCTTCAACACATTCCCAACCTTTAAATCCTCCTCCTCATCTCACTAACTAAACTCCCTTCATCAACATGAACTTCACCATGATCAGCTATGATGCAGTCAACAACCGTCTACAATAAATAGTTTACATCAACACATCTCATTAGCAGTTAAACAAACAAATTTCCAACAAATATCTAAATATCCATCCAATTATATTATTTACACATCAATAGGAAATGGATTTTACTTTTTCTTCTTCATGAAGATATCTTGCATGCGCAAGGCTAAGACTAATCATCTTCTCCCGCGGGCCATAACTGTCACCTTCTCCTTCAGACTCAGAAGAAGTAGAATTTACTTGAATCACCTCTAAAAAAACAGAAGTTGCTTTCACCCAAACTAACTAAAGTGCTTGCACAAACCCTTTAATCACAATTGTGTTCTGCGAAAGGGTGACCTCATTCTTTTCTTTAATACTACACATAAACAAAAGGCAAGACTACCCCAAGGATATGCAAAGAAGGATTGAATATCTATAATTTCTTCTGCATGCCCTTTCAAAATATTTGGTTGATGAGTCGTCGGCATCAACACAGAAGCAAGCAGAGCTAGACATGAATATTTAACACGCGTATCTTGATCCCTCATATTTCTCCTCGCTAACATCCTTACCACATAAGCTGTAGTAACAGTCCCCAATTTTCAAAAGAGAGATGGCCAGTAAGGAATCTCTGTGATATTATCCGACAACCTCTTCCTAGATTTCTTTGGAAACTTACCACATGGCAATCATGTGACGATAGCAAACTTCCTTAACGAAAGCATGATCGGATGACCAGCATATAACACCCAGATCTCATGCTTCTTGCTAACCTTCAGTTGTCATGAAATTAAAAAACGCCTAAATATTCTAGTGTAAGCAGGTTTGTCCGCAATAGCGACAAACATTCCAAAAAATGACTTGCAAATAATGTTCCGTTCTTCTTCATCTAGAGCATCCATAATGTTTTGTATCCCATTCGAACAACCATAAGAAGTTACGCGTATCCGGTTCTTCTCTGGCGGCAAACATCCTCTTTGGTAACTCCAATGTCTCCTCCATCTGAAATTGGTAAGATCCATCAATATTATCTAGGAATCAAGTAAAATTACAACAACTATAATGAATTATGAAGTCAATTTACCTTTCTTGACCGACTTTACCACAAACACTCAGCTCAACTGCTTCAAAATCACCACTAAAACCTTATTTTCTCTTTTTCACCCATATAACTTTCTCTCTCCCCCACATAAAGCTTCTATCCGTTAAATTTTTGATTTTTTAATAGGGTAAACAACAACCACACATTCAGCTTTAAGTTTTGATTTATCTCGATTCTTGCTTTCTGACACAGTGCACACACACCACCCGTACGACGTACTAACTCTACGTGTAATCGGGCTTGTTTCGGAATATCAAAAATAGAACAGTGAGAGTGTAGTGGACCTAAATATCACAAACAATGTGTATATACAATGCATATTCTCATAAAACAATAGTAAAAACCTTTTAAATATGTAGTAAACAAATTAAATCTAAAACTAAATATAGTTTATATACATTTCTACTTAATTCGATTGTTATGTTCTGATTATTAAATTTTGACATTACACATATATTTGTAAAATTAAAATAAAGAAATATTCAAGAAGCAGACACAAAATAATCTGTGAAAACCATGTTTCATAGATAGAAATGTCATACACAAAAATCAGATTCAAAGACATCAATTAAAATGTTAATATGGTTCACATCTGCTTTCACTACACTACAAGAAAACAAGGTAAATTCCGACGGAAATTTTTGTTCCGTCGGTTATGTCCGACGGTTGTCAGACAGCATGCCGACCAAAACGATTCCCTCGGACAACCGTCGGACATCACCGACGGTTTTCCGACGGAATGCCATTCCAGTCGGCATTCCGTCTGACAGCCGTTGGAAATAACCGACGGTTTTCCGACGGTCATTATTAATCGGTATTTTCCGACGGCATTCCGACGGAATTCGGACGGTTATCGATGTCGGCAGAGTTTGAATGGTTGACATATCGTCTGCGGTGGCCGATGTGATTGGTGGGGTGTTATGTCGGATGTATTGACGGATTTCCGAAGGATTTTCGACAGAAATCCCCTCTACATAAGTTTGCACATTTCTTCCAACGTTCATTATACCAACATCTGAAAACAAAACTTAAAAAAATTGAGAGATGAGTTCTTCATATTTTCGGTCATGGATGGACGCGCCAATGATGGAAGAGGGGTCGAACTTATTAACGACTGAATACGCTCAAGGTATTAGCGAGTTCATGCAGTTACCTAGAAATCAAGAGGCGGCCAAGAAAGGTCAGGATATCAAATGTCCTTGTTCTAATTGTTGTAATAGAATTAGTGGTTCGGTTAGTAAAGTTTGGAATCACTTATATATATATGGATTTAGGCCGGGATATAAGGTTTGGTTTTTACATGGAGAAACCAATTATGAATATGGTAGTAGTAGTAGTAATGCACCTTATTTTCCGGATAGCGTAGGAGAACGTACACCGGAAGTAGATGTTGGGGTAAGTACGGTTGCGATGGTTAACGATGCGTTTAGAAAGAATTTGCAGTCGGGTGGGTATCATGAGAGTGATAGGGTTGAAGAACCTAATTTAGAATCCCAAAGGTTTTTCGAAATGTTAGACGCATCAAAGCAACCACTATACAGCGGTTGTAGGCATGGTCATTCACCGCTATCTGCTGCTACTAGGATGATGAACCTGAAGACTGATTACAATTTGTCCGAAGAATGTGTTGATGCATTTGCCGAGTTCGTGAAAGATATTTTGCCAGAAGATAATCTGTCCCTCGGATCATACTACGAGATCCAAAAACTTGTTGCCGGTCTTGGTTTGCCCTACGTGGTTATAGACGTGTGCATCGACAACTGTATGATATACTGGAGAGAAGACGAGAACCGAAATAAATGTAAATTTTTCCACAAACCACAGTTCCAGGACACAAGTGGGAGGGCGAAGATTCCATTTAAACGGATGTGGTATTTACCCTTAACGGAGAGGTTCAAGAGGCTGTACGAATCAGACCGCACTGCTAGGGCTATGAGATGGCATGCAGAGCATAGTCAAATGGAGATATCACGCATCCTTCAGACGCGGAAGCGTGAAAGCACTTCCAATCCGTATATCCAGATTTTGCATATGAACGACGGAATGTAAACCTCGGCTTATCCACCGATGGTTTCAACCCATTTGCAAAGCATGGAAGAAAATATTCATTGTGGCCGGTCATCGTAACACCTTACAATTTGCCTCCTTCTATGTGCATGCGGCAAGAGTTCCTGTTTCTCTCAATTCTAGTTCCCGGGCCTGATCATCCAAGACGGTCACTCGATATATTCCTCCAACCATTGATCTATGAGTTGCAGATGTTGTGGGAGCATGGTGTCGAGGTATTTGACATTTCAATCAAGCAGAATTTCAACATGCGAGCGGTTCTTATGTGGACCATAAGCGATTTTCCGGCATACGGTATGTTGTCTGGATGGACAACGCATGGAAGATTGGCATGTCCTTATTGCCAAGACAATACTTCAGCATTCCAATTGCAGCACGGAAGGAAGACTTCATGGTTTGATTGCCATAGGTGTTTTTTACCGTCAACCCATCCATATCGTCGGTCTAGAAGACATTTCAAGAAGAATGTACAAGTGTTACATGGTCCACCTCCTGAGATAGATGGTCGCAGCATATTAGAACAGTTACGAGATTTTGGTGCAGAGCGAACTCCTGAATGTGGGGGTAATGGCTATTACCCCGTCGACGGTTGTGGACAATATCACAATTGGCACAAGAAGAGTATTTTTTGGGATTTTCCTTACTGGAAAGACCATCTACTGCACCATAATGTAGATGTCATGCATGTTGAAAAGAATTTCTTTGACAACATCATGAACACCATCTTAAACGTTCCAGGAAAGACAAAAGACAACAGTAAGTCTAGGTTAGACTTGCCATTGGTTTGTTCAAGGGAATCTCTTCATGTTTCTAACGATAGATTACCAATGCCTGCGTACCGGTTAGACGCAGGCCATAAAGAAGTATTTTTTGAATGGTTCAAAAAATTTGTCAAATTTCCAGACGGCTATGCATCTAATCTACGTAATTGCGTGGATTCGACGGAAGGCAAGTTTATAGGAATGAAGAGTCATGATTGTCATATCGTGATGCAGCGTCTTCTTCCATTTGTATTTGCATATCTTCTTCCACAACCAATCCACCAAGCAATTGGAGGTATATTTCGTACTCCCATTAGTTTCTTACTACCATAATATTACTATATATGTACTAGCTAACTTGTTTAATTTTCGTTCATAGGAATTGGTGCATTCTTCCGAGATTTATGTTCAAGAACGCTTACCGTCCATGGGATACGTATCTTGGAGGACAATATCCCGGCTCTCCTTTGTAATCTTGAGAAGATATTTCCACCGTCCTTTTTTGACGTTATGGAACATCTAACTATTCACCTCCCACGAGAAGCAGCCTTAGGAGGCCCTGTTCAATACCGATGGATGTATCCGTTCGAGCGTTATATGTTCCACCTGAAGAAAAAGGTAAAAAATTTGAGCAGGGTTGAGGGATCTATTGTTCAATAAAGCCTAAACGAAGAAATCTCACACTTTGCCGAAACTTACTTTCCATCGGAAGCTCGTACTAAGGCGAGACATCCTGCCAGACATGATGATGGAGGTGAGAAAGTTGTCTATGCCGTGGTTGTACCTGAGTTGTTTGCCCAAGTTGGTCGACCAATTGGAAAAGGAAAGAAACGCAGACTATCACAACAAGAGGTCACACATTTGCATACGTATATCCTCAGAAACTGTGACGACATTTTGAAGTACGAAATGTATATAAGTTTATGGAAATATATATATATATATATATGCCTTCATCGACATTTTGAAGTATGGCAAATTTATGGAAATATATATATGCCTTCATCAACTAACAACTATTATGTTACAGGATCTACATGTCTCTCGCCTGTGAATACCATTCTGATAAGACAGATGCCGAACTAGCTGTCTTGAAAGATGAAGAATTTCCGGGGTGGTTGCCATGTTATGTAAGTTTAAGATAATTACTTACTCTTACTTTTCCATGTTTTCACGTTCATATGTTACTTATATCTTACTTATATCATTTTGTAGGTGTCTGACTGTATAGCACGTGGTGAAGATGTCCCGACATGGTTAGTTGAGTTTGTTCATGGGTTACTCAGCACCGCGACTTCATATCGCGGGTTTTGTACTAGGGGATATTCGTTCAGGATCCGTGAGGAAGGACGTAAAAGGTCAACTTCGGACTGTGGTATTTCGGCGCAATCCGGTGATACGATGTACTATGGGATTTTAAAAGAAATCTTGGAAATCCACTATCCAGGAATGTTGGATTTGCGGTGCATTGTGTTGATGTGCGATTGGTATGACCCATCCAATGGTCGAGGGGTTCGAGTTGACCCTCTTGGTGTTATTTCGATTAATTCAAGCCGGAAACTACAGTATTACGATCCATTTATCCTTGCGTCTCAAGCAGACCAGGTATCAATACAGTAATATGTTTACCTACTTACTCATTGTTAAGGTTTCTTGTTCATGTATATTATCAGTAACCACTAATTATTATTAGGTTTGCTACATTCCATATCATCGAGTTGCCTACCGTACAGATCCATGGATCACAGTAACTGCAATAAACCCTAGAGGAAAAATCTTTGGAGTTCCAGAACATAATGCTCTACAACCATCGAGAAGTGTACAAATGTCACCGGTTGAGGAGATGGATAACATTGACCTTGTCATTGATCCTAATTATGTCGGGGATGATCAAGTGCATTCGGACGAAGAGGAAACACGTGGAGAATTTGACGACGATTCAGACTCCATCCCTAGTGAAGGTTTCTCCGAAGAATCAGAATAATTATTTGGGAATAAAAATTTGCTTATTAATGCATGTTGTTCTCTCACAATTGTGTGTTCCATATATCATATTATTTAATACTATATATATAGTCATGGACGTTGATTAATTAAAGATAACTAATGTTATTGCAATTCCAATGAAACATTACATTTATTGGAACATAAAATTTAAAACAGATGAAATAAACGTTAACAGTTACATTAGAAAGTTTGAAATTTTTAACACACAACCGTTACGACACAAGTACATAATAAACTCCTCATTTTACAATCATATGTCGGTTTCCACTCCGAACTTACCATTTGTTAGAACCATTTCCTGATGTGCTTTCCCTTTATTTTCTTTTCTTGAGAATCTACAAATCCGTCGCACAATTCGCTTTTTATTGCATCAACATCTAAATTTAGGTTTGGCTTGTCTGGGCTTTGGGCGAATTCAAAATCATAGTAATGATCCTTTTGTGCACAATCTATAAATCCGCCGCACAATTCACTTTTGATTGCATCAACATCTAAATTTAAGTTTGGCTTTTCAGGGCTTTGGGCGAATTCAAAATCATACGACTGATCCTTATATACGTTTGAAGTACTTGCACCGTAAGTATCAGACTTTTCCACCAAGTCACATGGTTGTTCGACTTCGATTGGATTGGCGTGGTGGATGTTTGGCGACCACTGGCTGTCAGGCACTACTGTTGATGTGGAATCTTCTTTTTGGATTGGTGAGCACGTATCAAATTCCCACGAGTAAGTGGGAATTTCTTGAGTGAATTCGTCGCATTGAGATTCGGTTTCCCAAGAGTATTTTGGGACATAAAAAAAATTAGCCTCGGATGTTGTTTTTGCGTCTTCATTAAGAGAGCTAGAAGACATATTTTTTTGGTTATGGAGAGGTGTAGAAGATATACACTCCATAAGGTCTATTTATAGTTGTACTTGACTGTATAAACCGTCCGTATGCCGTCGGATTGCGGGTTGTTTCTGATGTCGTCAATGTTTGATAGGTCAGTTGTACCGACGGATATATGTCGTCAGAATTATTTAACGGATTTCCGACAGCTTGCAGACGGTTTCCGATGTCGGCAAATTTTGATTGGTCAGCTGTACCGACGTATTTCTGACGGAGCTATGTCGTCACAATTATGTAACGGCTTTCCGACAGATTGTAGACGGTTTCCGATGTCGGCAAAGTTTGAGTGGCTAATAAATCGTCTGCAGTCGCGGAAGGGATTGGTGGGGTCTTATGTCGGAGTGTTTAGACGGTTTTCCGACGGATATCCGTTCTACATAAGTTTGCACATTTTTTCATTGCATTCATAACAAAATTATAACCATCAAGTCATAACACAGAAAAATTCAATTGCGTAATGGCAAACAAAGATCTGTGGAATTACTATATGCAAAACCGATCCCCCGGTCATAACCCTCTAGCCACAACTCTTGTTCCTTCAAGCCCTCCTTACGATAACTTAAATGTTACTAATGCTGAACCGACTATTTCACTCCATCCAACTCAACAATCCCAGAACCAAACGCCCGTAATACCGGGACCTGGCCAAGTTGTACGGCGAGGCCTGTTTCGAAAGAGGTCTCATGATGCAAAGGTGATGCGAGGTGAAAGTTCTCAGCCACGCCCAACACAATATTTTATTCGTGAGGTCATGAATGAGGCACCACAAGAGGACCAGGATTTTAGTAGTCTTCGGTGGACTTCTACTATCGATTACCTAATCCGTGAATATATATATATATATATATATATATAATTACCGGTTTTACTTTTACAATAATGATTGTAGCTGACAAATACTAAATCTACCATTCATTTTCATGTAGGTTCTTCTAACAAAAGAAGCACACCATTCTGGACCCAGGTTGCAGAAATTAAATCCCC
This sequence comes from Draba incana, assembly GCA_963576765.1. Classification (NCBI taxonomy): domain Eukaryota; kingdom Viridiplantae; phylum Streptophyta; class Magnoliopsida; order Brassicales; family Brassicaceae; genus Draba; species Draba incana. Next base: position 19,739,370 of record OY755202.1, on the reverse strand, counting down.
GCATTCACAATTTTATAAAGTCAAAAAGGTTTACGTTTTGCAACATATTTTATTAACATTTAGACATACAATTTACCTGACAAGTATATTCTATATATTTTATTATCAGATTGTGGCTATGCTCTCTAGTTTAACCCCTAATGACCAAGGAGATTTGCTTGTAACCTTAAAAGATCCTTCAGGAAAAATCGAGGGAACCATGCACCATAACATCTTCAAGAAGGACGAGTACAGACTCACCACTGGTGTAGGTGCGGTGGTAATCCTGAAGAATGTTACCGTTTGCCGTTTTGATAGAAACCAAAACTACCTGAACATCACAGAGCGGAACATTGTTAAGGTAGATACACCATATATACATTTATAAATATTTATGGGAATGCTTAACTAAATTCGTTTTTGAAACAGATAATCGATGCTAATTCGATTATTGCTGAATACCAACCAATGGAAGGATCTACCATCGAGGCGGAAGATGGAGGAACTACTGGGTACGAGTATGAAACAGTTCCAGACTCTGATGAAGACTAAACATCCAACTCGTCCACAAATAAGAATAATTTAATGATAACAACTTTATGTTGCTTTTATGTTCAATAATGATCCAGTATCTATTTTACGATCGTATAATGTTTTCATGTGTTATATTTCCTTTTAATGATTATGAAATATTGGTGTTATATAAGTGAAATACCTTTCAAAATATTTAATTACATAAATTGATACGCAAATCATTACAAAACAAAAGTAACTAAAATTATGAAATATTGGTGTTACATCAATTTATATATTTAATTATATAGAAAATATGATAATGTTATTTTTAATCATTATCATATATTTTATACAAATCTTATAATTCCTTTCCAAAAACCTTATAATGAAATTTAAAACCTTATCATATATTTTGAAAGGAAAAAAAAAAATCAAACACCGTCGGAATTCCGTCTTAAAGTTCAGACGGTATTCCGACGGTTTACGTTTTAAATTAATTTTTTTTTTGTTCCGAGAAATTAAAATTAAAAAATAAATTATAGCCGTCGGAATTCCGTCTTAACGTGCAGACGGAATTCCGACGGTGTTTGATTTTAAATTAATTTTTTCTTGTTCCGAGAAATTAAAATTAAAAAATAAATGAAACACCGTCGGAATTCCGTCTTAAAGTTCAGACGGAATTCCGACGGTGTTTGATTTTAATTTATAGTAATAAGATTTTAAATTTGATTATAAGGTTTTTATAAAGGAATTATAAGAGTTTTTGTAAAGGAATTATAAGAGTTGTATAAAATATATGACAATGTTTACAAAATAACATCACCAATTCGAAAAATCAGACGTATTTATTCGAGGATTCAAAATTAAAAGATTTTTTTACCAAATTTATTAAGTAAACATAGATAAAATGTCTAAATGTCTAAATAAATAAAATGCAATTGAACATAGAAAAAAACTAAAGGGAACGGGAATATAGGATCGGGGATAGAATGGAACGGGATTTATTTTGACGGGAAAATATCTAAAAAAATGTAAAATTTGATATTTTCAAAACAATGACCGTCGGAATTCCGTCTTAAATTCCGACGGTCTACCGACGGAAACCCTAATTTGACCAGCCGCCAAAAGACTTCGTAATCTTCGTCAACGCGGGAAAACCGTCGGAATTTTTAATAACCGTCGGAATGCCGTCAGCCTGCCGTCGGGCTCTGTTATAAATCCACAGTCTTCGTCTTCCCCGGACAGATCTGCAAATAAAATTTTCTTCTCCTCCGTTTCTCCGGCGATTCCTTCCCGTTTCTCCGCCGTTTCTCCGCCAAAACTGGTCCTCCATGGTCAATCCTCACATTCTTCAACCAAATCAAAAATTATGTAAGTTTTACATAATTTTATAGATTTTTTCCAAAATTGTTGTTGAGGATTTTAGAATTTTAGAATTTTAGGGTTTATGAGGATTGTAGAATGTTGAGAAATCCGAATTATTCTTGAGGATTAATAGAATGTTAAGAAATTAGGTTTGTAGAATGTTAAGAAATAAGGTTCATGAGGATTTTTGATTGTTAAGAAATTTTAGGGTTCATGAGGATAAATTATAAACGTATTTATAAATAATAAATTTTAAAACTTTAAATCCTTTAATTTAAAATTTTATAAATTTAAAAGTTATAACTTTAAAATTTCAAACCTTTAAATCCTTCAAAATTAAAATTTTTTAAACATTAATAAAACAATTTAAACCTATAAAATTTTAAACCTATTTAAAATTAATAAAATTTAAATCTTTAAATCCTTCAAATTTACTATTTTATAAATTTTAAATTTTATAACGTTAACAATTAAAACTTTTAAATTTATAATTTTTTAACGTTAATAAAAATTGTCAAATTAATGTTCAGAATTTTAAACAATTTTTAAAAAATTAAACCTTTAAATCCTTCATATTTACAAATTTTTTAACAATTTTTAAAAATTTGTCATATTAATTTTAATAAAAAATGTTTACCAATTCAAACTTTAAACAAATTTAAAAATAAGGAAGTTAAAGACTTCAAGTTTAGAAATTGTTTACAAGTTTAAAAAATTTGGAAAATTAATGTTAATAAAAAAAATTTAACAATTAAAAAAAAAAAAATTTAAAACTTTAAATCCTGTACATCAAACAAAACTTAAATCCATGAACTTCGGTTTCTGAATATACAATATAAAAAAAACCCAGATTACTTAAATTTAAAAATTGCAAATCACAAAACCACGTAATCCCAATTGAATTAAATTCATTTACTACAAAACTCTTCAATCCCCAATATCCTTAATTCCCATCATCCTAAATTTCCAATTAACTAAATCCCAAAATTTCAAAATCACAAATTCCTATACATTCCAAATTCCATAAATCCCGAAATATCTAAATCTTAGAATTATGGAAATCGTAGGAATTATGGGCAGTTTCATAACTCTAGAGGAGGTGGGAGTTCCAGTAGGGGAGGTCGGACTACGAGTGAGACGGTTATCCCCGAGGATAGTCCCGACTTGGAGACCCAATACATGTCTCAGCCCCCGCCTACAGCCCACTCAGCTCCCACCTCGATGACCATCGAGCAGTTTGTGGCGCAACCCGGACGTGATAGGTTGACGCGTCTACATCCAGACCCGGCACCTAACACGACCTGGTAAGTCTTATTTAAACATGTAGTGGATTTAATAATTTTAGATAAATATTTAACTAAATGTTTTAATAGGTTCCAATACTCGGGAAACGGTATTACGGGTTCTATCAACGAAATGATGAATTCCATGCTCACTAAACCGTATCCCACATACACCGACATGCCATTGGAGGACCGGGACACTTGGTTCCGACAATTTGCGGTATGATTTTTTTTTTTTTTTTCAAATATATTTTCTATATCACTCACATTTTAATTACTAATGCGGGAATGTGGTGTTTTTTTTTGCAGCAAGATTTTACATGGGACCTACCGCTCACATCGATGGTCCGAAAGGAATTCGACACAAAGGCTGCGAGGAAGTTCTCGTGGAAGATCAACGAGTGGAAAGACTCGTGGTATAAATACGGGAAGGTGCCTAAAGTTTTCAAATATAAACAAGAGATGTGGGCTGGACTACTTCGACATTGGGAACTAGAGGCAACTCGGGCGGACTCCGAGAAACACTCCACTAACCGCAACAACACCCGGAAGGGGAAGGGAAAGGCGACCCACAACCTCGGAGCAACGAGCAAGGCTTCAGCTGCTCAGAAAATTGTAAGTAGTTTAATAATTAAAAAAAATTTTAAATTCGCTAACAAAATTGATTTGGTCAAGGTTTCGCACACCAACAAGAAGACCGGGGAAATTCAAGACCCGCTTGCTCGTGAAATCGTGGAAGCCGTGCAGAGGCGGCAGGAGGAGTTCCTGCAATCGCAACCTATCGTGGAAGGAACTCCGGCGCCAACCGATGTTCCAGTGGAGAAGATCAACGAGTTCACGTACGAGGTTAGTAACCGTTTAACTTTTAAAGAAATTTAAACATTACTTTTAATACAAGGAAGTTATAAAATATAATTTTTTTTTTATCGTAGGTGACTCCCAAGACCAGAGGCCGTGTTTACGGCCTCCCTGAAAATAGTAGTTCGTCTGTTTCGACGGTTCGATATGGCGGTGCTAGCAGGTTGGAGGCGGAAAACCGAGAGCTGCACGACCGGCTTAGGCAAATGCAGGAAGAGAGAGACAGAGATAGGGCGGAGTCGGAAAAACGCTTTAAAGCGTTGGAAGATCAGATGACCGACTTCTTCCGTACCCGTAGGCCGGAATAGACATTTATTAGTTATAAAATTTATTGTAAAACTTTAATGTACTTTTGGAACAATTTTAATTTAATTTGGGTTTTTTAAGATTTTAATTTTAATTTTTAATGATTTATTAATGATTTTAAATTATTTAAATAGTTTTAATTTTTTTTTAAAAACATACGAATTCCGTCGGTATACCCTCGGTATATCATTCCGTCGGAACACCGTCGTGCCGTTTATCCGTCGGATTTCCCTCGGTTACCTTACCCTCGGTATACCGTCGGAAATTACTTACCGTCGGAAAGCCTTCGGAAACTACCGGATCTCCGAAACCGTCGGTATTCCGTCGTCTAATTAAGTTCCGACGGTATAATGACGGTTCTCAAACGGAAAAAGGATATCCTTTTGCCGTCGGATTTCCGTTGCAACAAACAGACGGAATTCCGACGGATATTAAAATTCCGACGTGACAGATCCGACGGACCAAAGCCGTCAGAAACACGTCGGAAATGGGTCTTTTCCGACCGAATTCCGACGGTTGTGGCCGTCGGAATAGCGGTTGTTTTCTTGTAGTGCTAGTTGTATCCATCATGCATCTCTTCTTTCACCAGTTGCAAACTCCAAATATATGATCTTCAAACCTTAGTCAATAATGATGCATGGACCGTGAGCTGAAAACACTGACAGAAAAAAATCCAACATGTGATCTTTAGCAATAGAATATACATATAATACTAAACATTGCAGAAATCAAACTGTGTAATTACACATTTTACTAAACTGTGTGTATAGCATTATCACCAATCTCTCACGAATGAACAAAAGTGGCAAATAAAGCAAAACCCATGATTACAAAGAAAGTGGCAAATAAAGGAAGCCGTAAACTATGAACAAAGAAACTCATTTCACAAACATGATTACAAATCAAAATCAAAGTAAGAAAACAAGAAAGCTAAGAATCCAATTAATCAAAGTGAGTGTGAGGTATTTTCACAAGTGGCGAATCTAATCAACGTCAACAATAAGAGCTAAGAATACCCAATTCAAAGAAACACAAGACTTGCTGGAAATTTTTAAGGAAACAAAAACAAAAGAGAAGACTCATTTCTTTGAAGCAAAACATCAAACTTTTGGCGTGCATCATTTCAAATGTAAAGAACAACACATAAATGAGCATAAAACCACAAAAGAGATAAATGAAATCTTGAGAGGAGTGGAAAGATGAGTAGAAAAAGCAGACGAGTGCTCTGTGTAGTTTGCTAAGAGAAGAAATGGTAGAGGAGAGAACGACGGAAAGAAACGACGGTGAAACAGAAGAGAGAAGCAACAAGAGAAAATTGTTTTTAGGTTTTGTAGCATTTTGTAATTCTTTTGTCTTAATGGGGGTATTTTTGTTTTTTACGTTTTTCAGCTAAACCTTGTACATCTGATTGCTCCGTTCAAACTCAGCTGGAAATTTTGTATTTTTCTTGATGAGTCTTGAAAACTCAAATGATTGCTCCATCTAGATGAGATGTTTAATAGCGCTAAACGGACATCATTCGACAACTACATCTAAATAGAGCAGTCAGATGAGCAAGCGAACAGCCCCAATATAAAACTAAATGGGGTTAAAAATATATATGGTGTAAAATAATTTGAACAGACAAAAAAATAGACTAAAAACGATTAAATTTGGAAACGAATGAAAATTATAAATAATATTTGTGATAGTTCATTAAAGTTTAGAGATTACATTATAAAAGTTATAGTAGAAATAGGAATGAAATTTTATTTGTCTCTATTAAAGAAATATAAATCTTGGGACTCCTAAATAAATGATTTGGAGTGGGGCCTAGCAGTTGCCTAATTTGTTACTAGGCTAGCACGGCTCCCAGTACAACGTAAAAAGAGTTCTTGACGAGAGTGGGTTTGAAACAAGTCAAATTGTCTTCATCTGAAACGGTATTACAATTGAAATTGCATTTTCAAACTGAAACTTCGGAAAATCTTAAGTTACGAAAATATAAGAAACAAAGAGACGTATCAAATTTTACCATTGGATAAATTTTAGAAAATATATTAACTGATCTTAGCCATGTAGGTTAATGTAGGGGATGTCCTTTTCAAATATCCTATATAATTATAATCGGAAACAAATTAATAAAGAGAAATGGATCATGCAAGAACCAAAAGTAACTTAATAAGTAACTCCATTCCATGTAAAACAAACATACAAGTGCATTGAAGTCTTGCAAAAGACATGAAACGGATCAGAGTGAAATCGAAGTCATAACAAGTAAACCGGAAAATCAAGTTTCTAAGAAAGAAAAAACGACACCGAGAACTTCAGTTTTTGAAAAAACTAAGTGCATCAATTCTTGTAAGAACTTCAGTTTTTCAGACTGCCGAACACAATGAGTGTGCACATTAAAAAGCCCCCCAAAAAAGGTGCATGAAAAACTCCTGCAAATGAATCACATTTAAACAAAAAAAGGTTCCAAATCAGAGGCATATTAATAAGTCATCAAAATTAGATGTAAACAGTAAAGTCAAAGAAAAAACAAACTGACATCAAAGGTAGAGAGCACAACAAAATCAGAGGCAAAAACACACCAAATCCAAAGGCAAAACACACCAAGATCAATTGAATACAACCCCTAAACAAAAGCATTTCCTTTGGACAACTATTAATTCATCAACCATTGGTATCAATTCCTTTTCCATTTGTGAGAACTCTCTATATATCAAACATGCAACTTCCAAATAAAAGTTACATAGACTAACGATACGATTAGTTTCACAAAAGCTCAAAATGCATACTCTAAAGAGTAAAAGACATACCAACTAGCAATAGAACTGAAGAACAGCTTTGTCTTTCATCTTTAGTCTTTCAAAACCACCTCTGCCGCATTGGTTGTGATTCGGGTCCTCGACAAACATAAGTCCGCTTGAGATGCCTTGATGCTCTTAAATCTTGCCTCCATTTCTCTCTTTTTCGGTCCATCTGGAATCATATCCCAGCATGCATGCAATGTAGGTTCATCATAAGAAATACATTTCTCAGCATATAAAAAAGACGGTATCTCCGATTTTTGCACAAGTTCATCCAACGATGTGGAAGGCTTGTCTCCCCAAATCTCTCTTGACAGTTGGAAAACATTCTTGTCGAACTCGTTGGAAAAGACAATGTGGACAGCTCCACCGTTTCCCTTTCCACAAGATTTCTTATCAAATCTTCTTTTCATTCTCTTGACTTTGGATACTAGCTGAGCTTTGGAAGCATTGAAAGAGAGGTCCTCTATAATAAGATCGAGGAGAGCATCCATATCGAGAGATGAGTCTTCACTCTTAGAGATGACCTTTTGAATACCATTTAGAAGAACAAGTTCGTCTTCTTGTTTGAACAGCCTCTGAATCAATGGAGGCTTCTTTTTCGTTTCCCTTACTGTTTCAGCCTCTGCCGACGGAGCCATGCCATTCGTCTCTATGGGTTCGGATTGGTCGTCATCGGAAGATTCTGACGAACCAGACTCCTCTTCGGACGAAGATGCAACGGGAAGGTTCTTGATCATTTCGGTCTGCGTCTTCGATGCCATGGAAACACAATAAAGAGAGAGAGAGAGAGAGAGAGAGAGCGTTTGATTTTCTTGTTTGATGTGAGCTTTATGCTGTATTTGGGGAAAACGGGAAGTCGTGCGCAACTCTTCGATATCCTCTCTGCTTTATTTATGGACTCTTGTGATTCCCTAAAATATTTACTTGCCTCCGTTTCTCGAGATTGATACTATTTCATTTCCAATTTGAAAACAAAACAAATAAAAAAAAATTCAACCAAACAACTTAAAGAACCCATCATGGGAAATTAGGTTGTAGTATTTAAATTTGCATTCTATCAATTTCGTAAGATAATAAAATCGACATACATCATAATCACACTGAAAGAGATAGGAAGAAAAGAAATCAAAATAAAAGAGATTTGAAAAACGGAAATTTTTATATCTTTCCTTTTTTTGTTAAAGAAAAACTTGAAATTTTAAATCTTATTATATAAAGGAGAGTTCTTATAATTGTAACTCACGACGCAACACGTGTTTAGTAGTCATTTAGATTGTGACACATGACAATTATTTAAATATGTAAATTTTCCAATATCGAAATTGTTAGTTACTCAAAAAGGAAGAAATTAAAATGAAAAATAAAAAATATATAAAGGAGGGTTCTTATAATTGTAACTCACGAGATCGCGACACGTGTTAAGTAGTCGTTTAGATTGTGACACATGTCAATTATTTAAATATGTAAATTTTCCAATACCAAAATTGTTGGTTACTCAAAAAGGAAGATATTAAAATGGAAAATAAACAAGCATAAAATAAAGATAAAGAAAATTTGGTTAGTGGTATGTTTAGTTTACGAAATAGCATCAAAGAAGGATCGTCAAAACATGTACGAATGGTTTAGTTGTTATATCAAAATGTTTAATGATTTAAATCATATTTATATATATCAAGTATGTATACTTTAGTAATTTCTAAATTCTTCAAACTATATGAGTTATGAAACTATATTTTTCAAATTACATATGAACCTATAATTTGAAATATTACATTATCTAAGTTTTTTTTTTTGTCAAAACATTACATTATCTAAGTTAAGATTTAAATTAAGAATATAGTATATAATAAGTTAAGGTTTAAATTAAGAATATTGTATGTTTTTCTCTAAAATATTTTAAGTCATAATTATTTACTATAAATCAATTAATTCTCGCATCGCGAGAGGTTTAAATCTAGTTTATATATAAATGTGTGGCCACGTTGAAAATTTAAATCTATATAAGATCGATACGAACGGCCCAAGAAAGACCAATTTTGGAACGGCAAAGAACCAAACAGAACGCAACGGCTATTACAAGGTTTCTATCAAGAAAAATCTAAGTTGGATCGAGAGAATTATCAGTTAAATCCCTTGGCCGCTTTGATCTTTACCCGAGAGACGAACTACATGGGTAGAGACGAACTACATGGGTGATCGACCCATCGGCGAAAATTAACAGAAAGAATTGTGGTTTTAGCAAATGAGAAGGATGGTTAGGTAAGTTGTGTGGCTAAGAAAACATCTAGGTGACTGATTTTCTACCAACCACACAGCAAAGCAACGGTGACAAGTGGCTACCGAGCAGTGACGCATGTTTGCAGCACGGTGACATATGGCGGTTTGGTCAGGTAGTTGGGAAACCAAAGTCCAGTTTTTAGGAGAGTTTGTCTGTGAGTCTTTGCCTATATAAAAAGCCAAAACGCTTATGTTAAATTGCATAACTAAAGTCTTCCAAAATCTCATCACTGCAGAGACTTAGAACTGTTCTTTGTGAGAAAAAGTCTGAGGTGGAGATTGTTAATGTAGTGCTTCTTCAGTAAGATCTAAATTCTTGTTCAACATCCGTTAGATTTACCTTAGGAAAAACCAGTTCTATTCCTTAAAACTGTGGGTTGTACCCAAGTTTTTTGTGTCTAGGATCTGAGTGGGCGGGAGACAAGATCAAGAGCCATCAATCCAATTTTTGCAAGTTATTGGCATCGGTAGTAAATAGTAGTCTATTGTTGATGGCATGCTTTAATGCTCTCATGAACTTCCGAGATAAGGCTGATAAATCGTTGGACAAACATGTCTACACTACTTACTGGGAACTCGCATACACTGGCTTAATGGCTCTAGATCTCGTCTCCTGCTTGTTCAGATTCATATACACACAAAAATTGGTTACAACCAACGGTTTAAAGGAATAGATATGGTTTTGCCTAAGGTAAATCTAACGGATCTTGAACAAGAACTTAGAACTTACCGAAGAAGCACTCCCCTAACACTTTCGCCCTCACACTCTCTCTCGCAAAGAACCTAGTTAATACTAATTGTTTGGTCTAATATCGTGGCGATATATAGGATTTTGTATATACAATCTTTGTGATCGATATGGTCCGTGGATATATAGTAATTTGTTGTAAAATAAACGTTAGTTCTCTGAAAAATGCTTCTTAATGAATATATAAAGGATATTTAAGAAGACGGATCAACAATGATTTCATCACTTACAAAACAACCAAACGGAATTGAAATGAGGCGAAGAAAGATACTAAACACCGAGGAAAAGCTCTTGTGAAAGCTTGTCACTCTCAGTCTCACCTAAAGGTGTAAACTTAGTTCTCTAGATAATAAAACCGGAGATAGATAAGGAGAAGAGTGAAGAAGTACATAGCAAAGGCCAATACACAGATCCAGAACGGGTAAGTTGATCTCATATAGACCGGTAAGCCTATTATCAGCCCAATGATCACGAGAATAAGAGTTTCCATCGAGTAACTCCATGTTAAGCCTCTTGTGTATACAATTGCCAATATGATCGATATTCCCATGAGGTTGTTCATTGTAACATCTTTATAAATCTGTGGAAACCAATAAAAGTGCCCTTAAACTTTGAGTTCGCTAGCTTTATTTCTGCCTAGGTCTTACATATCGTGTAACGTGTTATCCAAGAAATTAATTGTGATAGTTAATATACTAACCTTGGAGAAGGTATTGGATGAGATTCTTTTCTTGTCTTTTCCACGACAAAAGCGTGTAGATAGAGTGTTCTGTAAGTTTCTAGCCAAAGGGATCATCGCGAATACGATGTAGAAAGAGGGAATTCCAGCAGAGACAGATAAGAGCTCGATGTTTAGCATAAACGGCTTTGCAAGAAAGATAACAATTAGGATTCCTGTGATGACTTCAATCGCAGCTCCTAACGTTTCCATTGAGAGCAATTTAGTAATAAGTGTTTGCTTCGGTGCTTCCAACTTTAGTACTCCCTCCTCGTCCTGCAATACATCATAGTAAACGGTTAGGAATATCCTATATGTGGAAACCAAAGATATATGTTAGGACTTAGGAATATCCTACATTGGAACTAAAACAAAAAAAAGTTTGAGTGATATATACGACTAATAGACCAAATGTGTTGAGTTGCAAGTCCATGAAACTTAACATTGTATAAAAGCGAACATCTTGCTCCGAATTTTGAGTTCGAAGTCCTTTTGTTGGAATAGTTTTGACCATACTTGAAGAATTTGATTTTATCCCCTAAAACTATACAATTTGTGATATTATATACTTACAATTTGATTCTCTCTTTGATCATCTAGGCTGTCAAAGTTGAATTTGTATTGTTTGAGCAATCCCGCAATCCCTTCCGCGAATTCTTTCTCTTCTAATTCACCATCTTTGTCTCCATCAAAATCCTCAAGAAAAGCTTTAGCAAGCTCAGTGATGTCACATTTCATCCTCCCAAAGTTCCAAAACTCTACGGTGAAGTCTTTTAGCTCAGAGATTTGTATCTTCCCATCTTTGTTTGCATCAATTTTCTCGAACAAACTACCGATTTAAGTAGTGATTTAATATGTAAGAATGCTGAAATGAGACAATTGTTACTTGAAAAGTTAATAAAAAGAAAGAAGTAGGAAGTATAAAATAACCTTTTTAAGCTCTCTTTGCTTAGCTCTCCACGTTTTACAAGGTTTTTTGGTGAAAACCTTTGCAAATGTTTATGAACTTCTGACATAATCTCAAACCTCGCTTGATCTAGGCTCTTCTCTTGATCAAAATACTGCGAGTTTCCACACAAACAAAAACAATTATCAGTGAGACAATAATGCGAAATAAAAAAGCTTTACTTTTGTTTTCCAAAGGGCTCATACCGAGTAAACAAAGTAGACAACGGTTGAAGACGAAGAGATTATCAGTGTGATCAATACAATGATATTGTGACTCCATGAATGTGAATCAAATATCGCCGAAAGTGTCATCATGAGAAAGGGAGCTAGACTCAAGAGCATAATCCCTGCAGCTTTCTTGTTCTTAGGATCCGCTACCACGCTTCCTTCTGAAGAGAGATAAACCACAAAATCTTTATACCAAGAAATGCTCAAAGAGAAGAAAAATCTAAAATACACTTCAAGAAACTAATCTTACCAACAAGGCTCTTCACTATCTTTTGTCTTTGGGTCCACGCGTCCTGTAAGATATTTTTATGAATATTTTTTATATAGCTTAGTAATGAAATAGACTCATAAGAGATCAGATCATTGCATCTTATAATTAAAACTAAAAGATTCCAGACTCGAAGAAAAGCGACAATAAGAAAATCTTACAGTGGTGGTTCTTCTTACTGACTCGTCCAAACTCGGACCAGTCATGCTAAACACAACACAAGCTCCCCACTGAATTGTGAGAGCAAACACAGTGTATCCCACAGTAATTGCAACGTTGTCACCTATGTAGGATTTAGCGACTTCGCTGCTCAATGATAGGCCAGTCGCTGCGAATCAAAACCCAAAAAGGAAGAAGAAAGAACGTTTTAGAGTCGAACATATGTGTATGTTTTGACATGATTTCTTAGTTATGAGCCAAATTAGAAAGAGGATCCTTACAGAGCATAAGGGCAATTCTTGGGAACATTGTAAGGAGAGGGAAAATAATACCGCCATAGAACCCGACCTCGAAGATTACAAAGAGTTTGGACCGTCCTTTGGACAAAAAATAGTCACCGATGATCAAGAGACATCCAAAAGAGAAAACTTGGAAAACATATCCTCCAACATTGTCCGAACATGGAAGAAAACCGTACACGTGAACACATGCGGTCCCTGACAAGTTCTTTGGAGGATCGAGAGTGAGAAACTCGTAAGTCGATGCGCCATCGAGGCCATCAGAGATCAAGAAGGAGGTATTCAGAGGGTTATGAGTCAGGACACGAGAGCTCACCCGAGAGATGGATAGAGCTAAAGAGAGAAAGGAGAAGAATAGAGTAAGACTTGCCATAGAAAACTCGAGATTTAGTGGAGAATCTGGTCGGATGGTTTTCCTCTACATGTATAGAATAAACAAAGACACTCTAGGATTAGTTTGTTAATGATAAAGACTCAAGAGGAATCTTTAAAACGTTTAACAATTAGTGTTAGTGCGGTTAGTAGGTTATTTTTCTATATATATATATATATATATATATATATTACTTTGATAAAGCGTTTTAACCAATAATTAAGGTTTCCTATTTGCGCTCTAGTGAATGAGGGTATCAACTCTGAAGAACGTGTTAAAAATCCGTTTTATCAAATTTAGGCAACCAAAATAGATGTAACAAAACAAAACTTTGTATCAAGCGTTCTAAAGCTGCAGCAAAATATATTGGAAAATGTTCTGCTTACGGTCAAGAGACACCCCTGAAATACTTGACCACAGAGCAGACGATTTTCTTTTGTAGCAGATGAGTCAAGATAATTAAGACTGTCGGGTTTTGTTTGATTTAATGAAAACTAAAATAAAAGAGAGTCAACTTAAAAATCCTCCATAGTGAATATGAAAGAAGAAAACACTTAGAATTTGTCATGAAATGAGAAATCCCCAACTCTACCAAACCAAAACTCGTACTGAGAAATAGAGCAGAAATACAGTCATGGAAACCTCTCTCTTATTACCAGTTACCTCTACCTCTACCTTGTCCTCTTCCTCGACCACCTCCACGTCTTCCCCAACCTCGGTTTCCGCCTCTACCACCACCGTACGATGATAATCCCTCAAAGGCCTTGTTCACAAGCTGGCTCGAACCACGACCCTTCTTTGCTGCTACATTGTTGCCACTTCCACTGTTGCTATTCGCAGGTCGCTTTACTCTGTGGTATTATTGCCAAGGCAAACACAAATTACGACAGAGAAAAACAGATATAAGACAACAGAAAGATTGTGGATTAAGTAAACTTTGCAACAAACCCGACTGTAGTTGTTGTTGCGGCTAATGGTTTTGTGGCTTCTTTCCACGAAAGGTTGATATTAGTCTCTCCGATAAAAGAAGGCACTTTTGCATGCAATGGCTGTATCATATCAAATTTCCCCTCGTGTTTAATTAATATCATCGGAGTTACATATGGAAAAAAACAATATAGAAAAGATGTTGGGCTGCTCACCTTAGTCATCGCCAATATGTTATTGCATGTCCTAAGTCCAGTTGTAGTATTCTGCTTCTTTGTTTTCTTAAAAAAGAGAATGAAAATGGTGCATTAGCCTGAGAAGCAAATAACTCCGGGGAAACAATAAGGAAGTTACAGGTTAATGGACTCACAACGCTCGCCTTCTCTTCATCTGTCTTAGCAGCTGACATGGCTTTGTTGTGCTCAGACATTCCCTGAGTTAATTTCTTCATTGTTGCCTTGGTTAGATCCTCAACGGTGGTCAATCTGCACCACAGTTGGTTAATCATAAAAACAAAACCTTTATGATATCATTAAAAAAAAAAACAATTGATAGTACCTCTTCTTAATCTAGATTACCAAAGTTTCTTTACATTAAACTGTCAATCCCATATATGCTTAGATACTTTTATTTACCTGGTGTAGCTAACACCGCAATTTTCTCCCCAAAAATAAGATTCTACTAACAATCATGCACGTCAATTATTTAAACAACAGTATCTTTAAGACGCACAAATCTGGATGTCATATCAACATTACCTTTCAATGAAGTCCTTGTTCAGCTCTGAAAAGTCCTCCCCTAGTCTGTCTGATGGCTGGCCAGTGACAATCTTGTATCCACACAAGCTATTTGTAGCATTTGGGACCTGTATATGCGCAACATATTCAAAAAATAAGCAAAACAAGGAAGAAAAAAATGAGCACGGTATAAATCACAAAGAAGATCATTGGAAACCTTGTGGGCTAGGTGATGAAATGCGTACAACAAGCACTCCACGTATGTGAAATTCATTTCCTCTCCAGTCTTTCTCGCAGGCATGAATTTCTAAGAACAAAAAGTGCAATAATCTTCATAAGACAACTACAGAATTTGGGAACACATGTAAAGCAATTACATCCAAAGTATATGCTGCAGTAAGATGTACAATAAAGACAATGTAATAATAAGCAGAAAGGTCCACAACTATTTATCAAAAGAATCATGACATACTGAAATCTATGGCCAGCTAGACAATGGCACTTAAAAGAGGTACCTTTAAAAGCTGAACGATTGAAGGAAGCATCTGCCTAGCCTCTTGAGCGGTTGTGTATGGAGATATATCAGAAAGAGCTTTGAGTAAATCAAGCTTCCTCTCTTCTGGGAGCTAGTAAAAAAAAAATTAGTATTATTATATTATGGCCAAGAGAGCTCCTCTAATGGAATGGTATGGATATTTACATGTGAATAGAAACAAGCAGAAGGACCTACCCACAAAGATGAAATAAAAAAGTTTCAAGAATTATATTGGGGTTTTACTTCATATCCTTGTATCATAAACCATTCTTAATTATGTCTAAGAGAAACGCTAAAACATGAATAAAAATGCATAAAGAGATCATGTGCTGATACAAATATCACCAAAACACATTTAATAACTAGGCAATCAACTTCCACTATACCTTGTCAAAAACAGGCACGATATGTTTGTTCAAATAGCTCAGAAACCTGGTACTAGGAGCACCTCGCTGATCAAAAGAGGGAGAAGTTAGCAAGATAACCAGCAAAGTTTATAGTATGATATGAACTCTATCCCGCTACTAACAACACCAGTTTCAATGTTCTCACCGCAAAAAAGGGAAGAGCCAATTGCAGGCATGATATCAACCTGTCAATATGGTCTGTATCTGCTACCTGGAAAAGCAATATTTGCAATCAGAAGTAATACCACAGCACAAGGATAATTTCATATAAATTTGGCTGTCGCACCCTCATACTTCTAATAACCATTATACTAACCATATGGGATAAAGAGAAATTGGAGATTGAGTGTTCTCATGGTAAACAGAGCAGACACAATCAAGTTCCAAATAATTCTACTATCTAGGTTCATTACTATTATCTGACAATTTTAGGCAATTCCTTGCATTCACTCCAAGACTGGACAATATACTGGAGTTCAGCGAAAATTAGCATCACTCAAGAGAGACGAACATAATCTGCTGCCACAGAACATGTCAAATCTTCCACACATGGAATAGTGATTATGCAACTAGAAGAGCAACAAACAGCTGACAAAAAGAAAGAAAATCATCGATACACAGCAAAATAAGTAGTATATCATTAAATGCAATCAGGATATTAAAGTTCAGGATGATGCAACACAACAAACCTCCATCAAATTGTATGATGCCATACAACTAACTTACATCAAATTGTGCATTCAAATCGGCCTGTCCTTCGATGATTTCCACAAGTTCTTGCATTCTTTCTTGAGGAGCTTTCCCTCCAAATATACTCAAACTTGTCAGGAAATCCATAAACATTTTAAATTCTCCTCCAGTTACATCTTCAAGGCTCTGGGAAACAAACCAAGTCAGGATGAAAGGCAAAGAAGAAGAAGGCAAATGGAAGAAATAAAAATAACTGCACACACAAGATTATGTACTTACCTGTTTAATCAAATCAGTTATATGCCTTTCCATTTCCTCTTGAGGCTTTAAGAGTTCCCCTTTAAGAGGAAACACCTAGATAATCAACAAAAATAGTATACTATGAGTAGAGGCAAAGCTATTACAAACATCTCCAAGGATAGTCTTTTCTCATACTATCAATCCCATCATAGCAACCTGAACCCTTTGGCTTTCTATAAATTATTTTTGGTGATATATGTCTATAGCAAAAGTTTTGCTGCAAAACCACATATTTCATACAACTTCCTTTGCTGTTCTGACAACTTTGAAAATAGCAAAAAGGCATAGAATAATTCTGACCTTATCTCTAATGAAGTTCAAGGCCTTTTCACGAATTTGATCATCAGTCGTTGGAGTAACTCCAGCATGCGTAAACAATGCAGTCGAAGATACTGTAGCAAAAGAGGATAACAATTAGAGAAAGATATGAAAACACTAGGGAATCGCAGATACCATGATCATCTTATAAACCTCAGATAGTATAGCACATTACAACCTATAGCAACTAATTGATTTTACTTAAAACTATGCCTGATCAACCAAGTACACTGAACAATGAAAAATCATCACATAATCAATAAGCATAAAAAGAAATTAGACTACCTTTTGGATCCTGCCGCAACAATGTCATGAGAGCCTTATGCACAGCATCACGCTCCACAGGTTCCTCTTCACATCATATAACCTCTTAAACAAAAAAAAAAGACAATGCAAATACGTATATAAAGGTATAGCAACCAAAATCTCAAGAAGTACCAGCATTAAGAAGTTGCACGAGAACATCAACAATCTTAGATATATTCTCTGGAGTATCCTTGCAGAAGAGCGGGAGTCCGCGTATGGCTTGAACTCGTACCTACACATAAAAGGAAACACATGATTAACTCAGAGCAAAGGACTTAGTGTAAATCCAGTAAGAATCAGGTACAGACCCCAAGATCACCCTCATCGATACAATCAAAATGAGCATTGAAAGCGCCAGTGTTGAGAGTTGGGAAGAATTTGAAGTAGCGTGGAATCAACTGTGACGCAAGCTGTTTCGCCTTCATACTCGTCTTCGACATCTTAATAATCCCCTCGTAATCCTCAACATTCTGAAATCAGCTCAATCAGAAATTGCAAAATTCGAACTAAAACCTAATCAACAGAGAAGAATAAATCCATTTTCACACCATATTAACACGAATCGAAAGCAAGACAATCCCTAGAATAGTCGAGATTTCAAAACCCTAGCTGGAAAAATTGAAGCGAACCTGAGACTTGTCTTTAGACGCATTCAAGCGTTCGCTGAGCTCGTAGAGCTTCTCGATTCGCTGGACTTCATCGGACTGGATTTCCGACATTACGGACGAAGAAGAAGCTGAGAGCGAGCAAAAACCGAAGAAGGTGAGTATACATATAGTTGATTTGAAGGAAAATCGAAGCATGAAATCGCGTCTCTGTATACAAAATAGGAAAAGGCGGGAGAAAGATGAAGAAGAAGATGAGAGCATACATGGAAGAGTGTAGAAAGATGTGTGTGTTCGTCTCTGTGACCTTTCCTTAGCTTTGCTTCAAGGAGAAGTGCGAGCAAAAGGTTTTAATGGCCTCGCTCATCTGATTAAACGATGTCGTTTCCATAAATCTGACGCTTCACATACGCCTCCCCCAATTTTCTGTTTCTTTGAAATTAACCCCTCATGTTTTTTTCTAAGTATATACGTCCCCCAAAGGAATTAAATGCCTCTTTTATTCAAAATTCAAAATTATTCATGTCAGAGCCACAAAATCAGTAAAATCTATAGAGAAGTATCCAATCAAAACAAGTTTGGTCAAGAATCTTATTACCATACGAAAGCAATCAACAACACAAATCAGACAAGTTATAGCAAATCAGAGAATAGGCATATCAAGAGCTTGTAACACATCCTTGAACTCAAAGTCATGAGTTTGCTTATTGAACCGCTCGAGCAGCTTGTACCGAGTGTCGTTCAAGTAAAACGATTGAGCTGTCTCCATGATCCATTTCGCCTCCTCGTCAGTAAGTTTGCTTGTGAATACAACATCGCCTCGGATAAGCACCAAGTCCTTTGTCTCCGCAAGCTCAGTGTAGAAGGTGCTAGTAAGGTACGGAGCCGCTTGAGTTCCTCTTGCTTTGTAGTCTTCTAGACCGGTGAAAATCATGTGAGGCGCTTCAACTGCCACAACAATATACAAATTTAGCCCATTTATAAGCCCAGGAGGAGTTCATGTAATTGTAAGTTGTAACGAAGTGTAAAGATTGAATACTATTTCTAGCAAGATAATTAGCACAACTTAAAGAATCTGGCTAAATCGATTTCTAACTCTCTGATGATGAAGCTAACACAAACCAACCATTTCAAATAAATTTCTCAATGTATGAAGAAAGATTAGGGTCAGAACCTTGAGCAAACATTGTAATGTAACCATTTCCTTTCCACAACGGAATGACAAAGTACCGGCTGCAATTGCGACATCAAACCGAATAGAAGAAGATCAAATCAAGTCACCAGAAAAGAAAAGCATGAACAAGAACAAGGCTAATGATATTATTATTACCATTCGGTTGCTCGTTGCTCCATCAATCGATAGAGCTTAGCATTCATCGTTATTCCAATATGACCTCGTCCTAAGTGATACTGACAAATGAAAAACAAATGAGCAATTGAGAGACGCAATCAAATCAAAGACATTTGGGGAATTTCGAGAGGGTTATTATTGTATTACATCGTCCCAGATCGAAGTGAGTTCCTCTGGAGATTTAATCTTGGCTCTCTCTAAATCCATGATGGAATCTAAAGGTTTAGGCTTCAACGGTGAGAATCCAGTTGCGAATCTCGAGTTTCTGACTGAACCAAGCGATGCCCATTTGATGTGATTTCCAGGTAACGCTTCTGATAGATTCATTCCGGCGTTTCGTTGCCAAGAAGATGATCGCGCGGTGAAAATTTGTCTAGATGGGCACCGGGAAAAACAAGACGAAGAAGACGAAGATGGAGAGAGCTTTTTTGAAGCGAGACTGGAAATTGAACCGAAGAATCTTCTCAGTTTCATGGTAGGAATACAAAGAAGATGTGAAGATAATCAAGGATGATTTAACAAGTTCTCAGAGGAATTTTGTCCAACACATTGTAATGTTAGCTGATCTATCCGGAAAATAAAAATCCCACTCGATCTGGTTCGTCTGGGCACTCTGGTTCGTCTCCTATCTGATTCAACGAGAAGAAAACCTACGTTGGCTAATCACTTAAAAGTATTGGGCTACAAATATGTCAAATGGGCTTTCACAATTATTTGGTTATGTTGGGTTCTTTTACATGGCTAAAAAACTAGAGTATGCTTATTTGTAAAACATTATGTCAAATGGGCTTCACAATGTTTGCAATGGCAGTATGGTGGGGTGGAAATGGCGGTGCGGTAATGTGTTCGGCGAAAACAAGGAATGTCGCGATCGGGTGCGCTTTATAAAGGAGATTACAGTGGAGGTGATTTTGGCAAACTCGAAAGTTCTCGGGCATGTCGATCGGGTGGAGAGACATGTAAAATGGGTGGCTCCGAATTTGGATTGGATAGCTTAATACGGATGGTGCATCGCACGGTAATCCGGGTTTAGCTACGGCTAGAAGAGTGTTACGTGATAGTACAAGATGTTGGCGTGGAGGTTTTGCTCTTAACATTGGGAGATGCTCGGCACCGCTGGGAGCTTTGGGACGTATATTATGGTTTGTATGTGGCGTGGGACCAGAGGGTCATGCGATTTGAGGTGGAGGTTGATTCAGAGCTAGTTGTTGGTTTTCTTACAACGGGGATTGGGGATTCTCATCCGTTGTTTTTCCTTATACGTTTGTACCAGGGCTTCATTTCGAGTGACTAGATAGTCTGTATTTCACAAGTATATAGGGAGGCTAATCGTCTAGCTGATGGATTAACTAAATATGCGTTTTCTTTACCGCTAGGATTTCATGCTTTTAATTAAGTTCAATTAGATGATGAGTCGATTATGAGGGACGATAATGATGGGACCACGCATCTGAGACATATTCGGTTGTCATTATTTTAAGTTTTAATTAATAAATACTGGGAGTGTGATCTCCCGGTGATCCACCAAAAAAAACAATAGGCTCTCTTGTCACTTTTCAATTATAGAGAATTTGTATCGGTTAACTTCATTTTTTTGTATATTTAAGTAAATATCAATGGGATTGTTTAAGAGACTGGACATTTTTTCGTAAACTCATTATGACCCTATAGATTGGTGTTAGATAGGTTTATATTGTAGTAGGATATATGTATATAATGTGTGAGAAGACGATATGGTAAGATATGGTGAGATGTTTTTGAATTTGTTTACGGTATTTTAAATAAATTAAAAGTTGAAAATAGTTGTGAAATTCAATAGAAAGCAGAGAGAAATGTTGAGCGTATTTTAATATTTGCAGAAACTGACGGAGAGAGAGAGAGGGTTAGTTTCATTTTATTGTTGAGAGTATTTGTGTTTGGATTTCTAAATTTCCGATGAATTTTTAGGCTTTCAAACTATGAGAAGGTTTGAACGATTTTATCAGTGGTCAGTTGTTTCTACCCGGATTTTCTCCCATTGTGAAGTTTGAGATTCAGTGATTCTCCGGTAAAATATCCGGTTGTGTTAGATTTTGACGCTACCGATCAACGACAAGTGCTCTCGGCCTAATTTTTTCTTATTAAAAGTATGGATTTTCTCCAAATTTTGTTTCAAATCAATGCATGTTACAAATCCAATTTTTTCATATAAAGAGTTACCGGAGATGGGGAAGAAGCCGGAATTACACGAGAAGATGTTTGTCGTCGACGAAAAACATGTTGGATTTAGAATCACCACATATGAACTTTTAAGTGGGATAAGGTCATGTATAAATGCACTCAAAAGAAGAAGAAGAAAGAGATAATATTCAAAACTCGTCATTGGGCAACCCAAAAAAGCTATTGTCCAAGTTGACTTGATCATCACTGAGCCGACTCACTGAGCCAATTCAATAAGATGATTTGAGTGCACCAAAACTACAGTATATTATTCTCGGCGAAGGCAGTCAAGCCTTTCGAAGCTCGTCGGCATAGCCAAGCACTGTGATTCCAAATTTAATCTGTTAGCCATGAATATCACATGTTAGATAGATAAAACTATATTAACCCATAACATGAATATTATCCGATATGTGTGTCAATGTATCTAGCATTGCAAACCAATAGCAACATTTTAATTTAGTTGTTAATGTATTTTGTTATCCATATAACTAGTATCTTAAATAGTGGTTGTATGATGTTAAATAAATATAACTAACCGGCATGTACCCAAATAAATAATAGAGACACTTACAGAAATGTCATAAAAAGTTAGTTATAATTGCACACATGTCACATGTGAGTTTTTAGAACAAAATTGTCACTTTGACCAAATTAATTCCAAAAATACCCCTATTTTTCGTTCTGCTAAAATGGGGATTAAGACACCAAAAAGTGTACAGACGTCTTTAGCTTAATTCATAATGAGGACGAGATATTTACCTATAAACATTAATGAGGGGGGAGGCAAAGAAGGATGTACACATACACTAAAGACAAATGTAAAGGTTATATTCAGAGGCACAATAAAAATTGAAAAAGACAGAGACCATAAAGGCACAGAGCATAGGTTCATAAAAACACTTTGAAGAAGAAGCATTTGGAATATGAGTTTTTAAGAGAAACCCCAAATCTGTACACGACAGTTGGAAGAAGGTGGAACCAGAAATCTATGCACGACAGTTGGAAGAAGGTGGAACCAGAAATCTGTACACGACATTAATTCCTTGTAAGTGGTTATGGAAGTTATAAATGGAGAAGCAAACATAACATATATATTGCGAATAAGTTAACTAATTAGTGATAGGTACTTGTGGTTTAGAATTTATTGCAGGATATGAAATTTCCAATATTTGTGGTTGCAGGAGTTTGGAATTGTTCTGAAATTGGTTTATGAGATTTTGTGGTTACTAGAGAAAGAAAGGCGAGATGTGTACGAATAAATAGCAGAGTGACGTACATGGTATTGAAAACTTTGATATGAAAAGAATTTGGCGTAGACGAAAAACATTATAAACCATAAATTTGCTATTAGGTTAAAAGTGTTATGGACGGCATATTCGACAAAAGGATGCCACATATATACATTGAATCGGAAGAAAGTATTGCGACATTCATGGCACTGCGCACATGTAATGAAAGTGTCAATTTGTTTGTGACATTCCTTGTTATGAAGGATATGTATGCAGAGGTACACAGTGACGTACAGGAGAAGGATTGTTATAATATTGAGATGTACGAATCAGAAGTAAATTCTTCACCATTTGATGAAGTTTTGATTGCACATATGGAAGAAATAGAACGATGTGCAAAACAAACTGTTGGAAAAGATATGGGGAGTATAGGTGAGAAAGAGGGTATAGATAATGGAAAAGGGAAGGAAATTGTTGGCACTAATGGAAATGGAAGTGAGGAAAACGGTACACAATAGTCCAGTAGTTCTGAAGATGAAGAAGGATCGATTGAAGATTACGAATATGATGGCTAGAGTGATAGATTATTAGGGGATGCGTTATGAGAACCATATCATAGTACTGCTTATATCTACAATGGTCAACTGTACTCTGTACAAAACTGGTCAGGGAGAAGGGGGTATTGCACCGATAGGGCACTAGGAACTTATGAAGCAAATGGGTGGGGCTACCGTGTACATGGATATAAATACGATGATTTGTGAAGGGAAAACTAGTGGTCACATTAATGACAATGTACGTACACCAATTGGCAGACCTACACTACAAAAAAATCACTGGATCAGACACTACATCTTGTGACTATTTATTTAGTCACAAATTTTGCGACTTCTTTGAGACTACTATGTGACAAATGTGCGACTGAGTATAAAACATCCACAAGATAGTCCCAAATTTGTGACCGAAACATATAGTCCTAAAAACGTCACATATAAGCGACTGTTGTAAGACTATTATGCGATGGTTCACATGTCGTCATTAAATAGTCATATATTTGAGACTACTTTGCGACTAATGCTTTCGTCACACATTTGAGACAGTTGCCTTACTAAAATTCTAGTCACAAATGCAATATGATTTAGATTCCTAATGTCGGGTTCGAGTACCCGAAACGTGGTATCCAATTTTTCCCCCAAATTAGTCATACATTACACAAGTGTACATAAGCATTTTCAGTCATAGTACACCGATTAGTTATGATAGCCCAGTGGCAAATGCAAAATGATTTTGGTTTTTACAATTTGGGGCAAATATATAAAGCATGTAAATACATGAAAATGTTTTTAAAAGTTGCAAATAAGTCCCTAATTTGTTCCATATTTGTGACTAAAAAATGTTTTCAATTGTGACTACACCTTAGTCACAATTTTGTCTCAACATTACCTCTACATTTTTAGTGACATATTAGTCCCAAAGTTAGGGTTGTTGCTAATTAGTCTCTAATATAAGACTACATTAAACAGTCTCCAAGTAGTCCTTCTTCTAAGACAGAAACATTCAGTCACAAGTTAGTTTGAAATGAGCGACTGATTCGCACAGTCACAAATTTGCGACAACATTTTATAGACTGTTTAGAACAGTCGCACTTCAGTCCCTCATGAGTGTTTTGTGACTATTTTATGACTGTTTTGGCACTCTCTCATCTAATGTTCTCTTGTAGTGCTAGTAGTTACGAAGATGATGGTTCATGCACAGCTATTGACGGGCCTTGTAGTCAATATATGATCATGTACGTGCACCGTCATTTTATTTAGGTATTAGTCAGACATCTAACAATGTACGTACATTGTTGGAAAAGTGAGCAATACTCCAGTGAATGAGCATGAGGTTGTGTACGGGTTTGAAAGCTTAGGAGGATGGAGGGAGATTGTTGAGTTTGTATACGATGACGTAGCACCTATGTACGATGATTTTGCTTGTTTAGAAATAACCTAACTTACTTAAAGTTCACTTAAATACGTAGAAACAATAATGATATTCCAAGGGGGCAGAAAATGGAGTGTTCAATCGTGTTTAATGTTGTAATTTAATATTGTAATAAAATATTTTACATTTAATGTTTGGAACTCCAACGTGTTTGACGTTTAATAATTTACCGTTTTTATGAACTATAAATAATGTTAAACATAAAATATGTACATACCATACATATGAAAAAGGTACATCCATAACCAAAACATTGTATTTTCAACAACATATATAACACAATCCAGCAAATACACAACATTGTATTTTTAAAACATTTCAGAACCAAAACAGATTGTGTCGAGCGACACTAGCAAGGTGTCGAGCGACACCAGCAAGGTGTCGATGGACACGACTCAAGTCCTCGTGTCGAGCGACACCCGAAAGCTGTCGATCGACACGACTACTCCACTCGTGTCAATCGACACGCCTCTGCAATTGCACCAGAATCGCGTTTCTCCTCTCACAATGCGATTTCGGGAATTACGAGTCACAAACCTGCAAACGATCAACACAAAAACAACCACGAATATACCACCGCAACCAACTCAATAATCTTACACGAAAATCATTCACCAAACATCACAAAAATCACCAAAAATCCATCATCGTCTAGAAACCAATGGTCGCGAACTCACCTTGGTTCTAAGAAATGAAAAAGATTCGGGATTGGATACAAAATCAGTGGCTCGCCACACGCAGCCTCTGATCTCACACGCAAACACCGAGAAACGCCTCCGTTATAAATCTACCACACACAACTACGAATACAGATCTGAAACCAATTAAACCGGAAGGGCTTTCCAACGGTATCTAGATCGTCCTCCGATTCCCTCTAAAATGCCGGGAAAAAGCTTCTCAAGGCGACTGATTGAATCCCAAAACTACGAAAAATCACACCGATCAGAGATGATATGATCGTCCGATCCTCTTTCCTTAAGAGACAGCTGAAACTGTCTTCTCCTTCCTCTCAATCTCAACATACAAAATCACCTTTCTTCCTTTCTCTTCGCTTTTCTCTAAAAAAAACAATATTCTCTTTGATTTTTTTGACTCAAAACGCGGTTGGATCCCTTAAATACGAAGACCTATGGTTCCACCCCCAAAACCGGACAAAAACCGCGCAATTAAAACAAACCAAATGGTCTTAATATTTTCTAGTGTCGAACGATACTGCCCCTGTGTCGATCGACACTACCAAAAATAACATATTTTTGGTTTGCGGATGTTACACAAAACTCCTATATCATCAATGTTAGACAGTAGGTCAAAAGAGTAGTTCAACGCCTTCATTTCCAAATACTTCATGGCCATAGGACCACAATCACCGACCATTATGTTATGCGGTATGTTCTTTGTACGGGCGTAGGAAAAAGGGGACACTGGAAAATCATATTGCTTGTACACGGCCCTAATAAAGTACGGCAACATCACCAAAAGAGGATAGATGAGCTTCTTCACTTGAGCCTCTTTCATTGTACAAATAATAGGATCCAAAATGGTGACATTACGATTCAGTAGGTTTATCTCCAACCCAACCCAATTTTTTAGGTTCTAATTGATAGGCGCATAGATGCGATACATCTTTAAGTCATCGAAGAACAGGTACACGATTACCATGATCTCCAAATGCAACACGAGTTAAGGATGGGCTCCAGAAACAAGTGTTTATGTCAATTGCACATTCAAAGGCAATGAACTGATTAATTCAAATGTGAACATAGCCCCAATCCAAATCATCAATACCTGACTCTACTGGGTGTAAGTCTGACTCAACTGGGTGTACATCGTCAGCTGCAGCCTTTTGTACATGAAGAGAACAACAAATTGGTTATTACTTGTTTATTTATAATATAAACATTACGACCCTAAACCCTAAACCCTAAAACCTCAAGTTGCATTAGTTAACCCAAATCCCTAACCCCAAAATATAAACCCTAATTTTACATTAGTTAACACAAACCCTAAACCATAAACCCCAAAACTAGACCCTAATTATACATTAGTTAACCCAAACCCTACCCCATAATCTAAACCTTATTTTTCTAATATATAATCTGTCATATAGAATCGTGTACGAATAATTTAATCTAAATTTTAAATCTAAACCCCTAAACCCTAAAACTTTTACCCTAAAATTGTATTAGTTAAGCCAAACTCATAGCTCTAACACCTAAACTCTATCCCCAAAATCTAAGCCCTAATTGTACATTAGTTAACCCAAAATACGTATATAAAGCAATTAAAATATGTCCACAACTAATATACATACCACTTTTGCCTTTGATGAAGACCTAAGACCAGAACGACTGGACTTCCTTCCTGGTGCAGTGGACGGTATACTCTTTGACAATGGTGGTGCGAGTAGTCCTTGACCATGTCCTAGGTGCAGTGGACGGTGTAATCTTTGACCTTGTGGTAGGAGATGGTTGATGGACAAAATCACAACGACCTTTAAATAACTCAATAAGCTTGGAAACAACTCCACTTATTTCTTTCTGAAAATAACACTTCAGTCCCTTAACAGCATTGTATGTATGTTGTTTTTGAAGGAGTAAGCCACGTCTAAGTTCAGCGCGAATGGCCTCTCCTCCGTCATCGTTTTTACCTTTTCTTCGTACATCATCAATCTTTGACCCCATTTGTTCCTTCCAAGCTTTTCGACGTACATCATTTGCAACCTTTTCTTTTCTTAGACAGTTGAGGAATCTCAACATCAACATTTTCATCATCTTTGTTAGCCTTCCTTTTACTTTTGACAATATTATTCACTCCATTAGTTACACAGATTTGAATGTACACGCATCGTATATGTACATAGGAAACATAATTATAAATATGTAATGTACCTTTGGAAGACTTCAACACCTCACCACCAAGCCAATGTTATTCCCCGAATTGAAACACTTCTCCAATAAGTCTTTCTAGGTAATCAACATTAAAATCACCATTCTCATATGACCATTCAAGGGAGTCCTCAAAGGATGGGTCGTCAGAATGTAGTATTGAATCAACAACTAACTACCAAATATTAAGATGAAAAAGTTTAACAAACTATGCATACGTAGTCAATAACTCTATGTACATAATAAATATGTATATATACATAAACAAATGAACTATGTACTAGAGTATAGAAGACATACATTTCCAGCTGCTTCAAAGGCCATGATCTGTTTAGTTTGGAGAGGGCGAAGCCTAGACAAATTATAGATTGTTCGGTTTCTGAATATAACCGAATCTTCAACATTGGCTTTTAGAAAAGGCAGTTGCGGAATCGACTCAAAAGCAAAGAGTTGAATGGCCAAAGGAAAACCATGGACGGCCTTAGATTTTTGTTGCAAAGAGAACATAAAATCATCCACAGACATGGTGCCTTCATCGAAGTTAATCAACTCCAAATTTTTAGAAAACGATTTCCTTCCCCAAGGATATTTACAGAAGAAATCATAGTTTTTCGTAATCTCCACAGTCACTTTCTGAGGCCTAACAGGTTGTCCATAAGTTAAGATACCGTCTAGAATGATAATCAAAGAGAGGGCCAATTTTTTATTTAACTCAAGATTTTTTGTCGATGTACATAACATACAACCATATCATCGATTGTAGGCTTCTTAACCTTAGAAACTCAGGAAATTTTTCATCGAACAAAGATTCCCACACTGAAACGGTACCAAGCTCGGTCCTTGTAATCTCGTTAACCATCGACTGCTCCCGAAAATTACCACAAGGAAGGCCGGTCACAAGTTGAAACTCACGAAGAGAGAATTAAAAGGGCTTACCATCAAATACAAACCAAAGTTCGTGTTTTTTTTAGGTTACCAACTGTCTTCCCAAAAAATTGAGAACTAATTTGCCGGAAAAATTTATTTCTCCCGGAGAAAGAGTGAAAGCTTTCAAAAACACGAATTGGAGAGTTTATCTAACTCATGTGTACTATTTAGTGACTCGGCGATGACACTGAGAAGTTATGGCTTGTTGTACACATTGACACGAGCGTCTGAGGGATACTCATAATGCCGAAACAATCTCTCTGGCAACATTTCCAGATCTACAGCGTCGGTTGTCGATGTACCCGACCCTGTCGATGTACGCATCGATGTACCCGCCGTCGTATCCATGACAGTGAAAATTTCCTAACTAAATTGTGATTTTAAGAACAGAGAAGAGAGAAGCAGATCTGCAATTTAGGGATTACGGTTGTGGAGAAAAGTGAAGAAGAAATAAAGAGAGAGATTTGCAGTTTTCATAAAGAAGAGAGAGTAATTTGAGATTTTCCATAAAACCTTTTGAGACAAATCCCTTCAGTTTTCCTTTTTCGGGATGATTTGACAACTCAAAACTGTCACACATAATTATTTTTTAAATAATCACACAAAATCAGAATACGCCAAATCCGTCATTATTCCAAAGTGTTGTGACAATTCTGTTCAAACACTTTTTGTTATGAAAATTATGCATATAAAAGTGGTTTTTAGTGACACTTCTGCAATTTTTTCTAAATAATATATTAATCACCAAACATATTTTTAACCGACTAACTTTTAGTGTAAAACGATGTACAAAATGCAAGAAACTAGTATATTATCAATCTAACTCAACTATACTCCGCTAAGTAATAAATCAGCCGTCTAACATTTTACGTTGAAGTCTAACTTTTAATTGTGTAAAATATTAGTCGTATAACTAATTTATTGTCTTTTCAATGAATAACAAATTTAGCATATATATCATCAGACAAACATTTAAACTAGATTTCAAATATTTAATCGCCAATAAGTATGGTAAATGTTGTTCATAATCTTAAAAGCTACTTAATTCTCGATACAAATCATTTATTACATGCCATAAAAGGTGAAAATTTAGCTCGATAACAATCATTAAACATATAACAATTCATATTACAAACAAATAAAGTGTTATCCGCTATTATACACGTTGGTAGAATAACTATGAGTTTAGATGACTAATTTTCAATTCGAAAAATACAACATCAAACCTTCACTGACTTGCAGAGCTGAGTTGACTCGGGACTGACTCGAAGGAGAAAAAGCACCTTTTATGATTAGATGATAAATTTTGGTGGGTGTATGTAAATAGATCCAGAGAAGAAGAAGAGTAGTTAGGAACAAATCTTCGCTTAAGTTTCATTGGATATAAGCCGGATCTTATCCAATTACACCCGATCTTCCACTTATTTTGAGCGGATCTTCCATCACCACCTACTTCGCTTTCATCATAATCGCTTTCGTCATCATCACCACCAATTTCTTCGTCGGTGTTTGATTTTCTATTGTGCAGAGTTTTTGATGAGAAAATGAAGAAAGAAGATGAAAGAGAATAGAAGAGAGATGAAAGACTTCGAACAAAACTACTTAACTCCATCTAATAAATACACATATACATACATTATATCGCTTCCAAACATATATATATATATACAAAGATATTGCACACTTCTCACGAAAATAAACTCTTCGTTTTCTTTAGGGTTTTTCGTCTTTTCGAATAGTAGGACCATCAACAGATTTTAGTTTTGTAGAACTCAATGTTACTTTCTACATTAGGTAAAAGAGTGTTAGCTAGTTATCTCTAAATTATATGCAAACAAATTTTCAAAAAAAAAAAAACAAAAACAAAAACATTTTTTAAAAAATCTCATTTAGAACCCAACCGGAAAAGTCGTCTGTTGATGACTTTGTGTGTACACTTGGCTAGACCGGTCGGACCGGATTTAATTATTTCTGGTCCTTTGTTGATTTACAAAAGTGTCTGGTAGCATTAATAACAAAACAAAAATATGATATAATTGCAAACTTGTTATAAATCATAGTGGATTATCATAACTAGTTCTGGCCCATTACGGTCCATCTATACTTAGTCTTTAGGGCCGGTTTAATGATTCCTTGTTGAACAAGGATTTACTTATTATGTACTTCCCTTTTCCCGTTAGGAAAATGAATTTCTTTTTCTCATGTATTGATCCTTATATAAAGGATCATTCCCTAATGAAATAATATATGATTTTTCCCATTCGATTCTCTTGATTCACAACACGTTATCAGCACGAGTTGCTCCCTAAAACCCTAAAAACACAAAAACGCGATTATTGTTCATTGTTACTGTTCATAGGTACTGTTCACGCGACTGTTCATCGATACTGTTCACGTGTCACTGCTCATCGGTACTGTTCATCGGCGTACTGTTCATCAGCGTACTGTTCACGCGTATTGTTCATCGCGTACTGTTCATCGGTATTGTTCACGTCTCACTGCTCAATGGTACTGTTCATCGGCGTACTGTTCATCGCGTACTGTTCATCTCCGAGCTCAAACTCATAGTTCATACAACCTATCAAAGGTTACGGCGAACTAGAAGTAGTTCATACAACCTATCAACGGTTACGGCGAACTAGAAGAACAATCACGAGGTTAAGGTAAGTAATCGAAATCCTAAGAACAACAAAACCCTAAAATCATTAAAACCCGAAACCCTAAAATTGAATCATGTTTGTTCTTATTACTGTTTGATTGGTTCCATCCTGTTTCGTAATTTATCACCTTAATGGAACCCTAATTTGTATCTAACCTAAACCGATTAAAATCAAAACGTTTTGCTTAAATTAAGCCCGTGTCGATCGACAGGCTTCACCTCTGTCAATCGACATAGAACTCTCTGTCTAAAATTGTCGTTTGAATTGAACCGTGTCGATCGACACTAGGATTCCGTCGATCGACATAAAATCTTCTGCCCGAATCTGTTGTTTAAATTGAACATGTGTCGATCGATACTGAGAACCCGTCGATCGACAGTAAACCTTCTGTCCGAATTTGGTTGCATGATTTAATTGAACCCGTTTGTTAATTTGATTGTATTGATTGATCTGTTTGATTGTTAAACCTGATACTGAAACTGCATCATACTAACCGAACGTGCCTTGTTTAAAATCCGGTCATATTAAAATTTGATCATAAACGGTTTAGAATTTTCATGATAGGTTTGCATCATGAACATATAGATATCTTATGCTAGGTTGCTAGTTAGGAATATCTTGTTAAGAAACATAAAACTTGTTTAACCAAACATCATGCATTCGCGGCTTGTTTGCATCATACACATAGACTTTAATTGTCGTGATACTTAGAAAATAATTGATGGAGATTTTGATCATGAGCAAGATGACTTGATAAACTGTGAAACCTCAGATTTGCTTAAGTGACCATGTTGATTTCGACTTTCTGTTTTGTGTTTTGTGTTTTGCTTGCATTTACGTTTTCTACTTTATGCTTTTGGTTTTGTGTTATTGCTATTATTCAAACTTCATGGAATAAAAGGGTGTTATTTAAAAAGTCCCTAAAGATGCGATTATTATCTCTTTTTAAGAATGAAAGAAGATACGGATGTGTTCATTGTGGATAGTGGGTCAAGCCACACCATTCTAAGAGATAAAAGATATTTCATTGATCTTACACTTAAAAGGGCAAATGTAACCACTATTGCGGGTATAGCAAATTTGATTGAAGGCCACGGCCAAGCCCATGTTTTATTACCTAAGGGCACGCATCTAGATATTTCTGATGCTTTATATTCACCCAGTTCAAAGAGAAGCCTATTGAGCTTTAAAGACATTCGAATGAATGGTCTTCATGTTGAAACTAAGGACGAAGGTAACAAAGAGTTCCTTGAAACCTTTGAAATTACCCAAGGCTATAAGAAAGTCCTAGAGACTATACCTGCCATTTCTGCGGGCCTTTATTGTGCCAAAAAATGATAGAAGCAAATGCCACAGTAAACAAAGAATTTACCGTGAATTTCATTTTTTGGCACAACGGCTTGGCCATCCCGGTTCTAACATGATGCGAAAGATATTAGCAAGTACTAATGGGCACACCTTGAAAGAAAGGAGAGTTATCCCAAAGAATCTCACGTGTGAAGCATGTTCACTAGGGAAACTCATTACTAGGCCATCACTAGTTAAAGTACCTAAGGAAACAATAAATTTTCTGGAAAGATTACAAGGAGACATTTGTGGACCAATACACCCACCTTGTGGGACGTTTAGATATTTTATGGTCCTTGTTGATGCATCCACGAGATGGTCACATTATTGGGAATGTCCTGAAATCATACTTGTATTCACTCTATTGATAGTTGTACTGTCGAGATCAGACATTCATATGATACTAGGTGGTCATGACGTTTTGCTAGAAGCCGCTGATGACCTATGAGTTATGAACTCATTACTAGTATTATATGATCCTACAGGGTCACACACCTAAGCAAACTGGATATACTTTATGAGGGAATGATCATTAATGTAATGATCAAAATGATGTGTATTTGATACACATAAGAATTGTGTTTTAAAGGAGGTGTCGATCGACACAACATTAGTGTGTCGATCGACACGGGCTAAAAACCGGAATAGTGATTTTGGTTTAACGACTTAATTAATTCTGAATCGGTTCATGGATTAATTAGGTTTTCTCCAGGGCCTATATATATGATATATGAGGCACGACCTGGAGATAAGGGTTTTGAGGAAAACATTCACATCCACCTTCTGAAATGTAGGATTCCCTGAGAGATCCGATTCCAGGCAATAGCATCCCTGCGGATTCCAGTTTGTGTGCGTGTGGACTAACCGTAGAGGCACAACACTTGAGGTGCTCATAGATCTCGATTCCTGTTCATCTTCCGCTGCATAAACTCCAGGTAAATTCGAGATCTTGTTCTTGTAGATTCGTCATTTACAAACCCTAGATCCTAGGCAAAGGAATTATCACTAGGTTCATTAATAGAGATTAATCCGGTAAAACCTGCTGATTTCCTACACACATGTCTGCCTATTGTCAACTAGAAATTTGGCGTTTACAAAATTACTTGCCCAGATAATACGGTTAAGGGCACACTTTCCAGATTTTCCTTTGAAAACTATACCCCTTGATAATGCTGGTGAATTCACGTCCCAAGCGTTTAATGATTATTGTATGTCCATGGGGGTAAGTGTTGAGTATTCTATGGCACATGTACATACACAAAACGGTTTGGTATAATCATTTATTAAACGCATACAATTAATAGCCAGACTGTTGCTTATGAGATCAAAACTCCCGGTCTCAGCTTGGGGACATGCAGTCTTACATGCAGCAGAGTTAATTCGCATCAGGCGATCTAGTGAACATAAGTATTCCCCATCACAATTTATTACGGGTCGAGAGCCAGACATATCCCATCTTAAAACATTCAGATGTGCCGTTTATGTATCGATTGCACCACCACAGAGAACAAAGATGGGACCTCAAAGGAGGATGCGGATATATGTTGGATATGATTCTCCCACTATAATTAAGTACCTTGAGCCAACCACGGGTGATTTATTTAAGGTCAGGTACGCGGATTGTCATTTTGATGAATCCGTCTATCCAACATTAGGAGGAGAAAATGATAAGCTTGTAAAGAAAGTTACATGGAATCAAACGTCCTTAAAATGGCAAGATCCTCGGACTCAAGAATGTGAATTAGAAGTCCAAAAGATAATCCATTTACAAAAGATAGCTAATCAATTGCCAGATTCCTTTGCTGACCCGAAAAGAGTTACTAAATCATATATACCACCTGTTAATGCACCAATTCATATTGATGTCCAAGAGGGACACAATCAAGTTACTACAGAGTCTAAAACACACTTAAAACATGGCCGGCCAATAGGTTCCAAAGATAAGAATCCTCGGAAAAGAAAGAAAGGTGCTGAAACCGTGGTTGAGGATGGAACCCCAGACATAACCGAACCGATAGTACCAAGCAATGAGACTCGGGACGCCGACTTTCATGGTTCTGAAGTTCCTGATAATAATGAGATCTCAATAAATTATATTATGTCTGGAATACAATGGAATAGAAAGTGTGTGGAAATTGATGATATATTTGCATTTAAGGTAGCACTAGAACTTATGGATATAAGCGAGGATCTAGAACCCACGTCAATATATGAGTGCACTCAGAGTAAAGATTGGACTAAATGGAAAGAAGCTATAAACGTGGAGTCAAATTCATTAAGGAAAAGAGATGTGTTTGGTCAAATAGTCCGGACAACACATGATATTAAACCAGTTGGACATAAATGGGTCTTTGTGAGGAAAAGAAATGAACATGGTGAAATCGTGAGATACAAAACACGGCTAGTTGCACAAGGATTCTCACAGAGACCATGAATAGACTATGAGGAGACATACTCCCCTGTGGTGGATGCTATAACTTTTAGATTCCTAATAAGTCTGGCCATAAGAGAAAATTTGGATTTGCGGCTAATGGACGTAGTAACCGCATACTTATATGGTCCACTGGATAATGAAATTTATATGAGATTACCAGAGGGTATTGAGCTCAAAGATAAGAAAGGTTCTCGAGAACAACACTGCATAAGGCTGAACAAATCCCTTTATGGACTGAAGCAAAGTGGGCGTATGTGGTACAATAGGAACCTCTGGAGAAATCGCCCAAACAGTTGAATACCTCAAGAAAGAATTTGAGATGAAGGACTTAGGAAAAACAAAGTTCTGTTTGGGATTACAACTTGAGTACATTAACAATGGAATCCTTGTGCAACAAATGGCATATACAGAAAAGGTACTCAAGCGATTTAATATGGACCAATGTCACCCATTGTCCAGCCCAATGGTCGTGAGATCTCTTGATCTAAAGAAAGATCCGTTTGGTCCTAAAAGAGACGATGAAGACGTCCTTGGTCCCGAAGTGCCATATCTCAGTGCCATAGGAGCTTTAATGTATCTGGCGAGCCACACTAGGCCAGATATATGTTTTGCCGTGAATTTACTATCTAGATTCAGCTCATGTTCGACCCAAAGGCATTGGGACGGGATTAAACATATTCTTCGTTACCTACAAGAAACGAAAGACTTGGGTCTGTTTTATACTAACCAATCCAAAGATGGTTTAAATGGTTTTGCTGATGCAGGTTACCTTTCGGATCCACACAATGCTCGGTCTCAAACAGGTTATGTTTTTACTCATGGTGGAACGACAATATCTTGGCGGTCAATGAAGCAGACCATTGCAGCTACATCATCTAACCATTCGGAGATATTAGCTATTCACGAAGCCAGTCGTGAATGTGTTTGGTTAAGACTAATGACCCAACACATAAGAGATGATTGTGGATGACCGAAGGAAAGCAGGAACCAACCGTTTTGTACGAGGACAATGCAGCATGCATAGCACAGCTTAAGGACGGTTATATCAAAGGTGATAGGACAAAGCACATCTTGCCAAAGTTCTTCTTCACATCTGATTTGCAGAAAGCTGGAGAAGTTCAAGTGCAACAAGTACGGTCAAGTGAAAATTCGGCGGACCTATTCACAAAATCGCTTCCAACCTCAACGTTCAAGAAGCTAACATATCAGATTGGAATGCGTCGATTGAGAGACCTTCAGTGAGGTTCAGAACAGGGGGAGTAATACGTGTTGTACTCTTTTTCCTTCACCACGGTTTTGTCCCAATTAGGTTTTACTTGGTAAGGTTTTAATGAGGCAACATCCAAAGCGTATTACAAGCCCATTAGAGTTATGACATCCAAGGGGGAGTGTTATAAATCATAGTGGATTGTCATAACTAGTTCTGGCCCATTACGGCCCATCTATACTTAGTCTTTAGGGCCGGTTTAATGATTCCTTGTTGAACAAGGATTTACTTATTATGTACTTTCCTTTTCCCGTTAGGAAAAAGAATTTCCTTTTCTCATGTATTGATCCTTATATAAAGGATCCTTCCCTAATGAAATAATATATGATTTTCCCCATCCGATTCTCTTGATTCACAACAAAACTTGTTTAGTCAAACCAGAATATTTGCCGCAAACTTTTGTTTCGTTTACCCGTGAATCATCAATGTCCATTCTCTTATATTGTAGTTATGAATCTTAATAAATCTTTGATATTCACTACAAGAATTTGACCATATAGCCACAATTTGTTTTGTAGCTATGTTCATATTTTTGTAGCAAATTGATAGTTAGCTACAATTTTGCAACAACTTTCCCTTTTGAGTATACTTTCGTCGGTATTTCAATTTTGTAGCAACTTATAGCTAATTTGCCACAAATATCTACACGTGTATGATGTTGCAACCATTAGCTACAAATCTCGTTACAAAAAAAAATTGTGGTAATTTGATAGAAAATGCCACAAAAGCATTGAAGAAAAAACCCACCAATTGTGACATACATTTTGTTGCCAATTACCACAATCTGCTTCAAAACTTTCGAATCTAATTAAGAAGCTACAAATTGTTACAAAACAAAAATAATCAACAAAAAAATATAAATCAAAGATTTTTTATATTAATATGAAAATATATAGTACAACTAATACAATTATGTTTAAAAACTGTAAAACAATAATAAAAATGAAAATGAAAAATATATACCACGGTGGAAATCATCAAACCCACCACGGCCAAAACCGACTCGCCCACCACCTCTGCCTCCACCTATGCTTACTCCTCTTCCACCAACGCGGCCACCACCACGACCACCATCAAAGTCACCGCCACGACCACCATCAGAGCCATCTGCGTTTCCTTGCGAACCGCGTCCATCACCATGTAACATCTACCTAGCGCATCTACCACAACGATTGTGGAGTTAGTACATAAAAAGCGAAGAACTAACAGATAAATATGAAAAGAGAGGCAATAGAACCAAAACCCTTGCTGATTTATTGTAGATCTGAAGAGAGATCTACTGAACAAGATAAAAAAAAACTAGAACCTTGTGTGTATCTAACCCTAATCTTTTCAATCAACAACCAATAAAAAAATAGTCTACCATGCAAAAACTTTACCTTTGCTTTCATAGGTAAGCCAAGAAAAATCATGAATGATTACAGAGAGTTTGGGTCGGAATTGTAAGGAGAAAAATGGAGGAAGATGTAACGAATCCAGAAAACCTTTGCTTTGGAGTGAAGAAACCCTAGGTAGAAGAACCGGCAAAAAGATGTGAATAATCTCTCTCTACACGGCGAAGTCATGATGTATATAACTTTGATACTTGTGTTAAAATTTAATTTTTTTAACTTTGTCGTCAATCAAGGAAGACTTTTACGAGTGGGTGAATGACTACACAGTCAATGGATAAAGGACACCTGGTCGATCATGATCAACTGATGGCTACGGGCTGATCATGGAAACAATATTAAGACACGTTATTTAATGGGCCTTTAACTTGTTTAGGCCTTATATGAGGTAGAAGTTGATTTTTTTTCAAAATTAGAAATAATATACGTAACTTAATTTAGAATTTATGGTATGATTTTGTGCCATATGTCAGTATCATTGTCATTGGTGTTTAAATTGTCGTGGTTTTATTATAACTTGATTCTCAAAAACTTACATATCTTGTGCCATACATATATATATATATATATATATATATATATATATATATTGTCATGGTTTTAAAAATTTTATATTCTCAAAAAGTTACATAGCAATTTAGTTTGGTGTTTAGGGCTTGAATTATGCCATATTGTCATTGTGTTTAAAAATATTCTAATTTGATTCTCAAAAACTTGCTTAATAATTTAATTTAGGGTATAGTTTTTCCACAAATTTTTTGTAGCCAACTAGAACAAGTAAGTTACAACCTTATGTTTGTAACTAATTTGTAACTCTTGCAACAATTTCAGTTGTAGCTATTTGTCACTAATTTGAATAAAAAATAAATAAAATATCATCCAACATATTTTTTTTCCCTACAACACTATTGAAGCAAACTCTAACCTGTGTCACGCAAAGTTTCAAAAGAAATTGTGGCAATTTTGTCACATGTTTTTTTGTAACCAATTGAAGCCAATTAGCTACAAGTTTGGATTCGTTGCTATTTTGTCACAAATTTGCTACTGAAAGTGACGAATTTACTACATGTTAATAATTTAATACATTTGTGGCAAATTTGTATCAAATAGTAGCTTAAATTTGCTACAAAATATTTTTGTAATAAATATTGTGGCTATATCAACTTATTCTTGTAGTGATTGTCTTTCTCTTTTAATTATTGGAATGTGAAATTTATTAATTACTAAAAAAATATTTACATTAATTAAAAGTAAAAAGTGTGAAATGTGAAATTTAAAAAAAAAATCATGGCAAATGGAAAGTAAAAAAAGGCAAAATGAGGGATTTCATTGCAGCTAGTTGTGTAGGGAGAAAATGCGATCCATTATCATCTTGTCAATGGTGTGAACAAGATGATTAGGTGAGTATCGACTCTTTTGATGACGATGCCCCTTTCGTTCAACAAAACAACACAAAATTCAACATGTCGGTGACGGACTAAGTATTGAAGTTTGTCTGGTCAATCAGAGTTCATGCAATTGCCAAAAATCTTGGAGTTCATAAGAGATCTAACTGTAGTGTAAAGGAATATGAGCATGCATAAAAATAGGTGATCTTTCTCTTATCTAGCTCACCACAAAGTAGACAAACTTAAACAATTATTCCAGTTATGAGTTCTTGCGGTTCTACCGATAGCGTGTCTCTCGACTGTTAGCCAAGTGACGAAGGATAATGTGGGATGCTTTGAGAGAACTACACCATTTTGCTCCAAAGAGCTATAGGTTGTTTTCTCGGATCTATTCCCAAGTTTTTGTTGCTTGAAAACATCTTTCATAATCTTACGGATTAAAAGAACAAACCACTAGCCAAGTACGATAATAAGCATAGCTTGTTTCACTTTCTAGTACTAGAATTACATATCATATGCTCGCCAACAACCCAATATCACCGACGATTCTCTCACAAGAAACAAATTCAACAGTCTATTGTATCTCAAAAAGCGATCCTGAATAGTTACATATTTACCTTTATACCACATTTAATATAACAAATTACACACACTTTCTAGAAGAATTATTATACATAAAAATTTGGTAATTTTTTCTTGCTTCTACAAGGTTCACAGGAACACATTATTACGCATTCTACTCAAAAGACCTGTAAAGTTAATAAGCCATGATTGCCTCCACACATTTTTGAATTTATATAGCATAAGTGCAAAGGAGTTCGTAACACAAATGTGCTTGTACCATATATTTCACAAAATTTCCTATAACACTACTATCTCTACTATTTTTTCTCCAAGAAAACAAAAAAATCTGCCTAATCATAAATCAAATTTGGTTGTCATGTAAAATTGTAAATCACGAGCTTTGACTTCGGGTTTACTTTATGTCCTTTAAAATGTACCAAAATTGTAAACTATTAATTAAATAGTTTGTCCAGAGTCGGAATCGTATTCCCCACAAGAGCAAAACCCCACCATGCATGTCCTATCTTTTTCTTCCTCCACAATATTCCTTTTCTTCTTCCTCCTCCTCTCTTTAACCATTCCAATTTCCCCGGCTAAATACACAACTTCTCAGCCTCCTCCTCTGCGGCGGGTCCACCATAGAGAGCTCTCCGGCGATTACTACTCCAAGACATGTCCTCAGCTCGAAACTCTCGTCGCTTCCGTCACTTCTCAGCTGTTCAAAGAAGCCCCCATCTCCGGTCCTGCCACACTTCGCCTCTTCTTCCACGATTGCTTCGTTGAGGTCAATTCTTTTTAAACCAAATTTTATTATATTCTTCCATTCTCTTTCGTACGCACGTTACCACAAAAGCTCATATTATGCTATGCGCATTTTAGCAAATGAAAAAAGTCAACAGTGATTGATCAACGTGAGTTAAAATTGGGGTTTTACAGGGTTGTGATGGATCGATATTGATAGAAACAAAGAAAGGAAGCAAGATATTAGCAGAAAGAGAAGCAGAGGAGAATAAGGAATTGAGAAAAGAAGGATTCGAGAGTATCATCAAGGCAAAGTCATTGGTTGAGTCTCATTGCCCTTCTCTCGTTTCTTGCTCTGATATTCTTGCCATCGCCGCTCGAGATTTCATCCACTTGGTAATCCCAAATTTCTATATTCTTATTTTGTAACTATACCCATTTTTCTGAGTATAGAACCGGTCCAAACGTAGCCAAATTTCAACCAAACCGGAATAGTTTGGGATTCGGTTCAAGTTCTACTTGATTTTTAGTTGCTTTGATTAATAATACCGATTAAGATCCTAGAACTGAATAGAACTAACACAAAACCGAGTTGCATACCACTCAATTTCAGTGTGAGGTTATAGAAAGCTAAATTAAATTACCAATCGAAACCCGAATTCGGAGAACCTAAATAGAAATGTAGAATACCGAACCAAACCGTAATACCGTATTGTGAGTTTGTGACTATTGTCCACTCTGATGGTTAATGGTATTATCTACGTGTCATTGAAGTGCTTCACTGCTTTGTTTCCCCTCAAAAACATAGGCAGGTGGGCCCTACTATGAAGTGAAGAAAGGAAGATGGGACGGTAAAAGATCAATGGCAACGAACGTCCCACAAAACATACCTCGATCAAACTCAACCGTCGATCAGCTCATCAAGCTCTTTGTCTCCAAAGGACTAACCGTAGAGGATCTCGTTGTCCTTTCTGCGTCCCACACAATCGGCTTCGCACACTGCAAAAGTTTCATTGGCCGTCTCTACGACTTCAAAGGCACAAAACGACCCGACCCGACTCTCAACCCGAGATTACTCAAGGAGCTCCGGATGTCGTGTCCTTTTTCCGGCGGAAGCTCCGGCGTTTCCCTTCCGCTGGACGTCACAACTCCGTTTCTGTTCGACAATGGATATTTCAAAGGTCTTGTAACCAATATGGGTCTTCTCGGGTCGGACCAAGCCCTGTTTCTTGACCCGAGGACGAAACCCATTGCCCTTGAGATGGGTAGAGACAAGCAGAAGTTTTTCAAGGGATTTGGAGAAGCTATGGAGAAGATGGGTTCCATTGGTGTCAAGAGAGGGAGGAAACATGGAGAGTTACGAACAGATTGTCGAGTGTTTTTATAGAATTATTCATATATTTTCTTATTTGTTTTGTTTGTGAGTGAGTTTATTTGTCTTGATACAAATGTGTTGCTCTTGTAGTAGTCTTATAGATCATTTTCTTGTTGCAATCACAATACAAGATGATTATAGTATAGTTTCCAACTTTCGACCGCACAAAAGGAAAGAATATAAAACACTTTACAACTTCATAGTCATAATATTGTTTGTAATCTTCACAAATCTCTCTCAAAGTAACATTTCAGTCGTTTCTTTTTTTTCCCTCTCGATTATAATATACATGGAAAGTGTGTATTTGAGTCAATTTTCTTCACATGGAAAGAGCTGCATACAGAAGCTGGTTCCAAGTATCCGGCAAGCCAGGAAGGCACCAATGGCTGCAATCTGTTCCTCCATCACCTCCATAGGTAGATGGATGAGCATCTTTTCTCAGTTGAGACAGAGTTGTGATATCGAGTAAGTAAGCAGGCGTTCTCATTGAGCCCAATACTCGAGATACGATGCTTGCGGCAGGAAGTGAACCACCTGGATATGTTGATCCGCTCAATGGTTGCATCTGCCCGTTGCAAGTCTTCCTCGGCTCATTCCATTCCCTTCCTCTATTTATCACCCAAAGAAATAAAGACACAATATTTTACCTTGAAACGGCGAATTTCAACCGCATAAATGTACATATATGGGTGATGAACTTACATATAGTGAGTAGGAGATATGCCTTGGAAGAAAACTCGGGTTTTCGAAGTATCAACATTTTGATCAACCCATTGAGCCCAAGTGGTTAGTCCTTTGTGGAAAGCATCAAGACGGTCCATATCTCTCAATAATGAAGACCCATCTCTAACAAAATCCCACCTGGAAAAACAAAAACAACAATAGAAGAAGAGAAAATCAGTTGGTTAACTAAGAAATTCTTACTCCCAAATAAGATAAAAATATGGTAATAGCTTTAAGTGTAAGGATATATGGTACGAACCCTTGGGACTGCACTCCTTTGTGAACCCACCAGTGCCACGAATTGAAGACGAGAAGGTCCATGTCTTTCCAAGCATCAGCACCACTTTCGATGGCTCCAAGATTAAGCACACGCCCTACACTTTCTTTGGAGATATCTACTAGGTATGGTGTTCGGTATAGGTATAATGTCACTCCATACTCCTATTATGGTTTACATTAAAATTTTTAAGTCCCTTTCTTTAATACTCTATTTTATAAAATGTTACTAAATTTGAACTATGGTTTTATTCCCATCTTTTAAGCTTATACAACCTATTAATTTTAGAATAAAGAAATTAATAGTAATTCTATTAATAAAACATGCATATAATGATAAAAGGTAAGGACCAGTTTATTGGTTGTCATTAGCTGTCAGGTCTCCTACTTCCTTTTCTTGCTACTTGCTAGGTTCTCTTCTTTTTGTTTGTTTCCTAAATTCTATTGTAATATATTGATTTAAGACAAATCATGTATTTTTTACTTGCACTTTATAATAATGATTATAATAATGATGACAAGAGAGAAATTGCCAAAAACATAAGTCAAAACTTGAAAACAGGGGCAAAATGATGTACGGTGGAGAACAAAATATTGAAGGTCTACCACATCTTCCACATCTCATAGGTTTCAATTTTCATGGTTGATATATATTTTTCCCCTCAACCTGTAAGCTCAATCGAAGTTATTTAATTTTCTTGGAACTATCGATTTGAAGATGGTTGATAAGAAGCTAAGCAAATTTAGTAGGAAGGAAAAGAGAGTTGTCGAATTAACAAAGTAGATAAAAAAATTCACCAATAAATAAGGTTTGACATTATTTGTGTGTACCTAATTAGTAACTGCCACATTAGAAGTACACATATATCATATATGTATGTGCTTGTAAAGAGTATAAATAAATCATAAAGAAGATTTTAAAGACAGAACTAGTTATAATTAATTTAGCTTAATTTTAAAGAGCAAGCAGTATTTTACCTTTTTTCTTATATATCTCCATTAGTAATTTATTCATAATTTTTAATAAAGAAAGAAAAAGAAAGACTGGCAGACAACATAATAATACCTTGGATGTCAAGCCATTTGCGCAAAACAACTTTACATTCAAAAAACAAAAGCCAAATTTGACAATTCTTCTTTTTTTTTTTTTTTCATACTGAAATTCTGTAAAATATATAGCCCGTGACCAACTAGATTCCACAAAATGACAAGTCGGCCTCGTGAAGATGAATAATTAGGTTTTTTTTTACCCAAAAACTACAATGTTTTTTTTTTTTGAAACTTAAAAACTACAATGTTAGATTATAATAACGAAAACAAGAAAGCAAGAGAGAAATAGAGACCTGGAAAATGAGAGAGGAGAGTGGGGTACGCTTGAGAAAAGTGGTCTTTGTGTCTGGAACCGACGCATGTATCATACATCCCAACGATTCCCACATGTTTAGA
Source organism: Draba incana (assembly GCA_963576765.1). Classification (NCBI taxonomy): domain Eukaryota; kingdom Viridiplantae; phylum Streptophyta; class Magnoliopsida; order Brassicales; family Brassicaceae; genus Draba; species Draba incana. The sequence continues at coordinate 19,695,233 of OY755202.1, read as the reverse complement.
CTCAGTGAGTCACCCACGAACATCACTCGTTTTCCTCTCCATTTATTCAGAAACGCTTCTCCATCAAACCTTAATCATATTTACATAAAAACATGCATTATATATCGTCAACATGCTTAACTAATACATGTATGTATGTTGATGTTACATACCTTGGGATGGTGCATGATTCAGGTTGCCAAGAATACTTGAGGAACTCTCTATCTGGTCGGCCGAATTTTAGACAGTCGAACTCTCCGTCGATGAAAGGACACGTGGACGAGTCGTAGAAAGGGTAAGAAGCATCATAAACCCATCTCCCTAGGAACAAGTTACAACCATTCGTCTGCTTTCTCCCTTTCAACGTTGACTTTTCTCCTCCTCCATTGGCGGCGGTCAACGCCGTTTTGTTGAGGTGGATCACATGTGGTCTCTTGTCGGTAGCCAAGGCTTGGTCGGCTCCGGACAAGATTGTGAGAGTGAGAAGAGAAGGAAGAAGGAAAAGGAAGATGGGTTTGAAGAAACCCATCTATCAAAGAAAAAAATGAAGTAGTGGTTTATTTCTATTTGAAGATTCTGGTTTTTATATATACGTGTGTATGTACTTAGCATCAACAATGGGGTATGCTTAAGAGTCTCTTCCCAATTTTTTTATTAATATATTTTGCATCAGAAAGATTTTTAGAAACTCATGAAGAGACTCGATTTTTTCCGTCTCCAATGGTCCCTACAAAAAAAAAAAATACTTTTTATTAAATATATTATTAAATAATTCTTTTGATGAATTTTTTGATCTTAAAATGTAAAACATAAAATATATTGCATTTAAGGAAATTTCAAACATACATGACATAAAAACATTTAAAATATAAAAGTTCAAATCATAAACGAAAAAAAAGCTCAGATGTTATCTTGATTTTGCCATATATGCTCAACCATTCTTTCAATTGTTGATGCTTGTTTTTATCACGAACTCGAGTTCGAACGCCAAGCATATTGGCGACATTTGTAGGCATATCTGTAGAAAACGTGAAATCCACATGTGAACTTCCTTCTCCTTCTTGGAACTCTGATACATTAAACTGAGTGTATCCATCTCGTTCGTCTTCTACTATCATGTTGTGGAGTATGATACATGCTCGCATAATCTTTCCTATTTTGACCTTATCCCAAAAAAGAGTTGGGTTTTTGACAATGGCAAATCGAGCTTGCAGGACTCCAAAAGCACGCTCGACATCTTTTCGGACAGCTTCTTGACGTTGAGCAAATAAAGATGCTTTTGGACCTTGTGGAAGTCGAATTGATTGGATAAAAGTTGCCCATTTTGGATAAATACCATCTGTTAGATAGTAGGCCAAATTATAATCCCTTCCGTTGACGGAGAAATTGACTTGTGGAGCTTGCCCTTTTAGTATATCATCAAAAACTGGTGAACGGTCAAGAACATTGATATCGTTTAAGGTACCTGGAGCTCCAAAAAATGTGTGCCATATCCAGAGATCATATGAAGCTACAGCCTCTAAAACAATTGTAGGTTTTCCAGATCCCCGTGAATATTGCCCTTTCCAAGCAGTGGGACAATTCTTCCACTCCCAATGCATACAATCTATGCTTCCTATCATCCCGGGAAATCCGCGTTGCTTTCCAACATAAAGTAATCGTTGAAGATCCTCTGGTGTGGGTCGTCTTAGGTACTCATCTCCGAACAAATGTATTATTCCTTCGACGAAATTTTCCAAGCATGAACGAGCAGTACTTTCGCCGAGCCGGAGGTATTCGTCGACTTGATCACTCGCAGCACCATATGCGAGGAGACGAATTGCTGTTGTACACTTTTGAAGTGGAGAGAGACCATCCCTTCCAGTAACATCTCTATTTTGTCGGAAGAATCAAAATTTAGTGGAGAGCCGATCAACAATATGCATGAACAAGTGCTTGTTCATTCTAAACCGGCGTCGGAATAAATGAGGAGGATAAGTTGCGTCTTCACTGAAATAATCATTCCATAAACGTATGTGTCCTTGTTCGCGATCTCTTTCATAAAAGTCTCGTCTTTTCTTTGACTTGGTTGCCTCTTGACGATCATCATTGTCATTGAACATATCGCCGAATGCTTCATCAAAACGTTGATCAAAAAGTTCATCAAAAGAATCTTCAAAATTTTGATCTATTGATCCGTCGAAAGGATTACGGGAAGAAGATGCCATGATTGTGTGTGAAAGAGAGTTGATTTTGTAAAAGAAGAGGAGAAGATGTTGATTTTTGTGGTTGGTGATCGGGAAAAAACTAAAACATAAAGAGTTGTCTTTGAGGTTGATTTTGCAAAGGGAAGAGAAGTTGTTGATTTTGTAAAGAGAAGAGAAGTTGAAAATTTTGTAAAGAGAAGATTATAGATGCACAGACAATAGTAAAGAGAAGAGAGGGTTTCGTATATATAGCGAGGGGAAAGGCAAACTAAACAAAGACAACCAAAGTAATAAATGATAAATGTGACTTGTGACACAAAAAAACAAGAAGTACAAGTGATACAACAGGCTTGTGATACAAAAGAACAAGAAGTTAACAGACATGTGATACAAGCTTGTCACTTGGTTGTTGCTTGTGCCGACATAGCCATTTTCCATATCTCATTCATTTAATCACTTCCTGCAAACGTGAAACACACAGATTAATCAACAAAGCATAAAATCAGATTACAAAACATTACCAAAAGAAACACACAGTTAACAACATTAAACCATTAAATTAGATTATGAAACATTACCAAAAGAAACACACAGTTAACATTTATTACCAGCTATCATCTATTGAAGTGCACAAACCAACCAATGAATTAAGTGTTGTTCAATTTAAGTTGATGTGGGTATGCATCAAATCGCAGAGTAAACTACTACATGAACTAGCATTTATTACCATCTGCCATCTATTGAACTGCACATACCTACCATTTATGACATAAGGAGAATAAGTGTGTGTAACAAGTATTAGAAGTGATTTCTGATTGAATCTAAAACTAGAACCATTACCAACTTCTACGTCTGACTTAATGTAAACAAGCAAGCCTGCAGTTTAGAAATACACTCATTCATCACATTAATAGTCATTTATCACAAGTAACAACCATTTCTCACATCAATGTAAATTCAGGATTAATTATGAATCTATGATAGTACAAGCATAAAGGTTCAATAACTAATTCAAACCTAACATCAGAATTATAACCATTAATGAATAGAAAAGAGTTTCAAGAAACTTATCTTTGTTCATTGATATCGTTTGAATGATTTTTACTCTTAGTGGTTTCTCCATCGTTTGTCAGATTGTTCCTCTTCCCTATTCCTTTGACCTGCAAATAACGATGACATCAAATTATTACCAAGCAAATCTTCAAAACAGAGGCATTATATAAAGATGACTAGTGGAGAGAACATGAAACTTATCTCAGTTTTCCATTCTCATCTCATCTAGTTTTTGACGATCAAACTCCCTGGAAAAACACAATCACAGTCAGGAATTAACATAACAACAGAAATCAAATCAAACCAAAGCATAATCTATGAAAACCCCCAAATTCAATTCGATTTATGCAAAATCGTAATCTGATCTTGGAAATTATATATTCCTGACGAATCCAAGCCAAATTCGAATAATAATCATCAAGCCAATGTCAAAGGAATCAAAACCCCCAAATCAATTCAAATTTTTTGAAACCCTAATTTGAAAACCAAAATCCATGTTCCAAATTCGAAATTGATCCACCAATATATCTAATAATAGATGAATACACACATACAAACACATAACTGAGGGAAATCATACCTATAAACACGAATATCTTCAAAAACTGAGTCGTCGGTTCATGAACCGTTTCTGGACGATTCGCGAAGAGAGATAGAGAGATCGAGAGAGAAATTGATAGAGATATCGAGAGATACAGAGATTGAGAGATACAAACAAAGATTTGTGGTGTTTTTTGCTTCGATTCACGGTGATTATCACCAACAATCGCGATGAACACGAGAGAGAAGATAGAAAATGAAAAGGTTTTTTTCACTCAGTTTTGTTTTATTTTTGTTTTATTTTCTCACAACCAATTGCAGGGCGCCACGTCACACGAGGAGACGTATACAAAGTCTCCGTTTCCGGAGACGTCTCCGTTTCCGGAGACGTCTCTTGCTTCATAAGGCCCATTATTCATTTGTTTTTTATTTTTGCAACGAAGAAACCCACTTGAATACCCACTTATATACCCCATTGTTGATGCTCTTATACTACAAAGATAGAGTAGTGTGAAGAGATTCTTGGGTGGAGGTACTCAATTGGCTTTATATGTGTTCATTTTCATTTTTTATAAACCCATCTATTCATTAAGAAATCCACTAATATTTTTAGGCTGTGAATTTCTATTTCAAGTGAGAAGACACATTAAAAATAAAGTGTAGTATATTATAGAGAATTTTATTATAAAGCAGACAATTCTAATCAATTCATTAAGGGAAAATTAGTCAAACATATTCCCAAACAATTAGCTCAAAATTTTGTTTGATATTTTCCCTATTTAAACTAGAAATGTGCATCTATTTTGACACTTACTTCAGTTTAAAATATAAAATAGTCAAATATATTTTGAATCAATTAACATATTTTTTTTGTTTGATATGTTTCTCTATTTAAAAATATAAATGTGCATTTTCCTTTTATTTAGAACAATCTTTTTTCAAAATCTAATTTCAAGCTTCTTTTAAATTTTTAACTCATTTATATTAACAGGAAAGAAGAAACATTTCTTTATAACCACGAAAAAATATTAATAATCTATAAAAAAAAAATAGTTACACCGTAAATAAGTGTTGAAAGCCACACCAAAAAAAAAAAATGGTCTTGCCGTGGATGAATCAAAGGTATAACTGTTTGTGCAAAATTTAACCGGTTCGAATCGAAACAGTTATACGGATAGACATCGAAGAGATGCTTTATTGATATGACAATTTTCGGTTTACATCGTTGACAATAATAATAAATACAACTTCTAATAAGAATTAGATGAGAATCCTCTGTGAAGATCCTTCTACGAGCTCTTGGCCTAAAACCTTGTATTTTGGCCATAGCCTCTCTTTGCATACTTTGTCGTCCCTTCTTGGGTTCTCTTAGGGTTATTTTCTCTCTCTCTTTGTTTGTTTTTCTTCTCTTTATATAGAAAGTCTCTCGTGTTTATCTTCCTCCCTTGATAAATATGAATAATTCCATATATATTTATGTAGAGTTTATCCATTCTTATGAATATCCCTTTGAGATTCATTGATTCAAAAGATATCTAAATTCGGTTGTACCAAATTAAGCCCATGATAAAATTATGCCCAACACTTGCCCCCACTCTTCATTTCTTAATTTAAGAATTTGAAGAGTAGTAAAAGCATGCGATATTTTATCACATACCTATATGTTAGCTTAGTCTCGTCTCATGGACATTTGATCCAACGATTTTGGGTATTGTCAAATGGATCTTCAAATATCACCTCTTCATCGAATCTTGTTGATGTACAGGCTTAGTTTCTCACCGCTGGTCGAAGAAATTTAATAATACCTTGAGAGTTTCTCTAAATTGATGCTTCTTGTGGCATTTTGATGCCTTAAGCAGAGCCGTCTCCCCCTCGCTCGGTGGCATCTCTTTGCTATTACGAAGAGACGTATTTCCCATGAAGAGAGGGAGAAAGAGCGTGATGTGGTTAGCCAATCATTACCTCTTCGCGGGTTTGATGTTTTGTCTATGATAATACCCTTTAGCTTATCGATGAGGCTTGTTACCCGTGTTGGGATTCATCATAAGTCCTTAGACTTTTCGCCACTTTTTGTAGAATAGTTCGTTCATGTTACACTTTCTGGTTTTAGTGATTGGTGTACTTTGATTTTACACATTGCATTTCTCCTTTTCAAATAGTAATTTCTTCTAACTGGCTTTGAGGGGTTCCCTCTAGTTTGTTGAATTGAAACGAATACGTTTCTAATTATCATTGAGAGTTCGCTTTCAATTATATTTGAAGTTTTGCTTGTGATGTGTTCTGGTTCAGGTTTTTCATCGAAACATATAACCCTTGTATGTCACTCTTGGTCTTTGATTTTTGATGTGAAATCCTTCAATCATAATTGAGGTGTCCTTCATCTTTCCATTATGTATTTGTGACCATAACCATTGATTTATGGTTCTCTGCGTTGTAGCCACCGTAACCATTTTTATTGGTCAGTGGTATAGTCATGTAGTCACTGTTCTTATAAGAGTGCGTTGCAACTCTTTAATTTGGCAGCAGTCATAGTTTAATTTCTTTTAGAGACTTTGCTTCTTGTTAATTTTTGCAGTCATCCTCGGCACTTCTCTTTTTATACGTTCCTCTTGGGTTTGATAGCTCTCTTAGAAATATTCAAGGAGTTTCATGACAAAAGCATCCTTTTTTTCTAGGTCGCACATAGTTGCATGTGTTCGGTTAGTGCTTATGCACTACTTAGTACCCGAACCGGTTTTTATTTATGCGGACAAGAACCGTTACTTGTTTGGTGGTTATGATCACTATCTTTTCTTAATTAACTACTCTTGGCACAACTTGGAGCATCCCAAATACATTACCACCGCATCAGTCAATTGTTGTATCTATTGCTTGCTTATAATTTCGACCATAGTAGTTCCAGAAGAGGCTGGATTAGTTGTCGCTCTCTTGTAATTTATCTTTGTCCTTCTTTTAACAATGGGTGTTTTGCATTTCTTTTCTCTTACAAACAGTAGTCATCATTATTTTTCATGGAGTTTTTCCCTCCGATTAGTTTGGTAGTAATGAATTATTATTATCTCTTTCTCTCTCCGAGATTATCTCTGTTTAGCTTGAAACCGGTGGTCGTTACTTATCCGTAAGAGTATTTTACCTTTGATTTCTTTTGCAGAGACATATGTCACTACTTGTTTTATGTTAATGAGCTTTATGTCTCTAAGTTTCTATGTAGTGACTAGTCGTCACTATTGGGTTTTAGGAGACTTTGTCTCTAATTTGTTTAACATTGACCATGGTCTCGGGTGGCTTTTCTCATGATCGAATCATCAGATTCAGTTTTTCCATCAAGGACTTACCCATGTAACGTTATGTAGTGACTGTCACTTTCTTTTCTTAGGAGGTGTTACCTCCAATGAGCATTTGATGCTTCTTGTTTTTTGAGGAGGCATTGCCTCTGTTTTGTTTTATGTTTTTTCTTCTAAGTGACAATCATCACTTTTCTTTAATGGGAGGCATTGCCTCTTATGTTTTCTGTAGTGAGCATTTGATTTGCTTTTTACTTCTTAGGAGGTTTTACCTCAGTTACGTTCTTATTGTTTAAGTGACTATGATCACTTTTCCTTCTTGTGAGGCATTGCCCCCTAGAATTTTTTCTAGTGGTTGTTGTTACCCTCTTTTTTGTAAACGACTGTAGACACTAATATTTTTGGCAATCGTGATCGCTTCGTGTTGGTGAAAGCAATTTCTTTCATTGCAATCTTAACCACGTCTTTGTAGATATAGCGACCATAGCTACTATATACATGTATAGCAATCATCGTGATCATCTTTCTATATCTCATGAGGTTTGACCTCTAATTTTCCTCTTTTGGTTTAGGTACGGCGAAAGCCACTCTAAACTGTGGAGAGCTTTTGTCTTTTATTCGCTATGCCTTTCAGTAATAATCAAAGTTTTTGTAATGGTTTTAGGGTCATACCCAACTTTTAGTAATGGCCTTGGAGTGATGCCCTAAATTATATAATGGCCTTTAACCATAACAAAACTTGCTCGTGGTTGTTGATGATCGTTGGCCACTGCTCTTCTAAGTGGCTTAAGAGACAAACATGTTGCTCAAACTTTGTTGGGGCGCTTTGAACTTGATTTTAGTCCCTTCTTAGCCTTTACCATAGATAAAATTAGTCTTCTAGACTATTGTAGAAGAACACGTGCTTCTAGTAGCTTTAGCCTTTATTGTTTTATTCATTGTAGATGTTTAACCTTTGAAAGTTTTAACCACTGAAATTAGGCACTTAGCCTTGTATATCTTTCAAAACACATCTGCTTTCTTTTACTATAGACCATTAGTAATTTTGGAAACACATATCTCCTCCATTCCGTAGAACTGTAAATGAAAGTAGTCTTTTAGACTATTTAAGATGAGCACGTAGCTTTTAGTTGGCTTAGGAACACATTTGTATTAATTCATAATAGATGTTTAACTTGGTTGTATAGGGCATTGCACCGTTGTGCTTAAAGACATAAGTTTTATCAGCTTCTTCAACATACATCATTATATTATTCTACGTGCTTAGCTCTTAATAGTCTTATATGGACAAAGAAATAATCATATCTAAGCATTTAAGTACTTAAAAATAATAAGGACATGCTTTCTTGTTTTATCTCATGGAACACACAAAAAAAAAGTTCTAGATATAGAGTTCACGACACTTAAGAGATTGTATGAATAGTTATTCAAAAACTTATCTCGATTTTATGTCGTTGTGGCCATGTTGTCTTGTTGAACTTAAGCTTCCTAGCCAAGGCGACAACATTTTTAATCCTGCGAAATTTAATTATAAATTGTGAAGATATATACTCTCCTTCAGGCTTTGAATCAAAGCACATAGCAAAGAAACTGATACTTATCTCTTTTTTTTTGGGTCGTACAAATCTGAGTTCATAAACATTATTATCTCTTTTGTTAGATCTTTGCAACTTGAAAACATATCTCCATGTGAAGATTGATCCTCATTAGTCATTAGCAACCCTTGTTGAAGGAAAGACTTTGATTTTGATTTCAGGCTTGGTCATTCTTCTGTCTTTGAATCGAATGGATGGAATGGTGGTAAAAACTCTTGAGCTTGAGTAAGTCCCAAGAAATCCCCACTTCCGTAACTCTTCTCAAATTCTGACTCTAATCAAGTTATCGCGAGCTTTATTCAAGGGTGGTCTTGACTTAAGTGGTAATAGCAGAGTCGGTGCAGCTAGAACAATTTATTCTCCACAACGCCATAATCCTTGATGTTTTAGGGGTTTTGAGTTTTTGTGCGAATAAAGTAGAAGACGATGATAACTACTTTTTTCCACACAACATCTAGCTCATGTTGTTTTGCTAGGTTAGTGTTTATGCCCCCAAATCATTCCATGCTCTTCATTGTAGATCCATGAATTTATAAAATTATCTACGATATCCTTGCCGTAAGTTCGTCGTTAACCATCTCTCGCATCTTCGCTCACGTAATTAAAACTGCCCCTCTCTCTAGCGCCAAACTGTTTGTACAAAATTTAACCGGTTCGAATCGAAACAGTTATTCGGATAGACGTCGAAGAGATGCTTTATTGATATGACGATTTTCAGTTTACATCGTTGACAATAATAATAAATACAACTTCTAATAAGAATTAGATGAGAATCCTCTGTGAAGATCCTTCTACGAGCTCTTGGCCTAAAACCTTGTATTTTGGCCATAGCCTCTCTTTGCATACTTTGTCGTCCCTTCTTGGGTTCTCTTAGGGTTATTTTCTCTCTGTCTTTGTTTGTTTTTCTTCTTTTTATATGGAGAGTTTCTCGTGTTTATCTTCCTCCCTTGATATAACGTGAATTTGGATGTTCCTAACCACGAACTTAACGAGTATTTGAAGTCTTTTGAGTTGTTTTGAGCTGATAATTAGATCCATACTCGAAGATTCAGAACCACATGCGTACGGGAAGAAGATTGGAGCATTTCGAGCAAAAACCGAAGATCCTGGAAATGAGACCGACTGGTCCACACCAAGGACCGGTCGGTCCAGCCCTTTGAAGACGAAGATCGGTGCCTCGGGAAACCAGACCGGTCGGTCCACAACAAGGACCGACCGGTCCACTTGAAGACACATGAGAACTTGGTTTTGGCTCGGGAAACAAGACCGACCGGTCCACACCAAGGACCGGTCGGTCCACTTAAAGATTTGAAGAATATTTTGGCTCTGGAAACCGGACCGACCGGTCCAGTTTCCAGACCGACCAATCTCTGTCCCAGATTTTTTAGGGTTTTCCTTTTTTTGTTTTATCCTATAAATACCTATTAGTTTGAGACTTTTAGATCCACCCTTTTTCTGCACGTTTTTACTCATACTTTTGGAGATTTAGAGTTGTAATTGGGAGAAGATCTCATCATCCCTTGGAGAAGATTTCTGAACCCTTATGCTTTTCTGTTCTATATATTATGCTTTTCTCATTCATGATTTCTGCTTGTTCGTTTATCATGTCTGAGTAGATCTCTAGTTAGGTTTTAGGGTTTTTGATGGATTTCACAGATTGAATCAGACACAAATAGGTTGCTTATCAATTACCATCTTCATCACTGTTAGGCATAATGCTAGGATTGAACTGGCCATTTAATCACTAGATCTTAGGTTGATGCACATTCCAAAAGCTTGTGCATCACTGGAACTACTGTTGATGAGCAATTATTCTTTAGTCTCGAAAGTGAATTAGAGTTAATTGTGAACTGATCAAACCTGAACTGTAATGCTTGCCTAGGATAGCCGTGACCAAACGAAAGTTTAGGCACTCGGATCTTTAGGAATAGTAATTGTTATCACGAAAGTGGAGCAATTTATAACAGTGTTTGAGTTTAAGATGCATGCATACTTAGAATCTGAATAGTTGTCTGGTTCATGATTGTGATTTTCTGAGAATTCCCTAATGCCTAGCGTTTTTAATCATCTGAATTTAAACCATTTTAATTTGCTTTCTTGTCTTTAATTTTGATTACAATCACCCATCTTTGTTTCCTGCTTAGCTTAGTTTAATAATCTATAGTTTGTTGTGTAACACTTGGTCCTTGTGGATTCGATCACTAAATCACTACTTCGTTGTCTGTGCACTTGCAGTAGATTTTATAGGGTTAAAACTCTGTGTATCAAGTTTTCGGCGCCGTTGCCGGGGACCATTGTGTTGCCATCAGATTTGATTTGCGAATTTAGTCTAAGCAATTTTACTAATTTATTTTTCTTTTTGTTTTTGTCTTTGGTTGCTCTTTCAGGTGTATGCAGAGGAGAAGTAATCGCACTGAACCTCTGATATCACTCTCTAACGAAGAACTAGCCAGAACAGAAAGGTCTAACAGAGCTCAAAGGAACCTAATGCCCGCTATGGAAGTAGTGGATCAGCCTGATAATGAGGGTCTTCAGGCTGCTCTGTTTGATCAGATAGAGCAGATCCGTGCTGCAACTGCAGCGAATGCGCAACTGGCGCAACAACAGATGCAGCAAATGTAGCAGCAGTTTGTTACGATAATGGCACATCAGATGCCACCAGCAGGACAGAATCCTCCACCGCAGAGAGGAATTGGAGAAGGGGACAATGTCCACGCCTACTATCAGAACAGATCACCTATTCGCGCCCCTGCAATTCACAAGAATGACTTCGAGATTAAGGCACAGCTGATCAATCTGGTAGAGAGACACGTGTTCCATGGGTTGGCTTCTGAGAATCCCATGGATCATATTAAGAATTTTGAAGAAGTCTACGAGATGACTAAGGCTAATGGGGTTCCTACTGATTACCTCAAGTGCAAACTCTTCAAGCACTCTCTCGCTGACAAAGCTTTGAGGTGGCTCAAGTCACTTCCTCCATACTCTCTGAATGGCTGGGATGAAGCTAGAGCCGCCTTCTTGGACTACTTCTACACTATGACCAAGACAGCTCAGCTTAGAAGCAGGATCGCCAACTTTTCGCAGAAAGGCGGAGAGTCATTTGCTGAGGCTTGGGATAGATTCAAGAAGTACCGTAGAGAGTGCCCTCACCATGGGTTTACAGAGGAGCAAATGCTTAGGACGTTCTATGATGGAGTCTCCAGGGAATACAGGGGCAGTCTTAATGCTTCCAGTAATGGTAACTTCATGACCCAGAGTATAGAAGGCGCTTACAGGTTGATTGATAATATGGCGCAGAGCTCCAGCGAATCGGGTTCTGAATATGATCGGTCAAAGAAGATCTACAGCGTTGAGACACCATCTGCAGCAGAGATAGCAGAGCTAACAGCTGCTAAGATCAGGGATGTTATGCTAGGAAGCCATCAGGGCATCAGTATGGACAAGAACGTTTCAGACGCAATTTGCTATTCAGAGAATGCTGCATTGGTTTCAGAGGATACTCAAGAGGTCAACTATGTAGGTGGCCAAGGGATTGGGCAGAACAGAGGCTTCAACAACAACTACCGCAACCATCCAAATCTATCTTACAGGAGCACCAATGTTGCCAACCCCCAGGATCAGGTCTATCCTCAGCAAGCTGCAGTTCCAGCTCAGAAACAGTTTGCCAGTTCATCAAGAACAGCTTCACCTGCTCAGGGATTTATAGGTTACAATGCTGGATATCAGAAGCAATATGGACAAGGTTCAGGCTCAGGGTACTACAATCAGAATCAGTTCCAGCAGAACCAACAAGCTCCTCCACCTCCAGCCTCCAATCCCAACGATGAGCTCAAAGCTATGATGCAGCTTATGTTGGCTACTCAGCAGCAGAGTTCCAGCGCCATTTCAGATATCAACGGGCGATTAGAAGCTGTGACCACTCATCTGAAGATGCTTGACACTCAAGTGGCGCAGAAAGCAGAAGCTGTTAAACGACAGCAAAGAGCTCTTCCGGCTAAAGGAGAGCAGAATCCAAGGAGAGAGTGTAACGCCATTTCTGTAAGTGAAGTCGATGAAAGGGTCATTTCTGCTACTGATTTAGATACAGCGAAAGGGATTTCTTCAGCAGAGGAACCGACCGGTCGGTCTACTCATGGACCGGTCGATCTGGAATCGGGAAAAGACCAGTCCTTGGTCTCTGGAAAGTGGACCGGTCGGGCACCAGGGAGACCGGTCGGTCCTGTTGACAGCCCGTCGATTCGCGCTTATGTTCCCAAGGCACCTAACCCTGTTTGTCCTAGGGAGTCTCAGGAGTGCAATGCTGTATTACAGAACGGGACAGTGAAAAAGCTTGGGGATCCTGGTCGCTTTGAACTTTTTGTCCAGATCGACTCTACAGTTTTCCCTCGTTCCCTCTGCGACTCAGGCTCTAGTGTCAACATCATGTCATACTCCGTAGCACAACAATTGGGTTTTAAAGATTTCAGTCTTACTAAGATTTCTTTAAAATTTGCTGATTGTTATGTTAAACGTCCTGTAGGCGTTCTTGAGGACGTACAACTTCTAATTGGTGGTGTTTATGTCCCTGCAGATTTTGTGGTGCTTGACCAACCTGAAGAACCAGGAGATCCTCTCATCCTGGGAAGACCGTTCCTTTGCACAGTTGGTGCAAGGATTGATCTCAAGCATGGACACATTGATCTCCAACTGGGAGACACTGAGATGACGTTCAAAATGGACAAGCTGCTGGAGCATGTAACCGATGACCCACCTTTCTCGGTTAAGAAGCCAGACATCACATATCAAGTCAAGTCAACGTCAACATAAGGTGTTGTGATCCCTCCTGCAGATCCACCTAATCCACCTTGAAACACACACACGTCGAGCTAACGATGTTAAACAAAGCGCTTGGTGGGAGGCAACCCACCGGTAGGTTAGTTTTTCTTTTCTTTTCTTTTTCATTTTCATTTTATTTTCTTTCTCTTTAATAGTTCTTTCCTTTGGATTTATTTTCACACCGGGTCGGTGTGAAGTAAGTCTGGGGGGAAGTACTATTCGTACTAATTATGTTTATTTTCTTATTTTCAGTTTTATTTACACTTTTGTGATATGCATGCAATTCTAGGATCACATGATGCTTGCTAACATCATGTTTTTAGATTAACAGTGACTAACCAAAGCAATGGGAAGATTAAAAACGCCCTAGGCGGATCAGTGTTACTAGAAGGCTCCCGTCTCCTTGAAAGCTAACGCTGACACTCTTTACTATTGTCTGTTTTCTTAACTCAGGGAATTTGAAATCGCATAAGAAGTATCAACCACGTTAGGAGTCCTATCCTTTTTAAAACACTATCCTCTCTTCAGGACTCCTAATGGCCAGACTCACTTTTAGTCTGGTACCACACCCTACCTTAACCTTTCTTTCAAACCTCATGCATTCTATCCAAGACATTGACATGCACTCAAGCGCAAAAACTCCGGAGACGTAGTCCGGCCAGCTGATCATTCTAAAGACCTTCTGGTACAAATTATCAAACTTTCTGCTTAGGATTTTTATTCTTTTCATTTCTTCAGTTATTTTTTCGTTTTTTATCATTGTGCTAAAAAAAAAAAAAAAAATCATGAAAATGCTGAAAGGGATCAGAATAAAGCTTAGATTTTAAAAGAATATCTATTAAGCACATTTCCGTTTCTTGTTCTCCGCATTATTTCTTTAGAGAAGCAGAAAGATAGTTTTTATAAAAGAATAGAAGGTCTTAAGTTTGAGAAGCTGTGCATCATCCTTGGATTTAGCTCTCTTGTGGTTTTGCGCCATGACTTGCATTCGGCCGCGACTGAGGTTAGCCTAAACACTCGTACCACCACTAAATAGCCCAAATCCTTAACCCTTATGCGACGTACATTTTCCCTCTGGTAAGATTTCTGGACCCTGGTATAGAGTCGCTGAGACATAGGAACTTGAGTATGGTAACATTGCTATGTATTTGGCAAAGTACATGAAGTACCATCTTGGTTTTTGATCTGTTTATGAGTTTTCAGGGTTGTTAGCATTACATTTGTGGGGTCCTAAAGGATTGCATTCAGCTCACAAAGGTTAGTTGGTTTTTATAGCTTCCTTGAACTTATTTCTAGTTTATCTTCACTTGAGGACAAGCAAAGATCTAAGTCTGGGGGAGTTGATATAACGTGAATTTGGATGTTCCTAACCACGAACTTAATGAGTATTCGGAGTCTTTTGAGTTGTTTTGAGCTGATATTTAGATCCATACTCGAAGATTCGGAACCACATGCGTACGGGAAGAAGATTGGAGCATTTCGAGCGAAAACCGAAGATCCTGGAAATGAGACCGACCGGTCCACACCAAGGACCGGTCGGTCCAGCCCTTTGAAGACGAAGATCGGTGCCTCGGGAAACCAGACCGGTCGGTCCACAACAAGGACCGACCGGTCCACTTGAAGACACATGAGAACTTGGTTTTGGCTCGGGAAACAAGACCGAACGGTCCACACCAAGGACCGGTCGGTCCACTTGAAGATTTGAAGAATATTTTGGCTCTGGAAACCAGACCGACCAATCCCTGTCCCAGATTTTTTAGGGTTTTCCTTTTTCTGTTTTATCCTATAAATACCTATTAGTTTGAGACTTTTAGATCCACCCTTTTTTCTGCACGTTTTTACTCATACTTTTGAAGATTTAGAGTTGTAATTGGGAGAAGATCTCATCATCCCTTGGAGAAGATTTCTGAACCCTTATGCTTTTCTATTCTATATATTATGCTTTTCTCATTCATGATTTCTGCTTGTTCGTTTATCATGTCTGAGTAGATCTCTAGTTAGGTTTTAGGGTTTTTGATGGATTTCACAGATTGAATCAGACACAAATAGGTTGCTTATCAATTACCATCTTCATCACTGTTAGGCATAATGCTAGGATTGAACTGGCCATTTAATCACTAGATCTTAGGTTGATGCACATTCCAAAAGCTTGTGCATCACTGGAACTACTGTTGATGAGCAATTATTCTTTAGTCTCGAAAGTGAATTAGAGTTAATTGTGAACTGATCAAACTTGAACTGTAATGCTTGCCTAGGATAGCCGTGACCAAACGAAAGTTTAGGCACTCGGATCTTTAGGAATAGTAATTGTTATCACGAAAGTGGAGCAATTTATAACAGTGTTTGAGTTTAAGATGCATGCATACTTAGAATCTGAATAGTTGTCTGGTTCATGATTGTGATTTTCTGAGAATTCCCTAATGCCTAGCGTTTTTAATCATCCGAATTTAAACCATTTTAATTTGCTTTCTTGTCTTTAGTTTTGATTACAATCACCCATCTTTGTTACCTGCTTAGCTTAGTTTAATAATCTATAGTTTGTTGTGTATCATTTGGTCCTTGTGGATTCGATCCCTAAATCACTACTTCGTTTGCTGTGCACTTGCAGTAGATTTTATAGGGTTAAAACTTTGTGTATCAATATTTATGTAGAGTTTATCCATTCTTATGAATATCCCTTTGAGATTCATTGATTCAAAAGATATCTAAATTCGGTTGAACCAAATTAAGCCCATGATAAAATTATGCCCCAACAATAACTGTAAGTAGATGATTCACATTATAGTGGTACGCTTGTCACGGGAGACATCTTAAATCATTGTCCATCAATTTTCACATGCTTCTACGCCATATGTTCTGTTCCTCTCTTTTTACTAATTCATTGATCAAGTTCTATAATTTTTAGGGCGAAAAATATAATTTAATAAGAAATGGACAGCACTAGACAGGTAACCTTGGCTGTCTTTTCAATTGATTTCGTTTTGTTGATTAGTGTTTTACGAATATATCAAGTGACCAAGGAATATTACACGAGAGTTCCCATGTCAAGGAAGAAGACTAATGTAATGTCTTATTTTTATTTTTTTTGGTCTTGATTGTAATATTTGTAGTTGGATGTTGCGTCTAGATGCTGCATCCAAAAACATTAGATGTATACAATATTTTTATGTTGTTCGTTTTTGACCTTTCTCTCTATATTTTGCATCGAGGTATAATTTTCCTCGTTTGTGATGATATTTATTTACATCTACATGCATCATATAACAAATTGACTAAAAAGACATATTTATTATATACGAGGTATAACAAATTGACTAAAAAGACAAATTTATTAAATTTGTGAACCTATATTTGTGGCGTACATATTTTTCATAAAATTGTACAATGTTTATAATTTAAACGATTCTCATTTGCATATTTTGTAAAGTTAAATCTATACGACAAAAAAAAAAAAAAAAAAAAAAAAAAAAAAAAAAAAAAAAATCTATACGACAAATTACATATCATTTTCTTATGACAGATTTTTGTCGTTTGATTTGAGTAAATGTATAATTCTTTTTTTTTTAATTATCAATAGGTTAGCCAAAGTAATTTTGGTTTGATTTGGTCATTTGGTATGATTCAGTTAAATTGAGTTCATCACTTGCAAAAAAAAACCATGTAGTTTCGTGGCATAAAACTTTACATGGTAATGTACAATTAAAATATGGAGCTAATGTAATACAATTACTTCCTAATTTTAAAATAATCATGAGTTGTGAGTGAGTGATTTTTATTACATTATCATACTAGGGGTTTCCTAGCTATGCTACGCGTGAGTTTTTTAAAATATTTTTTGAAAATCGTTAATGTTATGAAAAATTTGGTGCCCCGAAATCCTGTCCAAAATTAATATTTACTCATGAATTTTGTTTGCTATGGTTTTGAATAATAAAATTTAAATTATTATCCCTCTTATTCCTCCTGACGACGTTTTCGTTTCTTTTACTAAGTCCTTAAAATCTTTATCACCACTTCTATTACAATATTAGGCCAGAGTTTCTTAGTATAAAAAAAATCAAGAAAAAATGAAAATGGAAGAGAGAGGGTAAAAAGAGTTTCTTGTTTGAGAAACAAAGAGACCTAGTATTAAAAACTATTCTAACATTTGTTTTGTTTTTATTGGCTTATCCTTTTTTATTTAATAAAATAATTTAGTTATACTAAAAATATTAATATTTAATTGAATAAATAATTTTAAAAGAGTTTGTACCATTGGACATGCTTACTTCGACCGTTGTTATATTATTCATGGCCATGTATTATTTTGTTTGTCACTTTAGTTATCCTTTATATTAATTCATAATATTTTTTGGTAAGAGAGAAGATGTGAAGATGATATAATTAGAAGCAAAAATTAAAAATAATATAAAAAAATTAGATCATTAATTTAGTAATAGGGGAAAAAAATCTTTCGTTAGATACCCAACACTACAAGAAAACAATCCATTAGTGACTACGGTTTGTGACTGAAAAATCAGTCACTAATATTTGCGACTACTTTGAGACGAATTTCCGACTGATTTGCCACGCCAATAAAAGGCGTCGTAAACTAGTCGCTAATTTGCGACGCCAGCAACTAGTCGTAAGGTAGTCGCACATTAGTGACTACTTTGTGACACCAAAAAGTAGGATCAGAAGTCGTCATAAATCAGTCACAAATTAGCGACTCCAGGAAGACGATTATAGTGGTCGCAAAATGGTGACGGATTTGTGACTATCAGAGGAGTCACAATTTAGCGACGCCTTCAAAGAGTCACTAAAGCGTCGCTAATTTGTGACTCTTTAGTGACTAAATAGGGTTTAGGGTTTCAAAATAACAATTTTTAAAAAAAATTGGTAGTGACGAATTTGTGACTCTTTAGTGACCATATAGGGTTTAGGGTTTGAAAATAACAATTTTAAAAAAAATTAAAGTGACGAATTTGTGACTCTTTAGTGACTATATAGTGTTTAGGGTTTTGGATTCTCAAACCTATACTAATGTCACAAAATAGTCACAAATATACCACTATTTTGCGACACATTTGCGACGCATAAGTAAATTTGCGACTGATTAGTGACTACTTTACCACTCCATTTTACAATAATACACATTAAACCCCAAAATGTATGCTTCTATGATTCATAGTTGTATTTAGCTTGTACTAAAGCCAATGACAAAGTAGCCAAAATGTGGTTGTAGTGAGTAAATCAATTTCCAAAAAAATATTTATGTGAGAACAACATTTATGTACTTTAGCATATAAACACTTAGAAGTTTTAAAGTAAGTTTATGTAAAGTTGATGTTTTTGTAAATTAGTTTTGTTAGTGGTGGTATAATGGTTATATGAGTTTATTTAGGGTATATGGTTTAGGGAAATGGCAGAAAAACAAAATTTGGGTCTAAATGTTTAGGTTTTAGGGATTTGATTTGTGACTAACTTAAAATCGTCACAAATCAGTCACAAATTAGTAACTATTTTGCAACTTATTTGAGACTAATATATAGGCGGGAATTATTTGGGGGGTTTGGTGAAATAATTTGATTTTTTGGGTGGGAATTTACCGTTCCAAACTTTTTTTGTTTTGTCTAAAATCCAGCGTTCCCAAATCAGTTTCACAAACCCTAGAATTTTATTTCTCTCCAAATCTCAATCCGATTCAACTTATCTCTCTCTCAGAGACATTTCTTTCATGTGATTTGTTCATCTCTCTTTCGATTTGGATCTAAATCTTCACCTCTCTTTCTCTCTCTCTATTTCTCGTTTGCGTCTTTCGTTCGCGTCTCTCAGCCTCTCACTAGCTTCTCCGGCGAAACCGAGCTCTCTCGTGCCACCGCCGTGAAGAAAGTCTGGGAATACGTGAAGCTTCACAATCTCCGTCGTCGAAAGTTAAAGCAGCGGTACATCCAGCGTCCTCGAAGCACTCGTCGCCGTGATTTTCTCCCTCGCGGCAATGAAATCTTCACTCGCCGTCGTCTCCTTCTCCAGCTTATTCAGACGAAACCACGCTCCGATGGTGGCTCCGATGTCGAGTGGGGAGAGTTTCTTCACCAAGGTAGCAAACGATTCTATGATTTCTCTGAAATTCGCCGAGAGATTGAGGTTTTTTTGCTTTACTCTCTCTTCTAAATTCGTTTCACCTTATAAATTTCAAATCATCAGATTCGAAGAAGAACAAGAAAGTTTCTTCTTACGGGAAATTTCAGTAAGAAGAAGAAGAAAGTTTCTGATATCAAACGACCCGAAGATTTCGTGCTTGAGTTTAGGGCTAAGGTTAGAACTTGTTTTTGTAGTCCATGAATTGATTCATGTTTGGTTGAATCTAGTCTTTGAACTAAATTAGAAGTTATACACCTTCAAGTTTTAAGTTTCATTTGGCTAATATCTGCATATCTATGGCTTGTCATTGCTTTATGTAGTGTTGAAGTTTCTTGAATTAGATTTTTTGTCAGCGTCTCTTAGACTGTAACTGATTTACATATCCGATGTGTTACTCCTTTGAGATTTCTTTCTAGTTTATAAGGTCGTGCTTTTGTTTTTGCTAATAGTGTATCTTTCTTTGTTATCTGATTGTTTCTTCTTTGTTACTTTTATTACCTTTAGGAAGTAGATCTTATTCGGATGAAGCAGAGGGTAAAGAGGCCAAAGTCTTTGCCTCCACCAGTAAAATCAAACCTTGTATTCATCATACGCATCCAAGGGTAATTGATAGTCTCCGATGGTTTTATTTTCTCTGTTTGAATTTGATCTTTGTCGTCAAAGCAACTGATCTTGTGTCGTCATACCCATTTGACATAAGTGTAAATTTCTTTTGATAGGCCATCCTTTACCGAAGAATAGGGCAGGAGACATTGGTTCTCCAAATTCTTGCTCTGTAAGTTCACATTTATAGTGATATGAAGTGGTCGAGAACAAATTTTTGTGTTGAATTTGAATGTTATTAACAAGAATTTTTGTGCTGGGGGGCCAGGAAGCTTGAGGATTGTGCAGCTGCAGAGCAATATTGTGTAGAGATTGGTAGACCAGATGCTTTTATGAAGTAGGTTCTTTTCCTTCTTTTGTGAAAGCCACCACACAGTTTTCATTTGTCATTGTCAAATTCCTTTAACAATAGTTTATCGTAGGTTACTTGATATGTACCTGGATCCTCAAGATGGTAAAGAGCCTATGTTCAAGGCTGCTGTTCGTCTTCTCCACAACCACGGGGAATCACTTGATCCTTTGCAAGTTTTGGAAGTAAGAAATCCTAGACATTTGTATGTTAGAAGATGCTGGTGCTGCTTATAATCCTACAGCTTTTTTCGTCTGCAAGTTGTTTGATGCTAAAGCTGAAATCATGTGTTATTTGCAGAAATTGTCTCCTGATATGCCCTTAAAGCTGGAATCAGATACAATTTTGAGAATGATGAGGGCAAGGGTTCATCATCATCGTCAAGGCCAGGTAAAAGTTACAATTTTTTTCTTTCTTAATTCATCATCGTTCCTCATCATCATCATTTAGTATTGTGTGTTTTAGCTGTCAAATGTGTGCAATCAATAACAGTAATCTGTACAGTTAGATGCTAAGAAAGTAACACTGATTAACTTATCAAAATTTGTTACTGTGTTATTAGTTCCTACAATCTGTATGTGGTCTAAATGCTCTTAAGCCAATTGTTACAGATCGTACACAATATTTCTCGTGCATTGGATGTAGACTCAAGGTTGATAGATGGGTATTCCGGTTCAAGCAAGAAATGTATCAGATGATGCTCATGTATCTTATGGATTCTTAACAACATGTTATTCTTGATTAAATGTGTTCCTTAACAGTTTTATCTATTATTGTGAGTTGTAGGTGAAAAAAGGAGGAGATAAGGGGATTATTATTCGGCTGAGGATTGGAAGCATATAGATTTCATGAGACTTGTAAAGTTTATGACTGTGATATTCCTAATTTCAATTATGCATCTTGTAAATGTTATGGTTTGTTTCAAAGAGTAGAATATTTGATGGATCTTATATGTAATGTAACTTTTGTCTGTTTTGACAAGCTATATGCTTGTTTTGTAGTATAAATTTTCATTTCAAGTTCTTTTTTCATTAACAACATTAGGTAATTGTAGAAACACAAACAAACAATAATTAGTCACTAATAAGTGACTGAAAAGAGACCAAAATGTGACTCATAAGTGACTTATAAACCAAGGCGTTGTAAATCAGTGGCAAATTAGTGACCAAAATGTGACTAAACTAAAATGTGACAACAACAATGTAGTCTCTAATTAGAAGCTAATTAGTCGCTAATTGGCGACGAATATAGTTAGTCATAAATCAGTCGCAAAATCAGAAGTCGCTCATTAGTCGCTTATTTGCCACGCCAAAGGCAGTCCCAAATACGTTGCTAATTAGTGACTACCTACATGAGTCACAATTGTGTCGCTTATTTGCGACTGAGTTATGGAGTTATTAATCCGTCGCAAATTAGCGACGAATGTGCGACTGAGTTAGGGAGTCATAAATCCGTCATAAATCCGTCATAAATCCGTCGCAAATTAGCGACGAATACTCAGCGTCGCAAATTAGCGACGACATTTTTGCGACGCCGAGTTGGCGTCGCAAAGTAGTCGCAAAGGCCTAATTAGTGACGAATTTGTGACGTTTCTGGTAGTGGCAAATGGCCTGTTTTCTTGTAGTGCAAGAAGCATATATAAAAAGATGGAAGACCCTAGACCTATATATATACTTGTTTTTAGCCTCTTGTTTTAGGGTGTGCAAAAATATAAACACTTTTATGCATAGAGAGCAGCCACCACGCCTCTCTTGGAGGAATTCATCATAGATCTTGTTTTAGGAGCTTTTGGTGAATGATCTCGCTTTGTACTTCGATATAGAGAAGAATCTTATATCCCTTACTCTTTTAATAAAGTTTATCATAATGAATTCATCATATCCTTGCTGTTTTTCGTGCACCACATTTGAGTAATTCACTTGTTAGGTTTTAGGTTTTCAATGAGTTTCATAATTCGAGAATTGATTGATGACTGTTTAGGGATATCAATAGAATCTTCATCTTTATTCATACTTTATGCATAATTACTTTACCGCGCATTTAGCAATTTGATCTTAGGTTAATATAGATTCTAAAAGCTTTTATATTGCCTGAACTAGTATTCGACGAGCCAAGCGTCTTAACAATTCAAAAGTTTAGTTAAGGAGTTTAGTGAACTTTATTAGAATTTGAACTTTTATTGCGTGTTTTCACTTTGTAATAACAATAGAAAGTTGAGTCTATTAGGGTGATTAAACATAGTGGTTGGAGCCACGAAAGTGGAAAAAATATACCTTAGTGTTCTGAGTTCTAGATGATCCGGTATATGGCGTAGCGTAAGCGATCGACAAGTCTGTGGTTTGCCAATTCAAAGGATCAACAAACGACAGAGGTTTTCTTAGAGATCTCTTGCTAAGTTTGTAGCTTAGAACTCAAGAAAGGGGTTTGCTTTAAAAGCTCTGAATTATTCATTAAAAGTTGTGTCCTCTTTACAACTCTGATGCGCTTACATAGAATAAAAAAAGGAAATCTACAACGTATCCTCTAAAAGGATGACAACAAATCTAACTATGATAAAGCCAAAGAAATCTAAAGATAAGCTAGAATAACTAAAAATAAGGACTTTGAAGATACGATGATTGATACGGTAAGATGCGCTGCATCAGGTCTCCGGGGGTAAGAGAAGATTCGCCTCTGAATTTGGAACCAATGTGTCACCCACAAATGACTTGAGATACTTGACATTCAACACATTTGCAGTCTTGATGGGAGAAGGAAGCTCCAAACGAGAAGCATGCGTATCGATACGTTCCAATACCCGCAACTTATTATATTCATGCAGAGGCAACCGATCCGTAGTGATGACCACCCACACCAAAACACCAGGACTGAAAAGAAACTCAGGCTGATGCTGATTTGATGCCTCTTTGTACGTTGCCGCTAATGGAGCCGCTTGAGAAGACCAAACAAAACGTCCCTCCTGCATACAATTGGGGAATGGTGCCATGATCACAAAACGTCGATAGAACGCAGCAAAGCCGGGAAAATTCCGAGCTTCCGAAACAGTACACGGTGCAGGCCCAAACCGTAAGGCGTCCACCTTACACAAATCCATCGACAAACCTTTGGTAGAAATCACATATCCCAAAAACAGAACATGAACAACACTAAACTCTCATTTTTGACGTGCCACAAACAATGCTTTTGTGCGTAAAATCTCAAGCACACACTTCAAAAGAAAAAGATGATCCTCCAAACATGTGCTAAAGATGAGGATGTCGTCAAAGTAGACGACCACAAAACGGCCAATGAAAGGTCTCAAAACGCAACTAAACCACTCAAATAAACCTTCTCGTGTGTTAAAAGCGATTTTACATGCATCGCCAGGATTGATCCTTATTTGTCGTAGCTCATCATGCTCATGAGGACTCATGCAGTAGTGTCGTCTGTTGGGAAGTGCTGCCCCCGGGACGAAATCAATTGGATGGTGAATGTCTCGGAGAGGAGGCAAACCTGTGGGTAAGTCAGCTGGAAAGACGTTTTCAAATTCAGGGAATAGCTCTTTGACACACGCTGGAACCAGAGAAACCACGATCAGTTTTGCTGTGAGTGCCACAAAAACCCAAGTATAACCTTCTATTCTGAGTTCGTGCTCAAATGCAGAACGAGAACACAATAATACTGCAGGCTTCAGACCATCGTTGAGACTCGTTTGTCCACTTAATTTCGGAGGTGACGTTGATGGAGGAAGCACAGGTGCAGGAAGAAGAACAATCTTGCGATTCTCAAACACAAAACTATGACTATTACGACGTCCATCATGCATTACTCCTTGATCATATTGCCACGGCCTCCCCAAAAGAAGATGGCTTACATCCATTGGAACAACGTCACAATAAGTCTTATCTTTGTAATGACTTCCGATTGAAAAAGAAACCAAGCTTCTTTGCTCCACACGAACTTCCATACCCTCTTTTAACCATGTGAGTTTGTAAGGAGCAGGATGTGCTTCACATTTTAAACCCACTTTTCGAACGGCCTCTTCCGCAATTACGTTGTGACAGCTTCCTGAATCGACTACAAAACGACGCACCTTCCCCTTAATAGTACATGTTGACTGAAAAATGTTGGTACGCAGCCATGGTTCTTCCATTACCACGGGTGCCAAACACACATGCCGCAACATTAGAAGAGTACCACTATCGCCATAAGTAAGATCCTCCTCTAAATTATCCTCTGTCTCATCATTTTCATACGTATCCCACTTTGTTTCATCTAGTAGCAACCCACGATGCCCTTGCTTAGGACAAGCCGTTTGCATATGGCCCTGCTCTCCACAAGAGAAAAAACGAAGTGCGTTAGGGCGAGACGAGCGTCGAGTCGGTTGATCATTGTTTCCTGTAGTTGGTTGCGATCCAACCGCACTAGGCATCTCTCCTGAATTCTTGTCACCTTGCGGTTGTTGCGCTGTTCCCGGCGACGGAAAATTCGACACTCCCCCACGTCGATTAGTACCCATATTCCACCCCGTAGCAGCTGACTTGAATTGTTGTTCAAATGCCACAACCCTTGTATGAGCTTCAGCCACTGTGGTCGGGTCAAATTGAGTCATTGCGGACTGAATTTGCGGTCGTAAACCTCCAATGAATCGAGACACCAACTGTGACTCCGAGTCGAAGATCTCGTTTCGTGTAAGTAACAACGAGAATTCTTCTGCATAGTCATCCACTGACCGAGCTCCTTGGCGTAAATTTTGAAAACGGTTGAACATAAATCTATCAAAATTGTACGGCAAAAAACTTTTCTTTAACAACTTTTGCAGCTTTGTCCATGATTTAAGCTTCTCTTTCCCTGCACGGTACCGAGTCGCTTTGAGATTTAACCACCACGAAGCTGCTTTTCCACGAAACGAATTAGCCACTACACCGACTTTACGATCTTCTGGAACCTCCTTAAACTCCATAATTTCTTCGACTGCGACCAACCAATCAAGAAGCTCTTCTCCTTTCACACCGCCATGGAACTCCGGAATATCAAGCTTGAATCCCGACTCCCATCTTCGATCCTCCCTATCACGTTGCCGATCAACACCGTCTCCGCGGCGCACTCGACCCTCTGCAAAGGGATTCACTTCATCCACCGTCACATCATCATCCGATACATGATACGGGTCTCGTTGTTGAAGAACAACGTCAGACAACTCCTGTATCGAGTCATGAATCGTGGCTTGGATGCTTTCCTGCATCGCTGCAAGCGTCCACCGTAACTCAGCCCAATCATTCATCGGCTCGTCGTTGCGTTTGTCATTGTTAGCCTGATTGTTGCGTTTTGGAGGCATGATCAGACTGGAACAAAGCAAAAACACCAAGAACGTTGAAGGCTCTGATACCAAACTGGCGTAGCGTAAGCGATCGACAGGTCTGTGGTTTGCCAATTCAAAGGATCAACAAACGACAGAGGTTTTCTTAGAGATCTCTTGCTAAGTTTGTAGCTTAGAACTCAAGAAAGGGGTTTGCTTTAAAAGCTCTGAATTATTCAATAAAAGTTGTGTCCTCCTTACAACTCTGATGCGCTTACATAGAATAAAAAAAGGAAATCTAAAACGTATCCTCTAAAAGGATGACAACAAATCTAACTATGATAAAGCCAAAGAAATCTAAAGATAAGCTAGAATAACTAAAAATAAGGACTTTGAAGATACGATGATTGATACGGTAAGATGCGCTGCATCAGTATATCTAAAACCCCTAGATTAAATCAATCGTTATTGTTGTTCATGATTCTCTGCGAATTTCCTAAGTCCTAACGCTTTTCTCTTATTGATTTCAGTTTTATTTAATACTAGATGAAAGACCCGTGCATTGCACAGGTTTGGTTTGAATAAAAACTTCATGTAAGAATTAATCAATTAGTTAAAAAATAGTTGTACGTGAAATTTAGAATATGAGAAAAATTCCCAAATATCATTAATTAAATGCTGAATTTTTAAACCGGTGGTTGTTAGTCGTTGAACGATGGTTTATCATAATTAATTGAATACAATACAAAATTAGTTGAGAAATTTTGATTTATGCCACACTTCCTATGCCACACTTCCTATGCCACTTTTCAAATATGCCACTTTTCAAATATGCCACTGTTTTTTAATCATTATTAGCATGCCACTGTTTTAAATATTACAAACCATATATGATTTTTTTTTTCTCCCTCGTCCAGATTTTGTTTCTCTCTCTCCCTCTACCAAATTTCATATTTCTCTCTCATCCAAATCTGGACATCATAATATCGGATCTCACTGTCATTGAATTTGATTCTCGTCGTCTATGATTTCACTATCTTCGATCCCTGTCGCGATTTCCTCTAAGCAAATTTGAGGAAGAACATGGACCTGAGATTGAATCTAGCAGATTTAGGAAAAAGAAGAAGAAAAAAAGAAGAATTAGACGAAGCAGAAGAAGAAGAAGAAGAAGATTTAGGAGGGTAGGGTTTTCATTTACATTATAAAACTGTTTAAAAAATTATAATGTTTTTAAAAGGTTTAGTAAAACTGTTTTAAAAATCTTATAAAACTGTTTAAATACCTTATAAAACTGTTTGAAAACATAATAATTTTTTTAAATTTTTTTATAAGGTACTTAAACAGTTTTATAAGAGTTATGTATCTATCTTTAAAAACTGAACAATTAATAATTTATAAGGTTTTTAAAAGGTTAATAAAATATTTACAAGATATACATAACTCTTCTAAAACTCTTATAAAACTGTTTAAAAATTTTATAAAAAAGAGAAAAACCCTAAAACACAGAGAAGAACAACAAAAACAGATTTGACCCGAAAAATACCTAAAATTCAAATGTGTAACCAAAAGCGAGCCAAAAAACCAGATCTGTAATCGAAACCGAATAAAATGCTCAGATTTGTAACCAAAATCGATTCAAAAGCTCAGATTTGTAACCAAAATCGAATCTAAAAAAATAAAATACATGGATTAAACCTCTTCTTCTTCTTCTTCTTCTTCTTCTTCTTCTTCTTCTTCTTCTTCTTCTTCTTCTTCTTCTTCTTCTTCTTCTTCTTCTTCTTCTTCTTCTTCTTCTTCTTCTTCTTCTTCTTCTTCTTCTTCTTCTTCTTCTTCTTCTTCTTCTTCTTCTTCTTCTTCTTCTTCTTCTTCTTCTTCTTCTTCTTCTTCTTCTTCTTCTTTTTTTTTTTCTTCTAATCCGGGAAATCAAAATCGATTTAAAAAGAATTTACAAAGAGTTACATACACGAAAGAGAATCAAAAATCCTAGATCTATCCTCGCTGCGTTTGTGTCCAACGGAGTCAGAGAGAGAATCAAAAACTCTAGATCCATAACCCAAATAAGATTTGCAATTTCAAAGAAGAGAATTTTGTGAGAGAGAAAATTTTGGATGTGGGAGATGAGTTCGTGAGAGAGATTAGAGAGAAAGTGAGATTTTTTTTTTTTCATTTGGCCAGTGAACAGTGGCATGCTCTTAATGATTTTGTGAACAGTGGCATATTTGATTGAATTTTTGCCATGTGTGGCACATTTGAAATTGCCCCAAATTAGTTTGATAGATTTATTTAATTAATAAATTGTATTTGTCCAAAAATATTTAGCAAATTGTGAGGGGGAAAAAATACTATTTACATACCTTTTTCGAAAGGTAATGACGAAATCAAAATATTGATTTAAATAAAATTTAGTTGAAGAAAATGCTGATAAACTAATTGCACATTCATACATCTTAATCAAAACACTTATCATAATCAGGACAATGTTATCGCTTTTAATGCCACAATATTTTTCTTCAAATTGTTTTGCTTGTTCGGTCCATATCGTTACTGGTATTTCGATTCCACTACTTATTGAAAGAAAACAATACTAATAGATTCAAAATCATGAAACAATAATATATGCATGTAACAATTACATGTAACAGTGGAATTTACATGAACTATAAATTTAATTAGTTAATGCTTATGGTAATGGAAGAAAAAACGAAAAAGGGGTAAGGAAAAAAAAACCTTCATGTCACAAACAATAAGTCAATTAGAATCATATATGTATATTTGTGCAAATGAGAACATACCTTTCTAACAATAAAGCCAAAGTAACTCTTCGAACAGTTAATGTTGTCGATGTATTGTACGTACGAACATGAATTGTTTTCATATCTTTAATATATCCGATTGCATAGGAAAAAAACTATAGTTAGGCAGATGTAATAGAATAAAATCATAATTTAAAAGTTATGAGAATACTGTATAAATCCACATGCATATCTTTTTGTTTGGCAAAATTGTTACAGTTTTGGAAGTGAATGCATATCTTATGTTTAAAATAAAGTTGTGAAGCATCGGATATGACAATTACAAATTGAAGTAGGATTTATTTATTCTTGAAATACATGAAGATATATATTTTTATATATATAATAAGTTTAATTAGGATATTGCTCACGATTCATAGCATCGGATATGACAATTACAAATCAAAGAAGGATTTATTTATTCTTGGAATACATGATACATATTTTTTTTATAATAAGATAAGATTGAGATATTGCTCATGTATTCATTCATGTTTATCAATTAGTTACTTTAATTTTAAAAATATAATCAAATTTGTTATATGGTATCTAATTGGAAAAATAATTTACACATGTCAAAATCTAAATCGACCGTTTGACACGTGTCACGATCGTGTTAATTATTATGTTTGACGCATCAAGCTTTATATAATAAGATTGCATCCATGTCAATTCACAATCACACAAACAACCAAACCATATTTTGTTCTAGCTTTATTTTATTCATTACAATTCGTAGTGTGGTTAAGAAGTCCTCGTGGATTTGATCCCTTATCTATATTAATTATGATTGTTGTGCACTTGCAGGATGGTGATTAAGTGGTTAAAACTTATACCACATCAAACATGTCTATGGAACGACTCTCTATTTGTTCTCTGGCATGGAAAGGAACTCGATCGATAACTTCAGCCAGCTCTTTGAAGCCTTTTTGAAGCAATACGCTATTCTAATCAAGCAAAGATCTTCGTAAGCCGACCTGTGGACTATGTCTCAAGGGGCAATCGAAACCCTTGGGAGCTTCATCGAACGGTTAAAGCTGGTGCTTACCTGAGTAAAGGGGATAGATGACAAATCCGCACTTCGTGCATTGAAGAAAGCTCTGAGGTACGACTCCGACTTCCGGAAGGAGATGACTCTTAACGAGCCATCAACCATTCAAGACGCTTTCCATCGGGAAACCGGCTTGGCCAAGAGTGAAAAGGAGGTATAAAATTTGGCACAAAAGTATGGAAAGTCTAAAAACTCTAACTCCCAAACAATGCCAACCCTGGCTGGAAAGAAGCAGTAATGAATTTTCTTTCAGCACGAAGAAGGTTTCAAAGGCGCTCATAACTACCAAGTCGACTCACCCGGCTACAGTCGCAGAAGAGGACGAGGCCGAGGTAGAGGTAGGAGCTTCATAAACACTTGGACGAGAAACACTATCTATGATGAATCGGCCTATTGTGAACTGCATCTCTTAGGCGGGAATTCCACCACGAGCTGCCAAGTGCTTGGCCCGCGGCTAGCTGCGAAGTTAGTGGTAGGTGAACTTAGTGATGGCATAAGTGTCAAGGAGTTCGAGATTGAGCAGACTGCTGATCACACCGAAAAGATCGTCAACGCAGAGCCCAATAATAGAGAACGACAAAACGACAATCTCACTCAAGGAGGACAAAGAAGAAAGATGTTAAACATGATCATGGGCGGCTCTCATTACTGCGCCGACACAGTCTCGTCAATCAAGGCTTTTTAACGGAGAGCCGAAATCGGTGCCAACCTGCCCAGACCATCCTAATTCCCAAACAACATCATCTCGTTCGAAGAGAAAGAAACTTCTGAAATCGAGAAACCGCATGACGACCAACTTGTTATTCGGCTAATCATTGACGATAGGGATATTGCACGAGTTCTAGTGGATACCGAAAGTACGGTCGACATCATTTTCAAGGAGACACTATCACGAATGGACATCGAATTATCACGAGTGAAATCTCATCCCAAGCCGCTCACTGGTTTCAATGGTGAGACGACAATGACTCTTGGAATGATCGACCTGCCGGTGTGCGCTAAGGGGTTACCAAAGAGGTGAACTTTTCGGTATCCGACAACCCAGCTATCTATAACGTGGTTATGGGAACGCCCTGGCTAAAATCAATGCGAGTTGTGGCTTCAACTTATCACCTCTACATTAAGTTTCCAACTCCGGAAGGAATAAAGGCGATCAAAGGAAGTCATAAGGCATCTCGCACGTGCTTTCTAGCAGCACATAAACTGAGGAGTCAAGCGTCTATTCCATTCGTGAAGATAGAAGAAAGAAGCAAAAAATAGACAGAGAGCCATGTTGATGGGCTCTTCAACCTGTTATAGCAATTGTAGATCGCAAAGGACCGCGAAAAACAAGAGGCGGGTCCAATCTGTGAGCCGGTAATATTAGTCTGAATAGATGATAGGAATCCAAAATGGTGTGTGGAGATCGGGGCAACCCTCCTTCTAGCGCTAAATTATGGAACCTGTATACGTGACCGTCGTGTAGCATTTAAGGATCAAATCCACAAGGAAATTGATTAGGACAATAAGAATACAAAGAACTCTAAAAGCTAAGTCTATTCAGATGATTAGAGTTTGGTTTTAACTTTAGCAACCTAAATGAATGATGCAAATGAACTAAATAAAAGACAAAACAACATTAATCAAATTATATGAAACCAAACATAGCAATACCAAATGAAAAGTAATATAAGAAAAAACAAATAAAAGTTAACGAAATTAAGCAAATATACAATGATAAAAACATGGATTTTGGGTAGAGATCATAGATCAAGAGTGAATAACATGTGGCTAATGATGCTAAGCTATCTAATCAATTATTCCCCAAAACATTCTTTAAACATAACTATTTATTATAAATCAAATAATCCTCGCAACGCGACAGTCTTAAACTAGTATAGTATAAAGCTTATATAGCTTAATTTGAGACCGCCATGGGTTGGGCTACTTGGACGTGGGTTAGCCCGTCTGACATCTCTACCAGGGTTCCAATGACATCTCTTAGGAGAATTCGATCAACTTGCAAAAATTGGAACAATTTATCTAAAGATGTGATTTTACAAAAGAAGCACCTTGGTCAAGAAAACGTAGTAGCAGCAGCAAGGGAAAAGGAGTTTCTTGTGGTCATTGATGAAATTTAAGGTTTCATCACAACAACGTGGAATCATCGTATCGTATAAACCGCCAAGGTAAACTTATTAGCCTGGACGACGAATTAGATCAAATTGATGTACTCCAAATCTTTCACTGGGACGGTTTATCGTTATGCATTATGAAAGACAAACCTAGGATCATGGTTTGGAACCCGTATACAGGGCAAACCCGGTGGAATGCCCCCATATATAATAATCAAAGAGGGCAGCGATATATGTATGCGCTAGTTTATTAATATTAATTGTCTAGTTTTGCTGACTAGCTCTGATTCATAAAAGGTTCTTGACGTCACTTCAAACGGGAATATATATATACACCGTTTTATTATTGTGGCATCTCTCTAGACGAAAATACATATTCGTTTGGGGTTATTTACTTCCACACATACTTATTTGAAGACTTATTATGCTCAAACATACTTTTTTGTATAGGTGTACTTTCTTCCTTGGTTCAAATTTTTAATACCTTAACTACCCTTTTAATTCCACTCGGCAAAACTCATTCAATATGAGTAAGGAACCTATGAGTAATATATTTAAGCCGTATGTCTCCCTCTCCTTTAGGTACATATCTATGGCCGGCGCCGGAGTGAGTGAGATGACTTGGTCGGTTCTCAGATCCATAAACTCTTCAACACTCGACCTCTCTCCGCAGCCCTTCGCTCTCCACGTAGCCCATTGGTCGCCGCCGGTGTCGGCTGCGCAACATTCGCCGGTGTTTCACTTTTCCGAATGTCTACTCGATCTCTTCCTTTCGATTCTCTCTATGTCTCTGCTGCTTCTGGTAACAACTTCATTTCTCTACTCTCCGATTTCGAAATTTTCCTCCTAAAATTGGCTTCAATTGTCCAATATTGGTAAAGTTTTGATTTTGATGAATCTCTGGGTCGGAAATTTGAAATTGATTTCGATTATCTTCAATGTGTCCGATTCTTAGTCTTGGGTCCTACTTCTTTGTACAATTTGATTTTGTATTCCAAATAGGGTTTTACTATACAAGTGTGATTTTCTGAATTCGTAGGAGGATAATGAGAATTAGTGTTGAATGTAATAATGCAGGTAAGAAGGAAGTTGTGGCTACAGAGAAAGCACTAGCTGCATTGGGACTAGATGGTTTATGGTTATTGTAAAAAGTCATTCATCATGGGTAGATTTTTGTGGTTAGTATTTTGTGGTTAATTACTTCGTCTTTTAACCATATCGATGATACTTTGTACCTTTGTAATCATATGCAATCTAATACCAAAAGAACTAATTTGTAACCTCAATTACTTGCATCTATCCCTTGCAAATTGTGATGATGAAGATGATAAAACAAATTGTGATTAAGCTTAACGAAGGTATGGAAGAAGATGATAGATATGTTAAGTTTGTGGTTGAAGTCAGCGATATGGGTAATATCCTTGTTAGGTTTCTCGAATCTGAAATTGAGATTCAAGAGGAATTTGCGAAAGTTGTGTTCTTTAACTTGGTGGTTTTCATACTTTAAAAAAAAATATTCATGGTTAATGTTTTATGGTTAGTGTTTTGTGGTTAATTCCTTATTCATTGTGTGTCGATGATACTTTGTATCTTAATTATAAAAGGTGATACAAAAAGTTGGTTTCAAACATATGCAATCTCATCCCAAAAGAATTTCATTGGCCAATAGAAAAAAGCATGGTCGTTTTCATACATTTTTATATTTTTAACCATAACACTCTGACCAGAAAGCCTTAACCATAATTCATTTGTAACTAAAAAGGAACTTGATTGTTTTCATATTGTTTTAACTAACCAAAAAACCTTGACCATTAGCATTGACGATAGTCGATAGTGTATCAACATGGAAGCATTCTTTCTAATTTCACATTAACCAAACAAATCCCAATCACTAATATGAAGATCCAACAAAATACAAAAAAAAACTTATAATTATTAAACAAAATAAAAAAATCTCAACAAATTATCCAAGTGTAACCACAAAACGGTGACCATTGTGTATGTCTAAGTGTGACCACAAAACCGTGACCACCCGAGCCGTAACCATTGTGTATGTCTAAGTGTAACCACAAAACCTTGACCATCTTAACAATTTCGGGTTTGAAACCAGACATTACAAGATTCCGAGACATATCAAATGCAATAACAGTTCTAAAGCTCTAATATTGAAATCAAAATCGAAATTGAAATCAAAGCTTCTTCGATCTCTGAAATTTGATTGCTTCTTTTAGCCAAACTTCTTCCATCTTTGAAATCAAAATCACAGCTTCTTCGATCTCTGAAGTGGTATGCTTGTCTTGATGCAGCATGATTCTTAATTCCTTTTTAAATTTGGTTTTATGTTTCCTTTTCCTTTTTACGTGTTTCACAAGTTTTCTTGCTATGTTTCCTAATCTCAATCTACTTGTGATGAGAGGTGGTTGGGGTTTTAGACTCTTATATATATCGGTGTGCCTTGGGTTTATGAGGGCAACTTATTATTATTATCAATCAAAAAAGCTTTGTCTCTTTAAACTCTTGTCTTCGGCTAGAACAGAGGTTCTCAACGAGTTCAAGACGCGAGATTCGTTTGGGTATTCACAGACTAAACAATCGACTCCGCAAATCTATCCTTTACTAATTGATTCTACATCAGTTGGTATCAGAGCCAGAAGTTTTAATTTCTTAATTAAAACACGATCATGGCACCAAGAAAACAAACTACAAACGATCAACATGAGGAGACTAGTCCAACGCTCTCAGCTCAAGAGCTTCGTCAAACGTTGGAGGACTTTACCATCGGACTCCATGATGCGTTAAAAGCGGCGGTGGAGAACGCGTTGAAGACTGTCTTGAGGGATCAACATGAGCGTCAGTTTGGGCGACACGGACATCAAACAAATCGTGTTCTTGAGCAACAACGAGAATGAGAGGAGGCGTCTGATGACGAAGATAGGTTTGATAATGTGTTTGAAACTCCAGCCCAGGAGCGCCAAGCTCGACGCGGTGATCATCGGGAGAACATACACACTACTCAATGCGGAGACCAACTTGATCTTCTACGGGTCAATTCGACTCCTCGATGGGAATCTAGCTTTCATTCTGATATTCCAGAATTTTTAGGCACTTTAAATCCAGAGGATTTTATTGACTGGTTGAATATGGTTGAGGAGATTATGGAATTTTGACAAGTTTCGGATGAAAGTCGCGTTCCTTTGGTCGCTCATCGTTTTAAAGGTCGTGCAATGGCATGGTGGCAACAACTGAAGGAGTCTCGGTGACAAGATAATAAGTCTCGTATTACCTCATGGGAGAGCATGAAAAAGCATATGCGTCGCAACTTCTTACCCTTTAATTACGAACGCAAGTTATACAACAAGTTGCAACATTTGAGGCAGGGGAATAGAGCTGTGGAAGAATACGCGACCGAGTTCTTTTATATGACAGCAAGAATAACATATGCTGAGTCTGAACAACAATTGATTTTGCGCTTTATTGGAGGTTTACGATCACAACTGCAAGTGCCATTGTCGCAGTTCAACCCAAACTCTGTTTCGGAAGCTCATCAACGGGCCGTAGCAATGGAGACTCAGCTCTGGTCTTCCTGGACGTTGACTTCCCGGACCAGATTTTTGGCTCCCACAGTTAGTGACGGAAACGCATCTCCATCAACCAGAAGGAGTTATTTCTCGCTCGGAGATACCAAAATCAGGAATCATTGGAGATTCGATTGCATCTTCTCGACCTGCGAGAACAAATGCATTACGATGTTTTACTTGTGGTTAAAGGGGACATATCCAAACAGCTTGTCCGAAACAGGCTCGAAGGGGATTAGTGGCACACGAAACTGATGATACTAAAGATTTGGAGCCACATTTTGATGAGTATGATTCTGATTCTCAACATGAACAAATTAACGATGTTATTCATGGTGATACATGTTGTAACTTGGTGCTTCGCCGTAATTGTTTACTCTCACGAGCTCCTCAAGAATCTTGGTTGCGTTCTACTTTGTTCCGGTCGACGTAGGCATGTCAAACGAGCCAGCCCGGCCCAAAACCGTGAAACCCGCATATATATAAGCCCAATCCAGCCCGGCCCGAAAAATATATAGGCTTACTTTTTAAAGCTCGGTCCGGCCCGACTCGGGCTTCAGGGTTTTATGGATTTTTTCGAGCTTTTATTTTGAAACAAAAAAATAAAAAATTATTATTATTTATCGATAAAACCCTGCTTCGTTTCGTCAAACAACCCATAAGAATTATATTCTGACTTTTATCAAGAGAATTAAACACCTACTAATAATTTCCCTTACTAAAAATCCAATTTAACTAAAAACAAAAATTACACGAAACGAATGTAAATATCAACTGAATCCAATTAACTCTAAATAAATAGTACTACTAAACAAAACATAAATCAAAATACTAAAATTCTAGATAATGGAGTTAAAAGTCGAAATTTCAGATTTGTTTTTTAAAACATATAGTAAAATAGAACTAAAAAGTTAAAATTTTTGGTTTATGAATAATATATATAAAATATTTTAATGAAGATATCTTTAGAAAGTGTCTTTAAACAAAATTTGTTGTTAAAATTTTAAACAACATGATATTTTTCGGGTTTTCCAGGCCGGCCTGAGCCCGTCTGGGCTAAGCCCGAAAATTCAAAAGCCCGAATGGGTTAAGCCCGAAAGACCCGTTTTTTTTTGGGCTTATATATTTAAGCCTGAACCCGCTCATTTTCAGGGCTGGGCTGGGCCGGGCTTCGGGGTTTGATCTTAATTGACATGTCTAGGTCGACGTGTAGGATTAATGGAAAAGTGTGCAAGTTGATTATCAACTCAGGGAGTTGTTCAAATGTCATCGCCGAAGGGGCAGTTCACAAGCTTAGACTCAATGTCGTATCACATCCTGCTCCATACAAATTAGCTTGGTTAAATGTGGCTACAGAGATCTCTGTTACAAAACAAGCAACCGTTGCTTTTTCTATTGGTACTTACAAAGATTCGGTGTGTTGTGATGTTGTCCCAATGAACGTTTGTCATCTTTTATTGGGGCGACCGTGGCAATTCGATAGAGATGCCACACACAAAGGACGCACTAACACATACATTGTCGTCATGGGTAATCACACTATCACATTACTCCCGTCTAAGGAGCAACTTGATACTTGTGTTATACAACCAAAACCGTGTGTTATACAATCGCTCTTAACATTACCGAAAGCAACATTTGAAGCAGAATTGACCGACTTGGACTGCATTTGGGCGTTAGTAGGTACACCATCAGTACCACAAACATGTGACGATGTACCGCATGCGTTTCGCAATTAACTAACACAATTCTCTGATGTTTTCCCTCTTGAGTTACTATCCGATTTACCGCCTCTAAGAGATATTCAACACCACATTGACTTAGTTCCTAATGCGGTTCTTCCTAATCGTCCTCATTATCGCATGAGTCCGCAAGAACATGATGAGTTACGTCGACAAGTAGAGGAACTTCTTCAGAAGGGTCACATTTGAGAAAGCTTAAGCCCTACCGCTGTTCCGGCATTGTTGATTCCTAAAAAAGATGGATCTTGACGTATGTGTGTTGATAGTCGTGCTATCAATAAAATCACGGTGCGATATCTTTTCCCAATTCCGAGATTAGATGATCTTCTTGACCAAATTGGACGTGCTTCTCTCTTTACGAAGCTTGATTTAAAGAGTGGCTATCATCAAATTCGCATTTGCCCAGGGGATGAATGGAAAACCGCGTTCAAAACGCGTGAGGGTCTTTTTGAATGGATGGTGATGCTGTTTGGACTTTCTAATGCTCCGAGCACGTTTATGCGTGTTATGAATCAAGCGTTGTGATACGTGAAGTTTTAAACCTAAATAGTATCCGCAAGTGCACAGACAAAAGCAGTAGTATTTTAGGTATCGAATCCTCAGGGACCACGGTCACTCTATGAAAATATGGATTATCGTTTAAAGCTAAGATAAAATGGGAATTTGTATGTGACGAATTAATGAACGAAATAGCAACTAAAAATGATGTAAATTCAATAAGATAAAGGCACTAGATTAGAGTCATTCGCCGGTGGTTTCGGATCATGGACTGAGCAATCTATTCAGGATTCAATTTAGCGCAATCTAGAACTCGAACATGAATGTAATATTGCCTCACTGTCGTGATGTATCAATAACTTTATCTAGTATCCTAAATGCATAAACTGTCGTTCGAATTCAGAAATGAAGATAAGCATTAACAATTTGGTTCGATTTGTTCACAATCGATGGCAACAATCAAGTGTCGTTGGTTACACACCGATTGCTCATCAATGGTTTATCTAGCAACCTAGAGCACTTTTGTGAATAAGTTAATCCTAAAATCATAGACTAGGTGATCAAATTAGCCTAAGCAGTATGAATCCCGATTGATGAAGACAAATGATAACATTTCCTATTTGGCTCAGTCACAATCATCCTAATCCACCATTGAATTTCCCTAATCTAGCAATGAGACTACTCAGTCATGGAGGACAAAATCACAGCAATCAAATGACAAGAAAGCATCATGATAAAATAAGAGAATAGGGTTTAAGAAATCTTCTCAATGGAAAGTTGTGGATGATCCTCCAATTCTTACAATCAAAATCCTTGGAAATGAAAAACACCTTGAAAGGATCTCAACAATAGAAACAAGTAGTCTCAGCTCTAAAAAAATGTCTTAGGAAAAATATCTCAGAAAAATCAGCCTCCCCACTTGGAAAGTGGCTACAGCTTATTTATAAGGAAATTTTAGGGCAACTTGGTTCTGGGAGCCCGACCGGTCGGTCCGATGTCAGACCGGTCGGTCCGTGTCAGCACGAGGTACGTCTTCGGGTCTGGGATCGGTCGGTCTTACAATTCGGATTGGTCGGTCCGGATTCCAGAGACTTCTGGCTTCGGGTCTTCGAGTGTGGACCGGTCGGTCCTCTCATCCGGACCGGTCGGTCCGGATTCCAGAGACTTCGACTTCCTTGGGTTTTCAGGCGAGCAGGTGCTCGATCCAAACCGAGCAGGTGCTCAATTTATGAAAATCACTGTCTTTCCTCCAGATTCGTCCCTTTTTGCTCCAATGACCCTCACGGACTCCAATCTATGCTCGAGAGCCTCCTAGAACCTGAAAAGACACAAAATAAACTAGAAAGAACCAAAAAGACTAAAGAAACAAAGCGTAAAAGACACCAAAATACTAACATATCAACTCCCCCGGACTTGCCTTTTGCTTGTCCGCAAGCAAACAAGAAAATACGAATCCGGAAAAGAGGTTTGAAGGTGGGAACTCAAATCCAAAAGAAGCACTAAAGGGTTCAACAACATGTCCTAAAAAGAACTAACTCGATGCACAACAAACTCTACTCAAGAAGCTTTCGCCATACTTATCACTTATGAAATATTACTCCAAATCCTGAGACTCAAAAGAAATCTTGCAATCAACAAATATTCAACTCTTTAACATTCATTATTGTGTTTGGTGCGGTCTCACAATTGGAAATTGAATCAATACCATTTGGCTAGGTAGAAGAAGGCTTGAAAATGATATAAAGAGAAGGTTCATATTCTTTTTGGTGGTTAACTCTCAAATGAAAGTGTCACATTTAGCAAAAGCAAGAAAGAAAAGAGACAATTGATGCATACAAGGCTAGGAATCCAAAGTTCTACCCATTATCCCCTTGTTGCATTCCCTCATCTCTCTTTTCTCACTATCCCATGTTTAACCACTAGCCCTTTTGGCTAAATTTTTCTTTCAAATCTTTCTCAACCTTACTCTTTCCTTTTCGATCAAAATCCTAGGAAATACTCTTTTCATTGCGCTAGCTCTTTCTATCTTAGCATTCTCTAACATATTTTCTTCTCTTTTGATTTTATTCTAGGAGAATGCCGTTTTCTTTTCAAACACTTAGAGCTATATACTGGTCCTTTTAATTCCCTTCCCTAGAACTTATTCTTTCTTCTCCTTTTCTTTATTTTCTTTCTTTTCACACTCAACCACAAACCCAAAGATATTCAAATAAGCATTTAACCATTTCGGTTTCATTCCCCACCTAAGACTAGTCTTAGACACAAGAAACTAGTCTATTGGAAACTTTGCCTTGTCGTCTCTAATGCTTGCAAGATTTTGCCAATGCAACACAAAGAAAAAGGCCTCACTCAAAGAACATATGCAAGGGCTTGAACAAAATGGTCGGGTTTAAAAGGTGCGGTACTATCCTCATCTAAAAGATGAACTTAGATCGAGATAGCCATTCAAATCAAGTTAAGAGCGGTAAAAAAAAAAAAAAAAGGCAAACATGATTTGAATGTCAAGTGTTTATCCATGGCTATGATTCAAAGTCCAAAAGTGAGAGAGATTAGTCAGGATTAAGTTCAAATTGATAGAGTCGAATCTAGATCATGCAAGTTTCTAATGAGATGGGACTTTCAAAGAAATAAGATCCAAGTATGGATGAGCCTCTACTTCATGACTGTTAATGCATCGAAAGAGTTCTAACGAGGGCATATCATTAAATCCTAAAATGAGACTTTACAAGGAAATTTCATCATTGTTCCCTATGCAAAAATGCAGATGCAATCCTAGAAATACGTTTTTTTTTTTTTTTTTTTTTTTTTTTTTTTTTTTTTTTAACGATTAAAAATCCGACTCAATGAAAATTCAAATAACTAACCGCTCCCCCGGACTTAAATCACACCGTCTCCGGTGTGTAAAAGTTCAAGAGAATGGTGACACAAGAAACTAGTGAACACAAAACATAGATAAATAAAAGAAACGGATAAAACAATGATAGTGTAGGGTGAAAGAGATATCACCGAGTAGAGGCTTCATCGCCTCCTTCGCCGGGCGTTCTCCTCCTCTTCCTTTCCAATGGTTGACCCGAACCGGAGGTAGAGCTTGAAGGGACCGGCGGAGCATCTCTTGCTACTGTAGCGTGACAACATCCTTTTGAGAGCTGCTCCTTAATCCTTTGCATTAGGCTGTTTTTCTTCTTCGTTGCTTGGATCATCCATCGCCTATATTCACCACTGTCAGCATCATCAGCGATGTGTGGGAGATCAAACTCACCTTGGGGAACGTTGTGGTACGTTAGGCGCAGAATGGATGGGGCAGCTTCTCCGGTTTGAGAAAACGAGCAGGTGCTCGGTCTGGATGTACTTCTGCGCGAGCAGGTGCTCGGTTTTGCGGCTGAAGAAGAACGGCTCGGGTTTGGCACGAGGTACTCCAAAGGTGGCTGAAACGCAAGGTCCTCCCACGTGTTGAGCTGTGTGAGGAGGGGGTTTGGCAAATTTTTTAGGTTTTTAAAGGTTTTTTTTTTTTTTTTTTTTTTTTTTTTTTTTTTTAAGGGAAAAGGAAAAGTCGGATTGGTTGCTCGGGCACAGGACCGACCGGTCCCGATACTGGATCGGTCGGTCGTGTTTCCAGAGAGTTTGGCCGAGTTCTGATCCG
Organism: Draba incana; assembly: GCA_963576765.1. Classification (NCBI taxonomy): domain Eukaryota; kingdom Viridiplantae; phylum Streptophyta; class Magnoliopsida; order Brassicales; family Brassicaceae; genus Draba; species Draba incana. Next base: position 19,654,016 of record OY755202.1, on the reverse strand, counting down.
CGTAGGGGATCGACCGATCCGGGTGAAGGACCGACCGGTCTCATTTCCAGGGGCTATTCTCGATCCGTTGAGTCTCCTGGATCGACCGGTCGGTATAGAGGACCGACCGGTCTCATTTCCAGAGACTTGGCTGACTCTCTTGACTGCTCTGGATCGACCGGTCTATCTAGAGGATCGACCAGTCCCATTTCCAGAGACTTAATCCGGGCTTTTTCCGAAACTGAGCAGGTGCTCAAAAGAGATTCCTTCACCATTTTTTTAGAATTCAAATACTGAAAACACAAGTAAAATGTTAGTGATAAAAGGAATTTAAAACTAAATTATGTACGAAAAACCTTACCGATGGGTTGCCTCCCATCGAGCGCTTGTTTAGAGTCGTTAGCTCGACTTTGTAAAGCAATTAAGCTTGAGGAGGATCGCTAAGGGGAATTGATCCACCTTGTTCGACGCATGTGTCGGCGAGATACGGCTTGACCCGCTGGCCATTCACAACAAACTCTCCTCCTTTAGTGTCCAACAACACTATAGCTCCATATGGTCTCACTTCTTTGATCGTAAACGGTCCTGACCATCTTGATTTGAGCTTGCCCGGAAACAATCTGAGGCGCGGGTTAAACAACAAGACTTTGTCGTTAGGAGCAAAGTTGCGGGGAATAATCCTCTTATCGTGATAAGCTTTGGTTCGCTCCTTATAGATCCTCGAGCTATCATAGGCTAGATGCCTGATCTCCTCTAACTCGTGGATCTGCATAGACCTCCTCTCGGCTGCACTAAGAATGTCGAAGTTGAGCATTTTAACAGCCCATGCCGCCTTGTACTCAAGTTCTACCGGGAGGTGGCATGCCTTCCCATACACCAAATGAAAAGGCGTTGTCCCCAACGGAGTTTTGTAGGCAGTCCTATAGGCCCATATTGCATCGTCCAACTTGGCGGCCCAGTCTTTTCTAGTGGTTCCTACTATCTTTTGTAGGATACTCTTGATTTCTCTGTTGCTAATCTCAACTTGACCACTAGTTTGCGGGTGATAAGTTGTTGCAACCTTATGCTTTACGCCATGCTTCCGTAGAAGGTTCTCAAAAACCTTGTTGATGAAATGAGTCCCTCCATCACTTATCACCACTCGGGGGACTCCAAACCGGGGGAATATTATGGTCTTGAACATCTTTAAAACCACAGCGGCATCATTTGTTGGGGAAGCAATGGCTTCAACCCATTTGGACACGTAATCAACAGCCACTAAGATGTACTCATTTCCATAGGAGGATGGGAAAAGTCCCATAAAGTCTATTCCCCAAACATCAAAGACCTCTACTTCCAGAATGAAGTTTTGAGGCATCTCATTGCGTTTACTGATGTTGCCTTGCCTCTGACAGGAATCACACTTAGACACGAATCTATTCGCATCCCGGAACATCGTTGGCCACCAAAAACCGGCTTGTAACACTTTCGAAACCGTCTTGAATGTGGCGAAATGCCCAGCATAAGATGAACTGTGACAACGTTGCAAAATCCCAGGTATTTCAGCCTCTGATACGCATCTTCTATAGAGCCCATCCGAACAATGCTTGTACAAGTACGGCTCATCCCAAAAGTAGCGCCTAATATCGCGGAAGAACTTCTTTCGCTCACTTCCTTTTAGGTTCTCAGGAACTTTTTCAGCAGCAAGGAAGTTAGCGAACTTAGCAAACCAAGGGAAACTCGGAGAGTGGGCATTCTGAATTATACCGCAGAATTCTGACTGAGCAGGTGCTCAGAAATTATCGTAGATTTCAATCGCATAGATATGCTCATCCGGTAGACTATCATCCATTGGCGTTTCGTCTTCAACGTGTAGCCTACTTAAATGATCCGCAACTCCATTTTCGGACCCTTTCTTGTCCCGAATCTCGAGATCGAACTCTTGAAGCAATAGAATCCACCTCAATAATCTAGGCTTAGCATCCTTCTTGGTTAGCAAATACTTCAATGCAGCATGATCGGTGTGAACAATCACCTTAGATCCGACGAGGTATGACCTGAACTTCTCAAAAGCAAATACAATTGCTAATAGCTCCTTCTCGGTAGTTGCATATCGGCATTGAGCATCATCCATAGTCCGACTAGCATAATATATCACATGGAGCTTCTTGTCTTTCCTTTGACCCAGAACAGCTCCCACGGTGAAATCACTCGCATCAGTCATGACTTCAAAAGGTAATTCCCAATCCGGTGGTTGTACTATTGGCGCACTAACCAAGGCATCCTTAATAGTATGAAACGCAGCCAAACAGTCACTATTGAAGTCAAACTTCACCTCTTGACAAAGCAATCTAGTGAGGGGTCTAGCAATGTTGGAGAAATCCTTGATGAACCGACGATAGAACCCAGCATGTCCTAGAAAGCTTCGGATACCCTTTACCGTAGCAGGCGGTTGTAATGCCATCATCACTTCTATCTTAGCCTTGTCGACCTCGATCCCTTTTTCTGAAATCCGGTGCCCAAGAACTATCCCATCACGGACCATGAAGTGACACTTTTCCCAATTTAGAACAAGATGCTTCTCCTCGCACCTTTGCAACACACTGCACAGATTAGACAAACAAACAGAAAAAGAACTCCCATACACAGAGAAGTCATCCATAAAAACTTCCATAATATCCTCAATAAGATCAGTAAAAATGGACATCATACAACGTTGAAATGTTGCTGGAGCGTTACACAAACCGAAAGGCATGCGTCTATACGCGAAAGTGCCGTAGGGGCATGTGAACGTCGTCTTCTCTTGGTCCTCTGGGTGGATAGGAATCTGAAAGAAACCTGAATAACCATCTAAGAAACAGTAGTAAGGATGGTTAGCTAAACGCTCAAGCATCTGATCGATAAATGGTAAAGGAAAATGATCCTTGCGGGTAGCAGCATTCAATTTCCGATAATCTATACACATCCTATGTCCAGTTACTGTTCTAGTTGGTATCAATTCGTTTCTATCGTTTTTAATTACCGTGATACCTCCTTTCTTTGGCACAACATGCACAGGACTGACCCATTTACTGTCAGATATAGCATAAATCACCCCAGCATCTAGAAGTTTCATTATCTCTTTCTTGACGACATCCTTGAGATTCGGATTTAACCGTCTCTGATGCTCGACAGAGGTCATAGATTCATCTTCTAGATGTATTCTGTGCATGCATAAATCAGGAGATATCCCAGCAATATCATCAAGTGAATATCCTAGAGCTTTCCTATACTTCCTTAATTCACACAAAAGTAAGGTAATCTCAACATTGTTCAGTTCAGCATTCACTATAACGGGATAAGTAGAGTTAGGACCGAGAAATGCGTACCTGAGCCCTGCTGGGAGGGTCTTCAATTCCAGCTTTGGAGCTTTCAGCTCGCTCCAAGAACTGTGAACAGTAGACTGAGCAGGTGCTCGGTTTTCCTCGATTCTCGTATCATCTTCCAAACTTAGAAACTCCACTCCCTTATCCATCTTGGTGTTAGAATCCAGAAACTTAGCAAATTCCTGGGCGTCTCTGCTCAGAAAACCATGTTTTCCTTCGGCTTTAGTTAACGCGACTTCAAGCGGATCCTTTGCTAAAATCTCTTCAACGTCATCCTCTAATAACTCTGACCCGTTATGGACAACAAATGTCTGCCCATCTATCGTTGGTCTCTTGAGGAGCTTGTTCATCTCGAATCGAACCACCATATCTCCTAGACGGAGGTCCACTATGCCTTGTTCGACATCAATGATAGCGCGCGCCGTGTTAAGGAAGGCTCTGCCCAAAATCAGCGGGTCTCTCGGTTCCTCATCGAGCTCCAAAACCACGAAATCAGCTGGGATAAGAGTGTCCCCTATGCGGACGTGCAAATCCTCGATAATACCTATAGGAAGTTTTGTAGACCGGTCTGCAAAAACCAAAGAGATCTTAGTTGGTTTGAAATGAGTTAAACCTAAACGTTTAGCAACTGAATAAGGCATTAAATTAACGCTGGAACCCAAATCAACCAATGAGCATGCAAACGTGCAAGGCCCAATCTTCACAGAAATCACAAATCTTCCCGGATCACCCTTCTTTGTCAACACCTTACTCTGAAGTACGGCGCTACATTCCTTGGAAACCATCATCACATTCTCATCCTCAACGACTTTTCAAGCTACTAGCTCTTTCATGTACCTCTTTAGTGAAGGAATCATTTGAACAGCATCGGTTAAAGGAAGCTTTACCGTGATATCCTTAAGCATTTCCTTACACTTAGCATTTTCCAAATCCCTTCTAGACTTCCTTGGGGGTACTGGGTAAGGGACCTTTGGTACATAAATTCGCTCGGGCGGAATTTCGGAAGTTTTCTTGGAAGCGTCTCGACTGAGCAGGTGCTCGGTAGGAGTGAGCAGGTGCTCACTAAACTTTTTCGCAGAATCGACTTGGACAGAAACTCGAGGTGCTCTTGAGCTTGTTTCAACCTCCTCATTCATATCTTCTTCCAGTAAACCATCCTCATGAGCTTGATGCTCGGGTAACTTCTCCTTAGCCTTCACTTGAGAGCTTGTAATCGTAGGCGGTACCATCTTCCTTCCACTCCTCAACTCAACAGCATTAACTTGATACTCCTTCCTAGGATTAACTTCACCTTGTCCCGGAAGAGACCCAGCTGGTCTTTTGATAGCTTCAGCAGTTTGAGCTACTTGAGTATCAAGTTTCTTAACATGCGCGGTGACAGCTTCGTACTTTGCGTTTAGATCATTATACATATGCTCCACCCTTGTGTTTATCTCTGTAGATGCCTTTTGTTGATTGAACATCAGCTGCTGCATGAGACTCTTCAACTCGTCTTGAGAGGTAGGCGCGGTAGTAGCTTGCGGTTGCGGAGTGAATTGTTGTTGGTTCTGGTTAGGGACGTATTGCTTCCCTTGAGTGTTACTAGGATAGAACTTCTGATATCCTTGTCCTTGTCTGCTCTGATTCGTACTTGCTTGCTGCGGGTAAATCTGATCTTGTGGGTTCTCAACATTAGTGCTTCGGTAAGAGAGGTTAGGATGGGTTCGATAGTTGGAATTAAAACCGCGGTTTTGATATCCTTGGCCAGTCACGAAGTTAACCTCTTGAACTCCAGCATCTTCATCATCCTCAAACTCTTGAGGGATAAGAGTTCCCTCATTCTCTTCCACAAGCTTTACCGACCTTTGATTCTCACGAAGAAGCAGATTAACCTTTGCCGTCAACTCGTCCATTTTCTGAGTGTCAACATTATCGACCTTCTTAGTCCTATCATACTCGGGAGCTTTGTTATTGGAACTCGCAGCGAGGTTCTCAATTAGCTCAAAGGCTCCATCCCTTGTCTTGGTCATGAAGTCCCTGTTACTTGCAGCGTTAAGAGCATTCCTATAGTCCCACTCAACTCCATCGTAGAAAATTCCAAGAATTTGCTCATCTTTGAAACCGTGATGAGGACATTCCCTACGGTATTCCTTGAGTCTCTCCCAAGCTTCACAGAAAGCTTCACCAGAATGTTGTCGAAACGAAGAAATCTTGTTCCTCAAAGACGCAGTTTTGGATTTGGTGTAGAAGTGGTCCAAAAACGCAGCTCTAACTTCGTCCCAAGTCTTCAAAGAACCAGCCAGTAAAGACTTCAACCATCTAGAAGCCTTGTCCGAGAGTGAGAACGGAAACAGCTTGCACTTCAGAAAATCACTCGGCACTCCATTAGACCCCGTAGTAGTGCAGATTTCCTCGAAATTCTCAATGTGATCCATCGGTATTTCAGCCGGTAATCCATGGAACAAGTGTTGTTTCACCAGAGATATCATCTGAGGCTTGATCTCATAATCCTGCCTCTGAATAGTTGGAATCACAATGGCGGAACGGTTCTGATAGAAGGCATGGGGATTATCCGTATCCCCTATACCCGGCTGTGCTGGAGGGGCATATGGTTGATTTCTTTGCAATTGAGTAATCTGATCCCTTAGCGCTTGCAACTGAGCATTCATCTCCTCCTGATTAGCCATATTATCCGGATTCGGTGAGTTTCTTCGCCGACGGTTTTCTCGTTCAATACGTGCTAACTCTTCGTTCGAAACGTTGATTAAGGATTCGGTGATGTTTCTTCTTGTTCTTCTACTGGTCATGCACCTGAAACACACCGAATGCAAACAAAAGAAAACAAAATTAGCAAAAATAAATTCTTAGACTATAAACTAAATCGAAATTCAAAGGCAACGCAATTGGTCCCCGGCAACGGCGCCAAAAACTTGATACGTGAAGTTTTAAACCTAAATAGTATCCGCAAGTGCACAGACAAAAGCAATAGTATTTTAGGTATCGAATCCTCAGGGACCACGGTCACTCTATGAAAATATGGATTATCGTTTAAAGCTAAGATAAAATGGGAATTTGTTTGTGACGAATTAATGAACGAAATAGCAACTAAAAATGATGTAAATTCAATAAGATAAAGGCACTAGATTAGAGTCATTCGCCGGTGGTTTCGGATCATGGACTGAGCAATCTATTCAGGATTCAATTTAGCGCAATCTAGAACTCGAACATGAATGTAATATTGCCTCACTGTCGTGATGTATCAATAACTTTATCTAGCATCCTAAATGCATAAACTGTCGTTCGAATTCAGAAATGAAGATAAGCATTAACAATTTGGTTCGATTTGTTCACAATCGATGGCAACAATCAACTGTCGTTGGTTACACACCGATTGCTCATCAATGGTTTATCTAGCAACCTAGAGCACTTTCGTGAATAAGTTAATCCTAAAATCATAGACTAGGTGATCAAATTAGCCTAAGCAGTATGAATCCCGATTGATGAAGACAAATGATAACATTTCCTATTTGGCTCAGTCACAATCATCCTAATCCACCATTGAATTTCCCTAATCTAGCAATGAGACTACTCAGTCATGGAGGACAAAATCACAGCAATCAAATGAGAAGAAAGCATCATGATAAAATAAGAGAATAGGGTTTAAGAAATCTTCTCAATGGAAAGTTGTGGATGATCCTCCAATTCTTACAATCAAAATCCTTGGAAATGAAAAACACCTTGAAAGGATCTCAACAATGGAAACAAGTAGTCTCAGCTCTAAAAAAATGTCTCAGGAAAAATATCTCAGAAAAATCAGCCTCCCCACTTGGAAAGTGGCTACAGCTTATTTATAAGGAAATTTTAGGGCAACTTGGTTCTGGGAGCCCGACCGGTCGGTCCGATGTCAGACCGGTCGGTCCGTGTCAGCACGAGGTACGTCTTCGGGTCTGGGATCGGTCGGTCTTACAATTCGGATTGGTCGGTCCGGATTCCAGAGACTTCTGGCTTCGGGTCTTCGAGTGTGGACCGGTCGGTCCTCTCATCCGGACCGGTCGGTCCGGATTCCAGAGACTTCGACTTCCTTGGGTTTTCAGGCGATCAAGTGCTCGCTCCAAACCGAGCAGGTGCTCGATTTATGAAAATCACTGTCTTTCCTCCAGATTCGTCCATTTTTGCTCCAATGACCCTCACGGACTCCAATCTATGCTCGAGAGCCTCCTAGAACCTGAAAAGACACAAAATAAACTAGAAAGAACCAAAAAGACTAAAGAAACAAAGCGTAAAAGACACCAAAATACTAACATATCACGTTGCGTCCCTTTATCGGCAAATTTGTAGTGGTTTATTTTGATGACATCCTTATATTCAGTTTTAATTTGGAAAGCCACCTAGAGCATTTGGCTCAACTTCTCACGGTGTTGCGACGAGAACAGTTAGTTACGGCTCGAAAGAAGTGTGTTTTTGGTGTAACACGTGTTCTGTTTTTGGGTTACATTATCTCTGACAAAGGCTTGCAAGTGGATCCAAGTAAAGTGGATGCCATTCGTACGTGGCCTACACCAAAGACGATTAGTAAGGTGAGAAGTTTTCATGGTCTAGCCTCGTTTTATCGTCGTTTTGTTCATCATTTTAGTAACATTACAGCACCTCTAACGGACTGCATGAAAGGTTCCTCTTTTATTTGGACATCAGAAGCTAATACATCCTTTGAAACTATCAAGGAGAAGCTTACTTTGACGCATATTCTAGCTCTTCCGGATTTTTCTATAGTTTTTGAGCTACATTGCGATGCTTGTAAGTTGGGGATAGGGGCTGTTTTGAGTCAACAAGGATGACCAGTTGCGTTTTTCAGTGAGAAAATAGTGGGTTCTCGTTCTCGATATAACACTTATGATGTGGAGTTTTACGCCATCGTGCAAGCTATCAAGCATTGGCGTCATTACCTCTTTCATCAAGAGTTTATTCTTTACACGGATCATGATGCTTTGAAGCATCTTGGTAGTCAAGATAAGATATCATCGCGCCATGCTTCGTGGATAGCCTATTTGTAACAGTTTACATTCGTCATAAAACATCAGTCATGTCGTACTAATAAAGTGGCAGATGCGTTGAGCCGCCGACATACTCTTTTATGTACTCTCCAAGTATCAGTATCGGGGTTTGCTACTTTCTTTGATCTTTATCCACATGATCCTTATTTTGGTCGTATTTGGTCAGACTTGCAAGCAGGTATCAAATATGACTTTGTGTTACACAATGGGTTTGTGTTTCATGGAACTTGTTTATGTGTGCCTGAATGCAGTTTGCGACTTCAGCTCATCAAAGAGTTACATGAGGAAGGCCACGTTGGTCATGATCGTACATTGCAGTTAGTGGCCACGCCATATTTTAGGCCTTCTTTGCGTCGTGAAGTTGCTCGTTTTGTTGAGCGTTGTGTGGTGTGTCACAAGTCTAAAGGCCACGCATCTAATGGTGGTCTTTATATGCCTCTTCCCATACCAACTCAACCATGGACTGATATTAGCATGGATTTTGTCCTCGATTTACCGCGTACTCAACGAGGACATGACTCTATTTTTGTCGTAGTGGATCGTTTTTCGAAGATGGCACATTTTATTCCTTGCAAGAAGACAACAGATGCGGTTCAAGTGGCTCTTTTATTTTTCAGAGAGATATATCGCCTCCACGGGTTGCCACTTTCCATCGTCTCTGACCGAGACTCTTGCTTCTTAAGCCATTTCTGGCGTTCTTTGTGGAAACTACTTCGCACCAGCCTCGACATGAGCTCAGTGTATCACCCTCAATCTGATGGGCAGACATAATTAATTAATCGCTCTTTGGGGAATATGCTTCGTTGCTTGGTAGGGGATAATCTGAAGTCATGGGACTCTGTTTTATGTAAAGCTGAGTTTGCCTTTAATCATGCCGTTAATAGGAGCACGTCGTTTAGTCCATTTCGCATTGTTTATGGGGTTATTCCGCGGGGACCTATTGATCTTGGTGTAACACCTGATGCTACTCGTGATCACAGACAAGCTATTGATTTTGTGGCTGACTTGTCGTTCATTCATGCTCAAGTCCATGATAATTTGCAGGTTACTTTAGCTAAATACAAAGAATCTCCCGATCGTCATCGTCGTGATGTACAATTTAATGTTGGAGACTTGGTTTGGGCAGTTTTGACGAAGGATCGGTTTCCTCCGCGAGAGTATAATAAGCTTAAGGCGAGGAAGATAGGACCACTGGAAGTTCTAGAAAAAATGAATGCTAATGCGTATCGTCTTAAGCTTCCTCCTAATGTTCGATGTTCTGATGTTTTTAATGTCAAGCACCTTACTCGGTTCGTGGCCAATGACGAGGTTGACGATTCGAGGACGAATCTTTCTCTCCCCGGGTGACCTGATGCAGCGTGGTTCTTAATTTCCTTTTTAAATTTGGTTTTATGTTTCCTTTTCCTTTTTACGTGTTTCACAAGTTTTCTTGCTATGTTTCCTAATCTCAATCTACTTGTGATGAGAGGTGGTTGGGGTTTTAGACTCTTATATATATCGTTGTGCCTTGAGTTTGTAAGGGCAACTTATTATTATTATCAATCAAAGAAGCTTTTGCTCTTTAAACTCTTGTCTTCAGCTATAACAGAGGTTCTCAACGAGTTCAAGACGCAAGATTCGTTTAGGTATTCACAGATTAAACAATTGACTCCGCAAATCTATTCTTTACTAATTGATTCTACATCATGTCTCCACATACAATCTTCTACCACATTAGATTTGTCTTTAAATTAACCACTGGCTGATCATCTGGCTTGTATCCCAATGGAAAATTAACCATAAATAAACTTGGATGAAAATTAATCAAAATAAATAATTTGGATTCTTCACACAAACAAGAATTCAACCAAAAACGAAGGAAATAAAGTACACAAAAATCAAATAAGATATGGTAAAATTAAAAATTGGATTTTGAGGAGGAGCTTTTCGTCTCCTTGATTCAATTTTCCTTGATACAAGATGATACACGAGTGGAAAACACGAGTGGAAAGGAAGTATGAGTGGAAAGCCGACAAACCAAACCAAAAACACGACCAAATCGATTTAAAAAAATTGTGTACTTCAACTTGTGTAAATCGATTTAAAAACTTCAAATTGTGTACTTCAACTTGTGTACATCGAACCGTACCCATGAAATCATGTCCATCAAACCGTAGCAACGCCATCATCTTCTGTCCATTGATTTGTATCCATGAGAAGGTTCCATACCAGATGCTTCCTCTGCATCACTCTCTTCTTCACCAACCTCAGAAACTTCAAAGCCATAAACTTTGAATCCAACAACCAATAAAACACCTAAAGCAAGCACCTTATCCAATTTGAACACAACAAATCACAAATCAAGACATTGGGACAAAGCTTTTATAGTCCAAACATCATTAAAGACACAATCTACGAATAAAATAAACAATATGGACACTTTAACCAAGTTTAATGCGAGGATCTTGATGAGGAAAGTGAACGGATTCGCTGGAAAGTTGTTCCTTATCCGACGAGAGTGAAATGTTATCGAAAAAATACAAGAGTATATTATTTTTGGGTTGAGCAAATCCATCAACGATTGGGGTCTGAGCATAAGTAGTGCCGTCGTCGATTTGCGAGAGCAGAGAAAACTGTAAAAGTAGATGTGCATTTTTTGATATTAAAAGTAGATCTGCTAGAAATCTCTTTACTCGTAAATCAGACATAAGGTCTTAGGGCCATTTTAGTATTTCACCAGCCCAAAAGTACACTTACACATTCTAGTACCTTTTTGTTACACAACTCTTAGAAAGTATGTCTACATGTAAATAACCCATTGGTTTGCTGCACGGTTTATTTCATATAGTCACAGAGGGTTCCTACTCTGTTTTGATTTCACAAAGAGAGATTTGCGCTGCACCTCTCAATCCCTTTCGAGTGTTCTTGTAGAGAAACTTTTTACTTTATCTAGTGTTAGGGAAGAACAGCTTGCCGTGTTACTTCAAGGACATGACACATTAGACATGAAAATATGGGTTACAAACAAAATTGAGCCCAACGCGGTGTCTTGTAGCAGCAAGTTCTTCTTAGCATTGAATATGGAACCACTCGCTAACTGCAGGTGCAAGTTTCTTCATTGACCAAGATTTTTGATCAAAGGACAATAGGCTCGCTGAACTATAGTTGCAATCAAGCTAACAACGTTGGAGTGGATGGATCTATGGAAATAGTGCATCTAGGAAAATCTGCATACAAACATTGTTATCCAGTTATTTGCTCTTATGTTCCAAATTTAGTGCAATTTTAATTAGTCTATATAACAATACCTATCCAACAGTGAAATTATCTAAGAACTCACTATTTACTCCATCAAACCGGCTAGTGTGTTTATCAGTGAGCTCGGGTTGAACAAGATACCGTGTTTATGGTCGCCAACACTCTCCACGACTCTCTGCAATCGAGTAAATGCAAAGAGTGAGTGGTTGTCGTGCACATGTTCTAGGAAGACAAGTGAAAGAGAGAGGAGATATTAACAACGTCATTGATTCCTTGTCCAGACAATTGTTTAAGATCTACCGTTATTCCTCCGTCTTTCGGGACCAAGAGAGTGTTGATGTAATATCCAGGCTGAAAACAAAATTGATGTCTTTAAATCTCGATTTACGTCTGGCAAATAGCAGATGTGGTTCAAGCACTCACAGGATTATTGAGCCAGATATTGGGATCTCCATGAGTTCTGTTGAGAGCGTCAGCAATAGCAATCACAAAGCAGGAAGCAGTAAAGCCACTTGTTTCTCGGTCTTGAGTACCGTTCAACAGAAGTACCTGAAACCAAGAGAAGAAATCAGAATGAATTTCCCACCAGAGCTAGTGTTCTAGAATGAGCTTCAGCAGTACCTTACGACATGACTTGGAAGAGATAATCTCCCCAACACCAAGCAGAACCTGATGAACAGACGAAAACAAGACTGTAACAGTTTGCACAAATTCATTAATCCCACGTTGCAGATTTTTACCAGCGAGGGGCAAATGGAAGTGAATAAGGATCCCATAGCGTAAACGATACAGTCCACGCTTCTCAACTGCTCCAGGACTGTTGGGTTAACTGGTGGGAAGACCTATTTAAGTACACATAACACAATACAGTTTCAATGTCAACTATACCACGGAAGCAAAAAAAAAAAAAAAACAAAGTAACGAACCAAAAAGATAGAGTTTCTTCAACGAAAACAGAACCATTAGATATAACATTGAAGAAAAGGAGAGATTTTTCTATACATAAAAGTAAGAGTTGTTAATCTAACCTCATGAAGCAGATTATTGCCTTCACTTGACATGTAAAACACTCTCTTTATCTTTGATGGAAGCGTGGAAGTCGAACAATGTCTCTACTAGAAATATGGAAAGACAATGTAAGAAAAAGATTACCCATGTTTCGGAATCAACTTTTTTCTTTAATGATATAACTATATATGGTAAACTTAGTTCTCGTAATAATCATAGAAGTTCAACATAAAATGTTTAAAAAGAACACCTTGTCAACAGTCTGCATTGTCCCATTGTTCGGGTGAGAGATTTCGTTCTGTCCGCGTATTATAGTCCCATCCTATAAATTAATGTGAGGAATAGTAAGTTTGCAATCAAATTTGCCACCTGAATCTTGCTGCTGGAATTTCAAATAGAGATCAAGCTCATACCTGTAATTCACATCCTAGTGTAAGCCTATCATTGGTTGATATCACCGGGAGAACCAAACTGTCACAAGGAATCTCTGAAACACGTGAAAACAAAAAAATCGCAGCATCTAAAGACTGGAAAAATATCCTTGCTCCTGCAAAGAAGAAGTTCCCGATGCTACAAGACGTATACAATTGATAGTGAGTTCGTAACAATCAAACAAAATAATACAAACATGAAGTCAAGAATTAAATTTCCAAATACCTTCCATTGCTGAAGCAAAATGTCTCATTAGGTCGTCTAAGAATCTGTGTCGTAGAAATACATGTCAAGTAAGAAGTTTTAGATTAGAAAAAAAAAAAAAGTATCTAATGAATCAGTTAACATTATACCTCGTTTTGAAAGTAAACCAAGAATGCGCGGATTGTTTCTCTGTAGGGTCGTGATACACCGTCCCACAAAGAATGATTTCCTTCGACAATATCGTACCTGTCAAAAATTCCAACTCAGCACACCATATATTACACAATATCCTCCACCATAAGAACCTAGCAAGTAAAATGAGAAGATGAAGAAGACAGAGCGATTAGATAAATTACCAATCTTTCTTGGCCTTAGATGCATCTAAAGGTAAGCGATGGCCGAGCAAACGCCTAACAGCAAGTGCCTCTGAGGTACTTTCATCAGAAAGCCGTAAACACCTCGAACGTATGTCACCAACCGCCGGTCCACCTATCGTCCTTAAAAACACTTGAGTTTAGAAACTTTCTAAAACATCTAATGTGGTTCTTTTACCATGGTTGATCAGTTCAAGAACATACCGAGAACTCGAACAATCTCAGCTGTGCTTCCTCCATCATCAGAGACAGGTAGAACATGAGTGACTCGGGTTGTTAACTTCTTCAACTCTTCCACCACACCATTAAATCCAGTGCCACCTTCATCGCAACAAATGTAAAACAAATAGACCAATTCAATGTATTATTGCCTAATCTATACAAAAATGATTGAAGGTTCAAGATATACAAAATTTCAAGATTCAAGTGACCCTCCAAATATTTTGATTAAAGATTAAACCAGGGTAAAATTCAGGGTGATTGGTCAAGATCTAACCCAAAAATGACGATTTTTTTACAATAAGTGATTAAAAATCATGACTTTACGAAACCCAACAAAGCAAGGAGGGTGAAGAAAGTGGGGGGTTACCTGAGAAGACGAGGAGAGAAGGCGGTTCGAGGGCGGAGTGACATTCGGAGGCAGCCATGGGAGAAGAAGAGAAAGTTGAATTGAAGTGATTGGGTTTGTAGCTGATGAGAGAATTATGGGGAAAAGGAGATGGAGCCTTGTAATTGACTAGACTCCCAAAATAGCAAATCTCCGCCATACCCGAACTGAGCTTTTCAGATGATATAAAATCTCTAAAATTGTCATCTTTTTTAAAGAGCGTCGGATTCTTTCTTGTGTTTCTAATTGGCCGCCCAATCTCACGGCATTAGCAAACAAAAAGATCAAAAATATTTTTGTTCATTGTGGTGGTTTAAAGGTCCCAGTCAAATTGAACCGAACTAATCGAACTAAATTTTCGGTTTTCGGTTGTGGTTCTGTTCGGTTTGGTCTTCTTCCTCACTCGTTTGGTGTCAACTTCATGTTTATACATTGTGAAAAAAGTTTATTTTCTCCAAACTTTGTGACACTAGACATTTTCTCTAAGGGAACTATATTTTTCTATATGTGAAAGACATAAAAGGCCCTAATAATCGTAAGAAGGAAATTCAGAGTAGAGCATGCACAATCGTGAGACTGGTAAAGTCTCTTAACTTATAATATTTCATCTAAACTAGATTTGGACCCGCGTCAAACGCGGGATTATAAATTTTAGTTTATTTATTTCTATATTTTGATTTACATAAAATACATTGGACTAACACATAAATTGAGAAAATAATTTTGTGAAATAATTTCAAATTCTATCGTTAAATGTTAAATAAATATTGTATGCGATTTATTTGGTTTAAATTATTAAAATAAAATTGGTACTCCGATTTGTGTGTAATGTTCAAATCATTCAATACACTCAACTGAATAACATTTACATGTATTTGACAAAAATATGACTAAGTAATCAACATCTAAATTATATTTTAAGTTTATTGAGTTGGTTCACACATACCAAACCGATATTTTCATCTTTAAATGTACAACTACAAAAGTCTAGTAGTACCAAAATAAATAAAAACTTGCAAATCAGTATTTATTTATCTTTGATCGACAAATCAATTTTTTCTTTCTAATGTCTTTAAAATTAATAGGAAACGTAGATAATTTGTGTAATTAATGACCACAATATTCATTATCTTCTATATACAATTAGTGTATTCCGTAGGATGTGTATTATAAGAGTTTATAATTTATAATACAAAAAGAAGGAAAGTTATATATATATTTTGGATTCTATTTAAAATTAATGCAAAATTTAAGGAAATCTTAGTAAGATTTTGTAATGTTGATAAATTTAGAAATATGTTATTATTATTTTTTTTTAATAGGAAGATAATTAGCCCTTAAAACACTCTTAGCATGACACATATGATTTTTTAAGTTAGAATGTCTCTTAGTATGACACATAAGATTTTTTTAAGTTAGAATATCTCTTAGAATGACAAATATGATTTTTTAAGTTAGAATATCTCCTAAAGGTCTCAATAAGTAACACCTAAGATTTTGAGGTTTTAGTGTCTCCTCAATTAATATATATATGATTTATTAATTCTTTAAATATTAAATTATTAAATAAATAATAGACCAGTAATATGGAGACACGTGGTAGAGACAGTCACATAAGTCTCTCCAAAATGAGACTCTTCTACTAAAAACTCTTAAAAAAATTTATTTTTTCTTTTCTTTTAATTAGACTAGGGGAGTACCCTCGCGTAGCGAAGGCTTTTCCTTATATATTTTTATACTAAATGATTATATTACGGTACATGTTTTCTCAAAGTATGTGGGTCTAATTGACTTTTGTTTGCTTTTCTAGTTATTGTTGGTTTTGATTTTATTTGATTTTTGTTTGTTATGTAATAAGGTTTTAATTTTACAATTAGTTGAGCGAACGATGCCTATATTGTTTTACTCGTTTGTCGATTTATTTTAACGCAGAGTAATTATTTTAATCATCATCTATACTTTATTAACTAGACGTAGACCCGCGCGCGGGATGGTTTAATTAAGAGTAATTAATTATAAAACATAAAAGGTATTTTTTATTGTGTAATCATAAAAATTCAGTACGAAAAGATTATGTAGACTATAGAGGCCAAAATTACATTACACATATTCAGAGTGTGAAATGAGTAAAACAACTAATGTGTATTATTAGTCAGATAATACTCGGGGGATGTTGCTATTTTACATGTCTAAAGATAACACATACCAAAATACAACATAGTAAATAACGAAACTATAACATTACGAAATACATAACCATATCATTTAAAATTTGATTTTTTACAATAAACTGCTAAAAACATAATAATAATTATAATATAACTCTTTACAATTCCATTCAATTTCTCACAGCTCTTCATCGATATCTTTTTTTGGATATGATCCTTTCACGTTTTTTTGTTTTAAAATTGTGGGCCCCACAATATGGGGACTAACACCAATATTTCCTATAAATTCGCTCAGGGTCGACACTGATGATAAATAAACATGATAAATTATAAAACAAATATTTACCGTATATGTACATTAAAAAAAAAGTATATATACCTTAGTTAAAAAATGTTGGAGCCTTAACAACATTTAGATGCATTGGTTAAAAGCCTCGATATATGTAATCCTGTGGTTCTAAAATCAACAACCAAAATCCATGAAATGTTTGAATCGGTCTTGAGATTTTCGGGGGCCCCAAACAAAATATGTAAAATAAAATCATTTTTCATATACAATATTATATATATATATCAAATAGTTATGCAACAAATAATAAATTTACTTGTAATATTAAATTTTTTTATGGTAATAATATTTTTCTGTAGAAACAAATGAACAATTGAAATATTTTGTTGTTAATTTTTTCTTCATATTTTATATTTTTCTAGTAATTTATTTTATTTGGTATTGTAAAACATTGAATTATCATTATTATATAACTCTTTGTCTTAAAACTGTGGGCCCCACAATATGGGGGGCTAACACCAATATTTCCTCTAAATTCTCTCAGGGTCGACATTAATGATAAATAAACACGATAACTTTTAAAATAAATATTTGTGGTATATGTACGTTTAAAAAAAGAATATATACCTTAGTTGAAAAAACGTTGAAGCGTCAGCAACATTTAGATGCAGTAGTTAGAAACCTCGGTATACGTGTTTGTGTTGGTCTAAAATCAATAATCAAAACCTTTGAAACATTCAAACCCTGAGACATTTTGAGTTCAAAAGGAATAGCAAAAGAAATATAAAAATGTTCCATTCAAATAAAAAAAGTAAAACAAAAATCAATGTGTATTTATAAATCTTTTGTGACATTGTAAACAAAGAAATTGATTTTGAAGTGGGTAAAATGAGTATTTTGACTATCCAATCAAAAGTTATCGGTATCAATAATTTGACTTGTGAAATACAACACATATTGTCAAGAAAGTTGAATCTAATGTATATAAAGACAAACAAATAGACAAATCTACCACATACACCAATGCATGTGAAAAACTATGTTGATTATTAATGTTGTTTTTTTGAACTACACCAATTTTTTTAGCTACAAAAATATTTTGAATTCAAAGTAATTATACATTTGAAATGATGGAGAATATTAAAACATGAGATTTCAATTTATCGCTTGTATATTTATACCATAATAAAAAAAAGAGATTTTAGTAGTTTGCTTGTATGGAGAACATGACTATGTGCGTGTATTACTCTATATAACAAAGATGAGCATTTATTTATAATTTGTTGAGAGGTAGTAAGTAACAAAAGTAATTTTAAAAGTAAAATTATGTTTATATTGACCTTTCAATGAAAAGACATCGGAATAAACAATAATCCGACACATAAATTACACACTCTGAATTTTAAGTGGAATACAATACATATAAATTCAGAATCCCCTTAAATACATTTATGCATATGAAATCATGTCAAAGTTTTAATATTTTTATATGTTTTTTGAATTATAAAATATTAAAATTAGTATGGTTACTCATAAACATTTAAATGTAATATGATCTAGTAAATAAAACTAAATTGATAGCCTTAAATCTAAATAAACAATTGTCATGGCTATAAAAACATATACGATCTAAACAATTAGATGATGTTATTAAGTGATATCAATACAAACGAATATCTATAGAATAACCAAAAGATAGGTTTAAACACATCGTTATTGGTACGATTAAGATCGGGTAAATGATATACGCTATCGGGGTTATTCTATGAAAACTACGATTGATCCAATCCTCACGAGGTGACTCCATCCACGATATTTCATCAAAAATATCATAACATGAAAGTCTAACCCCTCTTAAATACACGTATATATTGGAATTATATATCGATCCTAAAAACTAAAATTTAGTACCTAAATCGAACTACAAACACGTAAAATATGAGATTTTAATAATTATGCCATTAAATTTTTGGATTATGGATGTTAAATCCTAGCATAAACCTATAACCATCCACAATAGGTATTATAAAAATGCATAGGCTAGAATTAAAGGATTCAATCAATTGATGAGGTTCCACTTGAATTTTGATTGTTCTTGTTTCTGAAAAAATATTTGAGATATACGCTAAATGTCTGAATCTAAGCAAAACCAACAAAAACTCGCGTATTAAGACTTTTAAAAACTAAATATGGTTTGTCACTACTTTAAGTGGAGCGCATAGTCCTTTCTTCATTAACGCTAATTGTTTAAATTGAACTTTGGATTTTCCATACGGAATTGTAGATTTTTTGCATGAAATCTTGGAGTGTAATATGTGAATTCTTGTAGAGTCCCAAGTAGAAATTCTGTCTTCTTATGGAATAAGAGACGCGTTTTTCTAAATTATCGTCTTTGGTAAGGTAACCACGTTAATCTTCTGGACATGTGAAGCCCCATATATACGTAATATCATCATGAAGTTTTTCGGAATGATGAGAAATGGTTTATCTCTTCAAAACTTTATGATGTCCAAATTAAATTACCACTCAAAAGTTACTTGTTTCTCGAATATCCTAGAATAGATGTAAAGAGAAGAGGGGTAGAGTTCTTAGGGAGAGTTTGGCCAAAACTCCATTTCTAAGTATTGGTTTACATTAGAGAATAGTTTTGAGAAAATATCCCGTTACTTTTTTCTTTTATTAGGTGCTACTTCCTCATTTTTGTGTTCTTCATCTTTTCCATTTAGCTCTCTCGTGGATATCCTCTTACTCTTTCTTATATACTTAGAAATTAATAACATGTACCTTAATGTTTAACTCGTCCTTTGTGGTATTTATGGAAAAAGGGATATACACACACTTAGATCATTTTTTTCTCTTTTTCCTTTCATCAAATTTTTTCTCCGTCGTAAATAATTATTCTTCCATTCCATTAAAATAAATATAATACTTATATAGTAAACAATAAAATTGAAGTTTTTCGTTTCGTAAAGACATTTTTCAAAAGTATTAATGTTCTATTAAATTATTAATTCCAAGACTATAAAGCATAAACTCAAATCCACATATGTGACAAAATTCGATTTTTAAAAACATTAAACGATCAATTACCGGAGAAGGAGTCAAACTTTTGATAAAATATTTAACGATTTCCTCTCAACAATTAGCATGATTCTTTTAGTTTTCTGTCTTCTTTGTTTGCCATGTAAACACTTCTCTTTCTTTGCACCATTAATAGGAAATAGTTTTCTACGCTTGAGGTCTACGAAATGAATTGTATAACCAAAAGCCAATAGCTCAACTGGTAAAAATCTCTAAGCAAAGCCTAGAGGTTCGAGTGGCTCTTGGGACGGGACCATATAACATGCTATGGTCCCGGGCCTGAAGGGATGTACGGGTTTAGGCCCAGAACCTCTTAGTTATTCAAAAAAAAAATTGTATAAGGTGTGCTAAATAACGTGGGTCATTTAAATGTAGTATACACCATCCCACGAACAGTCCGGATATCTCGAAAACATGTGGGTCCTTTTACATGAAGAAGCAAATTACGGAGATAATAAGCTTCACCAGTAGAAGGAGGAACATAAACCAATATACTTTTATTAATTGTTATATCTCTCCTATTCCATTTAGAAGTAATTGGATCCCAAACAAATTTTGAAGAAAATTCAAGATATGTTAGGGATTTGGCAGTGTCACTATCCATCAGCGTCCTGAGAAATGTAATTGATTTGTGAAATTCTCGTGAAGAACAACACATGGAATCCTCTGGCCAATATGACCACCATCTGAGTATACGATCAATTTAGGAATTGATAGACGAAACGTAATAACAATATATTCGGATCTCAATAAGCTACCACGATGAACTAAATCACCTGATTACGTACAACACAAAAACAATACTCAATTAAACAACAAAGCGTGAGCATCACATATAAACAGCTAAATTGTAGAAAATTTACCATAATTATCATCATCAGAGCCTTCAAGATCATTAGAGAGAGATGACTCCATGATTATATGAAAAGCAAGGGATATAATAACACATATATTACAACACCTAAAACGCGCGCGCATATATATTAGGCGTGGGCATAAAACACGAAACCGAAAACCGAACCCGAACTCAAACCGAAAAACTCGGGTTTGGTTCGGTTTCGGGTAGTGCCTATTACCCGAATGGTTTCTATTCTCGTCGGGTTTCGGATTCGGTTTCGGGTTCGGGTATACCCGTGTTACCCGCGGTTAACCGAAATACCAGAATACTAATTACAATAATAACCAAAACTTCTTCACATGTCGTCCGAAAAATATTCGGTTTTAAATTGGGTATTTCGGTTTTTTTGGGTTTTAAAACCGGAAAATCCGGTTTTAAATTGGGTATTTCGGGTTTTAAATTGGGTGTTTCGGGTTTTAAATTGGGTATTTCGGGTTTTTCGGGTTTTAAAACCGAAAAATTCGAAAACCGAATGGTATTAACCGAATACCGAATATTATTCGGTTTTTATGGGTAACACGAAAACCAAACCGAACCCGAGTATACCCGAACCGAAAACGAACCGATAATTCTAAAAACCCGAATTGTTTTCATATTCATCAAACCAAAAACCCAAATACCGAATAACCCGACCCGAAACCCGAATGGGTAACCGAATGCCCAGGCCTCATATATATATACATGGTAATTAGGGCTACACATGTTATCTAAATATTCACAAAATATCTAGCAAAATACGGGACACCATAAAATCTACATACACAGAACAACTAATATAATAATCCCATTACATCTTATCGTCTAAATGGAAGAATTAATCTATTAAATTTTACGAATTTAACATTTTTAAATACGAATTTAACATTTGTTAATATAAGTTTCATTAACGTATAAACACAGAATATTTAATATACACACGTAGGACGGATAAATCGAATAAGTCTATATTTTATATATTCAGAAGCGGTAGAATCAAACAGAATATAAACAGATCGAATATATGAAGCTCACGAGCTTTTATACAGATATATCGAAATAAACGGGAATATATCAAATTAAACAGAATTTATATATATATTCACATAGAAAAGATTCGTGAATATATATATAAATTCTGTTTAATTTGGTATATCAACTAATATGAATCTAAACGTGGTATAAATATTCGTGAAATATTAACATGTATAATAAAGATACGAACACGAAGCATGTTTAAATTACTTGAACCCGCCTGTATGTGAATGATTTGTTCTACCATACGGAACTAATGTTTATTCCAATTAAAGCGACAATTAAAATATATAAATCAACATTGATAATAATGATAATTATTCATAAACCGAGAAAAATACAAATAAGACGAAAACTAAGGTTTTTTCCCCGCAAATTAAGGACTAATAAACCCTAATATCAGCCTAAACCCTTATATATGCACTTACAAAAAAATATGAAACAATTTATATTTTGCAAATTATGGGGTACCAAATCTTAATAGATGGACATAAGCCTCAGGCCCTCAGATGTTAAATTGTAGAAATATTAAATTTCTTGCAAATGTTATAGGTGAGGCTAAACCCTCACAAATGTATGTGAAGTACTGAAAAAGTTATTTTCTTCCCAATTAAGGAGGACTAAGTCCTAATAGGTGAGCCTAAATCCTCACAAATGCATGTAAAATATTGAATGATCTAAACATACTTTGTTAGTTATGATCGATTCGTTTCAGTTCATTGGCTTTTGTATTTTTGTATCAAAAATATTCTTTTTGAAACTTACGATTCATTTCAGTTAAACTACACAAAATTTTGGATCGTCTATATTACTGCCTAACAAAAATGTGTTAGTTTGACTTGAATTTTAAAATCTTAATTAATTATGGGTAGTTAGTTACGTCGATCAACCGGTTTGATGGGAATATAAATTCGTTTTACAAATCTATGAAACGGGTTGTGAGCCTATACTAATCCTTTGATATGGCATTATAAGAATATTATAATTTGTATATCTTAATGTACAAACCAATTTTTTTATGTAACCATTAGTAACTCAGACAAAACAATTTTTAATTATAAATACTCTTTTAAGTTTCTATTTTACTTCTCTTTGATTCTTTACCAGTTTCCATCAAACTGATTTATGGGACTTACTTTAATTAAATTTTTTTTACCATATGTTGAATGAGTATATAATATTTAAAATTTATATAAAGATTCTATTAACAACAAAGTTTTAATAAAATTAAAACCATAAAAATGTAAAGAAATTATAAAATGACAAATTAAACCAAACAGTAAAAAAATGAAAAGAAATCATCATATAGAAATCAAGAGATCCTCACGATAAGGAAATGAGAGCATTGTAGATCATGATCTTCTCTTTCACATTAGCTTATGCTCAGCAATGTAGTCTTAAAAAACAAAAAGAAAATATGAAGAAAATAAAAAAAGAGGTCGTAAAACCAACAAAACCATTCAAAAATAATGGATAAATAAAGAAATGACACCTCGTAGATCGGAGAGTTAATATGTGAAACCTAGAAAAATATAAGAACAAAAATTACGTCAATAACGAAACAAACAAAAAGAAATAGACAGTCTGAATGATATAAATCATGAGATTAAAGAAAACTAATCGTTGTGAATAAAGAAGAAAAAATAATATGTACGAAGCAAATTTATGAACAAATCAAGAAGCTAATTATTTTGCCATAAGAATCATGGGGTCAAAAAATGATTTAAGCCAAGTAGCGAATTCAACTTTGGCTAATAGAAGACCATGAACATGGTGCCTGTTAAATTGAGTGAGTAGCAAGACTCCAATATGCATGCTGTGAGTTTAAAAAAACACAATAAAAACAAATTATATAAAAAGAAAAAAACATAAGACAGAATATGAACCAATGTCAAAATTGAATTTAACAAAAACACTATAAAAACTACAAAAAAAATTAAAAATTAAAAATTTGAGAACCAGAAATCACATCATCGAGTATTAATTTTTTTTCCATTTGGCTATTAAAGCAACCTGAAAATAAGTAAAAAGAAAAAATAGTAGGCTAAAAAGAAAAATGAGAAAGGAGTCATGTTATAGCTATCATAACTATAGCCACCCATAACGAACACCAAAATAATATATATGTGAATATTAGTTTTTCACATATACATGTGAAACCAAAATCATCCGGTATATATGGACTAATACTAAAATCAAGCCCAAAAAATAAATATAACTTAACAATAACAACAAATTAGGAACATTGTTTCCTCTAAATTTTGTACCCGAGACCTACGAACCTACAAAAAAAAGAGAATAACATATAAACCATTAGCAATCGTTAGGAAGTTTGTATCATAATACAATATGATATTAATACAAATAACTTATAAAAATAAGAATAAAAAACAAACATAGAGTATCAATATTGATCACAACAAACTTGTAAAGTAAGAAAACAGACAAATAAAAAAAAAATCGTAAAACCATAACAAACATTAAAATGTAATATGAGGTTAGAAAAACACCAAACTATAGTTGGTTGTTATCTCAAAGAAAAAGAGGAGTATAATATCAACTATCAATCAAATACTAAGCGTTTTCAGAATAATAATCTAAAGAACATAAGTAGACAAAATAAAAGAAAAATATATAGGAGATAAAAAAAAACCACATACTGATACAATCAAGAATTGGTAAAATTATGTTATGAACCTACAAATAAAGAGAAAATAAACGCAACAAGCAAAACATAAATAAAAAACGTGATCATTAGCAAAAGGGGAAGAACAAAAGCAAGAAAGAACGACAAAAAAATAAACCTAAAATTTATAATGACACGTAAAATATAAATATTATGAAAGATAATCACCACCACATAAGAGCCATGAAATCAAAGGTGTCGAACCTATGAACAAAGAACACGAAAAACATAATTATCAATAATATATAATTAACATGAACCATACATGAGTAAACAACATATATAATACCAAACTCGTGAATCCATCATACAACGCACCTGTTAAACAAAACAAAACTAAAAAAAATAGAAAAAGATAGAATGATGAACATACCACCAGTATAATAACACAAAACGAAATTATAATCCGTTTGATACTAAAAATAACAAACGTACCTAAGTGATGGGAAAAATAAAACACTGTTTAGAATAGATGAACGCAAGACTTACATGTAATCTCGATACCATGATGACCCTGCAACAAAAAATACAAAATAACTATAATTTCTTCGGAAAAGAAAACGTAATATGCTAAAAAATAAAATTAGTGAAATAAGAACTGAAGAAACTACGACAGAGAAATAACGATATGCGATGGATTGAGGAAGCACACATATATATATATATATATATATATATATATATATATAAAAATAAAAAGTCATAGGGTTTCAGTTATATAATAACATCTAATCGAATAAAATAAATAAAGAATATTACCTATAAACAATAAAAATGGAAGATTGACATCAATCTACATATATAGAGTATATCCAATTACGAATATATTCCATTTTAGTGTATGGGCCTAACAAAAATACATCCAAATCAATCATTAACTAAGCCCATATATTCTAATAATACATACGGCACCGTATTAAACATAATCTAAAACGATATTATAAATAAACAAATAAAATATAAATATGTAAAATTTCTTGTTTTAAAATGTATGTTTACCATTAAGATCCGAATAAATCTAAAACGATAATATATTCACTAAATAAATGTAAGTTTACAATTAAGATTCGATCAAATCTACAACCATAATATATTGACTAAATATTCTACCGACTAAAATCACTAAATCGGATATTAACCACAGATAAATGTAAAAAACGAATTATACAACATTTAAATAATTTGAAAACGATAATTTTAATTCCGGCTGAGGAAAACTGTGGGGTGGACACGTAAACAAAATCACTTCTCTTTTAATGATATGAAGCATGTGAAAAAACAAAGCAAATTTAAAAACAACCATATCAAATCAATAAAAAAACATTGAAGAAACTACTGATTTATAGACTTACCTAATTGAAGAGACAAACACTAAAGATCAAAAACAAAGAAAAGGTAAAGAAAATTAGTAGGATTAGATAACAATTTTTTTGAATTTAAAGATAAGTATCTTCATACTCGAAGGAACATGTTGGTAAATGTAAAAGATATGACCTGGTTTCAAACAGAAATCATATTTGCCATGAAAAGTATACAATCATCAAAGAAAAAGCCAAAAACATGTATCCAAACCCACCGTGAATCTAGAAATAGCAAACAAATAAAATTAATTAGTACGAACAGATGATACAAACGATTAGAAAAACAAATTGAATAAAACTACTAATAGTAACCATAATTTTTGACGATATGAACCTATAAATAAGAAGAATCAAATATTAGGAGAACTAATTATGAAAAGCAAGACAAAAAGAAAGAGGCAAAAACTCAAATTAGGTTAGAAAACAAATGAGAAGAGAAGAAGGCAGACCGAATCTTATAATAAAACTATGAAAATTGTGGACAAAATTATGAAAGATGAAAGACGACACACATATATATAGATGACAAAATAATACGGCGACACATAAAAATAATAAAATGTAAAATAGATAATTATGGAAGATTCTATATACTAAGATTTAACTATATCAATTGTAAATAAAAGGAAAGATACAAAAAAAATTAGGATAAATATGTAAAGCTACGGTTTACATATTCGAATAAATTTAAAATAATAATATCTTTACTAAATAAAAGCTAAGTTTACAATTAAGATCCAATCAAATCTACAACCATAATATATTGAAAGAATATTCTACCGACTTAAATACCTAATCGGATATTAAATACGCTAAAATGTAAAAAATCAGTTTTATAGCAATTAAAAATCGTGAAATCAATATTTTCAATACTTTTAAGAGAAGAAGAGATTTGGCTAGCTGGTTTTGATAAGATGAATAGGGGAGTCGAGGAGATGAACCCTATTTAAGAGTGTATAAACGGCTCGTAGGTGGTATTATAAGGAGAGCTGACGAGCCAAATGCTGGGGAGACCCAATTCTACTTTGCTGAAATTGAATGACGCAGATCGGAGAAACGGCCATTAGGTTAGTTGTTAGTGGGTTTAGAAGTTTGGCCCAACAGTTTGGTAAGCCCAATTCTAAATCAGAATATCCAGTTTTGTTGTAATCCAACGTGGCAATCAGAGAGCAATTTATGGTGCTGATGCGTCAAGCTATGGAGACTGGACCTAATGACTTTTATATAGTAGACTAGATGTTGCACCCACGCGTGAGTTTATTTTATCGATGAGTTTAATTATTGCATTTAATATATATTAGGATCATAGTAAGTCTATTGTTAGATTTTCCACGCTCTTACTTCTTATATACATATTGTTTTTAGAGGTGCGAGATTTACATCGAATTTTCTTTGCATGGTTTTTAGTCGTTTTTAGACCATCGCAGTGGTCGGTAACCTAACACGGCCATGAAATCTTTCTTGAACTCTTTCTTTGAGAGTTTCACGATGAACTTGGGTCACATCTCATTTACCGTACCTGCTTTAATCACTCCGCCTCTTGGTTTCAGTACGGTTACAGATTCACTACCCTTAACTCGATTGTAACAATTTTGTTATTGATTTGATTCAAACTGTTGTGGTTACCGAAAACCAGTTCTTTGCGCCATGTACTTCTTTTTTTAGATTCTATGGCTTTCCTGCAGAAATCTCACTCTCCTTCTCATGGCTGGACTCGTCGTTTTGCCGCCGTTGTTCGTCTTCCTCTCCAACGGGTTGAGACAGCCATTGATGGAGTCAAAGATAATAGACATGTTTTGAACCCACTGATTATCTTATGTGATTGAAAAAGCATAAGATCAATATTAATTTCAATAAAAAGAAACAAAAAGAATTATTAAGGTTAAAATAGTTCATTCGAATGAAGTAACACAAAATAAGATAATGAAAAGTTGATACTCCCTCCATTTCATAATACTTGTCGTTCTAGAGATAAATTTTTGTTTCATATTACTTGTCGTTTTGTATTTTCAATGCGTATTTATTGTTAGTTTTTACACTTTTATCCCTACTTTTTGACCATATTAATTACTTATTTCAAACAAAACAATACATTAATTAGGGGTAGAACAAAAAATATAATTATTTTCTTAATTTGTGTGAAAACCCCTAGAATGACAACTAATTTGAAACGGTGGGAGTGTAAATTAAAGAGAGGAAGAACATGAACTTGGAGAATCTGATGAAACAAAGTACACACTAACACAAAACTAAGACAAAGCAAAACTTTCACAAAACGAAAGAGAATAGTATTAGAATATTTAGAAACTAATCGATGAATTATCTATTTTTTCAAGAGTATCAATTTGTAGCTTAATTAAAAGTAAGGAAAATCATCATGATCATGACATACAACTGCAAGAAGAAGAAAGAAACAGAAAAAAAATATCGTAACTAATCTTATAAAGCTCACATATGCATGAATATATAACAAACGATCTAGAAACGGATCCATTATGTGAATAGAAAACAAAATTTATAATAATAAATGCATAGAAACATAATTTATGTACCGGCTAGCATCACGAAGTTGAACACACAGAAATAACTTGTATATCGTTAGTAATCAGAACTGTTATTATATATTACGATAGAAATTCAAAATATATTTAGAAGACTAAGAATATAAACCATTGAAACAGTAAATAAGAATGAGAAAACTAACTTGATCGGAAGAGCTGGATACGATAACCTGTAGATCGAAAATAGAATCAAGAAAAGAAATTCGTAAGAAACCATAAAATATATAGAAAAAAATTGTTTTATGCGTTTGGAAAATAGGGATCGTACATATATTTGCTAAGTCGATCCAAACATTCGTTGCTCCAAAGATATTAATCCCATCACCGTCACCAGATTTTTTCTCGATAAATTTCATATGTATATTGTGTAGGATCACATTCTTCACAAACTTATATGAATACTCACTCCGCGACCGTTAGTCGTTTTATCGTTATTTATGATCAGTTCTTGTTGTAAGTTTATGACCATGCGGTTTTGGATTCTTGATATCGTTGTCCGATGCATCCATATTACGTATATCGGTCCATCTTTGCCTCTGGTTGTTTTTCGTCCAAATCCAAGAACGCAATAGCTAGCTTTTTTTATCCCAGTTTTTGTCTCCATGCCATCATTTATCAATCGCGTTAAGGGATTGAAACCGCCTGCCATGTTTTAGTGTTTCCCGACGGCTCCCGTTCTGTGCCTGCATCCTTGTTCCGTTGACTACCTCTATCGTCTCCATTGCTCTGAGGAAGCAGACAACATTAGTTTACTTCTGGAAGAAGTTAGGTTTTAAAACACAAATTAAAAAATTCTAATTATTTTGAGAACTCACAATGCGTTAAGATGGTTCTCTTTACGTATTCTTTCCAAAAATTTGTAAATTTGCTAATTTGACCAATACATATATGTATAACATGTATATTCTTAAGATAATTAAGTTATTTATTTGTTATTTTTAATAGAAAATCATGTCACAGTTTCCTTATCTCCTTTGATATTTCGTATTTAATATTATCAAAACTACATTATAATTAAGAACGTTTTCTAATTTATCCTATTAATGTAGATGTTACCGAAGTAGAAGCTCCGTTAGCATCCGGTAAGAACACTTCCTTTAATCTTTTTCACGTTTTCTCTTCGTCAATAACCTGAATCTTTTTTGTATTGCTTAATAAACAAAACAATATTGATCAATAAAAAAAAAACAAAAAAAAAACATATGTGTGTATTAATACGTGAAAAAGAGAAATCGAAGAAGTCATAGTTGATAGAGATTTTGGTAACGATCGTCTTGGTTGCATCACCTAGCACTATCTATCAAAGTCACAAAATAGATTGGTAAGAAGCCGATAAAACATATAATTAATATAAACATCATATATGCAAACGAAATAAATATAAGCAATCAAAAAACCAATTTTACATGATAGTTTGATCCATTGGCACCAATATTCAAAACAGACTCGACTGAGCACGAAACGTATTCGAAACTGCATTAAACCATAGCAAAACAAATCAAATTTGGGTAAAAAAAAAAAAATTTCATTAAAAAAAACCAGTAACTCGAACGATTATGATAGGAAAATAATAAAATTCATACATGAATTGGTGCTCAATTATCTGTTTTATAAAAAACAAAATAACATCAATAATAACTTTATGTAAAGAACAAAACATAGAAAAACAAAAAACAATTATCGACCGCTTTCAACGGTGGTCTTAGGGTCGCGCCTCGGTTTCCCTCCTAATCCGATCTCTTCCTCATTTCCTTCTCCGGCGAGATCCTTGGTGGTGATGGTGTGTAGGAGCGCATGGTCATCTCGTTGTTGAGTGGCAGCTCTCTGGTGGCAACTCTCTGGTGTCGACGGCGGCGGCTCCGGCCTGCTTGTTTTAGATCTAAGGTTTTCTGTTCCGGTTCATTCCCGGTTAGCGGGTTGTTCCAGTTTGGGGATTTGTATTTTTCCTTTATTTATATTCAAGACATCCCTTTAACAAAAAAAAAAAACACAACTTAGACGTATAAGCTAAAAATAATGCAGAAGATAATGAAGTATTTAAATCATATACCGAATGAACATAATAATAATAATAATAATAATATCATCATGCAGCAAACCTGTAAAGATAGAATGATGAACACACATTACACAATAAACATAATACCATAACAACTAAAAACTAATCCGGTCTACGGTAAAAGTATCGAACATACAAAATTATAGAACTGAAGAACCAAAAAAATAGTTTGGGATGGACGAACAAAAAAAGTAGCTTAGAATTAATGGAGGAGCACCCACCCATATAAGAAAATATTATTTATACGAATTAAACGACTAAATTTAGGGTTGGGAGAAAATAATTTCAAATAATTTTCTCTCTTTATATATAGGTAACAAAAAAATTGAAACTTCCCAATTCCCAATACCAAATGGAAAAGTTTAAAAGATATAAAAGAAAACTAACTTTTTATCAAAGAGTTTAATATATTTTGGCTTGCTGATTGTTATATTTGCAAGACGTTGACATACATGAATTAAAATATATCATTGTAAGAAAGTGAAATGCGTAAAAAATTAAATTATTAGCTGTGTATATATAAATTACTAATGTTTAGATATGGTTGTGACATATCCTTGAACTCAGTCATTTAGTAGACTTTTTATAACGATGAAATTAAGAAAAAAAAATAGAAATAAGAGTTTTAGACATTTTGGCTTTACATTTGGAAGAAAGCAATCTCTACGATCCAATCCAAATACTGGTAGTTGAAGCAAAAAAGAAAGAGTAAAGATCAAAACCAAGAACGTAAACCGAGAGATGGTGCATGGCACTTTCTCAAATGTTTGCTTCTTTTCATCTGTGATGAAACCGATAACTCCATCACCATTAACTACCACCCTGCTGTCGTGGTCATCAGAGCCCACCTCCTTCATCAATGTCATTGTTTTTGTGGCTCTGTCCAATCAACATCATCTCTTCTCTAGTTTGAGGGAGAGAATTAGACGAATAGTATGACAA
The DNA here is from genome assembly GCA_963576765.1 of Draba incana. Classification (NCBI taxonomy): domain Eukaryota; kingdom Viridiplantae; phylum Streptophyta; class Magnoliopsida; order Brassicales; family Brassicaceae; genus Draba; species Draba incana. The sequence goes on along the minus strand of OY755202.1, from coordinate 19,622,745 downwards.
TCGAATCCGAACGGCTATATCTATAACACCGCAATTTTTTTTTTTAAAATAAATGAATATTAATAAATCAGGTGAACAATAACGAAAATACTCAACAAGAATCCTAATTCAATTCCAATAAATACCAAGTCTAATAATTCCAGAATTCCAATCAAAATTTCATTCTATTCCAACAACCTAAACACAATTCTATCACAACATGAATTATAACATAAACATCCTAATCATCCTCTTCCTCTGCCATGATTCCGCGATCACACCCTTTTCATTACCTGCAACTCAAAAAGGAAAAAAAGAGTTGCGTGAGTATTATCATAAATATTCAGTGGAGCGGTCATCCCGTCTACCAGATATATAGTAGGAATTAGACTATCAATTCTACGCGATCAATCAACAATCAACCATATTCCAATTACCAACCTTTAAACAGGATTAACCAATTACCAATTCACAATTAAACAATGCAATAACCAATTCACAACGAATAACTCATAGCTAACGATATTCCACAAGATTCCAATAATACAGTTAACCAGCATTAGCCCCTTTACCACACACAAACCAAGAATCCATAATCCAGCGTCTGGTGTCGATCGACGCACCCACATGGTGTCGATCGACACCCCAAACCAAGACGCACACTTTATCACCGAGTGTCGATCGACGCACCCACTTGGTGTGGATCGACACTCCATTCTCAAACACAAGCCTCGATCAGAAACAGTGGTGTCGATCGACACTACATCTAGGTGTCGATCGACACTGCTCACAGAAACCTAAATCGAGTCAAATCCTCTCGAGACTCGATTCTGTTTCATCGTGCAAGATTATTCACGGCCCAGATCACACAATACCACCAGAACGAACACAGAACGATCCAATCGATTCAAATAACACCAATCAAACAACCCGATAACCTAATAATCTAATCCCATATCCACGATCACGCACTCACCTTGCTAACGAAGAGGAAAGATTGAGAAACCGCGAAGAACACAAAGAACGAGAGAAACAGCGACGAATCAGCGACGGCACAGCACGATCCACGCTGGAATTCACCGAGATAACACCACAATCTCGAGCAAACGCTTACACGAGACTAACACGCGAAGAACGATGAAGAACGGATCACCAAAGCTCCTCGAATCATTCGGAAATCTCTCGGGAACTTTTCTCTCTTCTCTTCTCTGATTTTCGGCCACACAAGGTCTGGGACACCCTTTTATACAGAACCCTAGTTCCCCCAAACCGGCCCACTAACCAAACCGAACCGAAATCAAACCCAGATCTGGTTTTTAACACGTGTCGATCGACAGACTCCCTCTGTGTCCATCGACAGGGCCCTCACTGCCCAAACTTTTGAGAGAACACGACCTCGTGTCGATCGACACACAACCACTTTGTCAATCGACACCCTTCCAAAAAGACAATTTGGATCACGGGTGTTACAATTCTCCCCCACCACACTGGATTCGTCCTCGAATCCCTACACACAAGTCTACCCAAGACTCCACTCTGGCCCGCACCGGCCAACCACTGGGAAAAGCATGCCTAATCCCCAAAACACAAGTCTACTCGAGACTCCACTCTGGCCCGCACCGGCCAAAACACTAGAGATTTACACAAAATCTCAACACTCCACAACCAACCAACACTACACACGCGTTTCTAGACATTTAATACGTTGAACTCATCACACAACACACACACACGCTAGGGAAACCACTGTCCCTTCGAGAGAACCACCGTCTCTCCGCACTATAGAGGAAACCACCGTCCCAATATAGGCGCTCAGTACTATAAAGGAAACCACCGTCCCAGTATAAGTACTCTGTACTATAAAAGAAACCACCGTCCCAGTATAAGTACACAGGAAAACCACCGTCTCCTGGAGAGAACCACCGTCTCTCAGCATGTATACAGGAAACCACCATCCCCGATACATACTCTGGAAAACCACCGTCTCCCGCTCATGAGTCAACCGTAATAAATTCTAAAACGCCTATCCACCTCCACAAGAGAATCTAAGGACACGCGCAAGGTTTTTAGCCCGAAATACCAAATGCAATGGTTCCTAATCCTGCCCAGGTCTGCCCAACTGGTCGCACAACAATCAAACAAGAACATGTACAACCCTCTGTAGACCCAGAAACGGATCGATCGATTGTCCAACAATCAAACAAGAACATGCACAACCAAGACACTACATCCGATATCCCGGTCGTCGAAACCGAACGCACAAGAATATCATCGAGGTCTGTATTCTGTTCCATTCTCAAGCCACGGTCAGCTATCGATTACTCATATTTACCGTCATCATTACACTCTCAGGACGTCTCCCTCGAGGTAACGATGCTGATGCCACTCTACTCTCAGGATGTCTCCCTCAAGCTCTGGCTCTATATAAGGAAATACTCCCTTAGAGTAATCAACACATACGAGACACGCATCCGGAACTAAGAATACCTCCCTTGATAACAACACGCAACACGCAACCTATACTAGCAAAACAAAACTACGCATACCGAACACAAGACCACACAACTGACTTCCCAGAAGAACCCAACCACAACCTCGAAGCACAAAGCCAAACCAAACTCCTCGCACGCCCCAAATATCTATTGCTCTTAACTCAACTCAGCCTACACTTGGCACCCATAGGACGCATCCTACAACCCATCAGGAACACATACCATTCGCACTCTCGGGACACATCCCTCGAGTCAATGGTATCTGGGAATCTCACATCCCCACACAACACACAGGAAAGCTCCATACCATTCGCACCCTCGGGACACATCCCTCGAGTCAATGGTATCTGGGAATCTCACATCCCCACACAACACACAGGAAAGCTCCATACCATTCGCACCCTCGGGACACATCCCTCGAGTCAATGGTATCTGGGAATCTCACAACACATGAGTTATTCGGGACTGCAGTCCCTAGAGCAATAAATATTGAGCACTGATCACCAAAACTGAACTGCCCGACAAGGGCCCAAAACCACTCCTGACGCCTCAGCGCTCACAACCTTAGTCGATACCCTGCCTGTCCCGCTCGAGGGGACCTGAACTGAACCGACTGCTTCAAACCACTCACGACTCGAATTCCTCTCCCGAATCCCACAATGCTCTAAGCATTCCTGAACGCGTGAGGATACGCAATTATGCTGATTTTCGATCCTGATCACTCCGCTGCCCTTGATAAACCAGACAATCTTCTCGATAACCTGAAACGCTCCTTGCTCACTCTGCACAGTGTCCTCTTAACCCCAGACTAGGTCTAACGGATTGACCGCGCAACAATCAAACAAGAACATGCGCGATCTTCCGTAAACCCAAAATTGGATTCCTCGTCGCGCCAAAACCAACCAGCCACCATTTCCTTGAAACTTACCAGAATACCATCTGCGACGAACCCTGAACCTTTGAATACTCCCATCGGTCTTCTCGTAACCAAACCGGCGCTCCTCTGAACAATAGTGCTCGACTCTGCCTCCAGCTCTGCTCCTGATTCTCTCCAGAACCAAGCACCATAAATTGCACGCTCCTCAGGATCCCACGATTACTCCACTATAGCCACTATGCATACGATAACAACCCGCGTCTAGGTGATCCCTGATCACGACGCCACCTCTTGGGCTTACCACAAGCACATCAAACACAAAAAGCATAACCATCACTCGAAATGCCCAACACTTGCCCAGTTTCATCCAGAACCCACGATGCGACATTCTTAATCCATCCAGGTCTGGCGGCCAATCGTACAATAATCAAACAAGAACATGTACAATCGTCCGTCAGTCCAGACTATACCTAGCCCAAACTAGGTCTGGAAGTTGACTGTACAACAATCAAACAAGAACATGTACAACCATCCGTCAGTCCAAATTGGATTTCTCGAATGCTACATCTGGTTCCCGAACTCAACCATAGGCCCAACCTTACCAGCGATACTTCGACTCATAACCTGAGCCTCTGAACCGTCTATCACAGACCAAAATCTTGGCTGCTCTAGCCAACACTATACGAGATTCCCACTCGTTCTGCAATCGTCCGACATGGACCAAAATCCCGGCCCGACACAGCCGATACCACACGAGATCCTCCCCTGACCTCAGAGGCTCCTTCTAATCCACACACGAAAACATACCGCTCGCACTCTCGGGACACCTCCCTCGAGCCAACGGTATCTGGGGATCTCACATCCCCGCAAGAGATCGCACACCCCTCGCTGCTTATCCCGAGAACACGCTTCCCACTAAGCACACAGGAGAACACACCTCTCCTCTGATTAGAGCCGCCTCACGTGGTATAGTCACAACATTCCCATCCTGGGATAACCTCACAACAACGACCCACACTGGTCCACACATAAAAACACAACTAGGCACACAGCCTCAAAACCCACACGAAAATAAATAAGGGACACCATCTTATAAATTTTCCAAAAATGTAAATCGTTCCAACACCAACGAAATACAATAAAATCCAGAAACACAACACCAAAGCTCAATCTCGGAAAACGGAAACAAAACCGAAAAGAACACCAAAAACCAGCTCAATCCTCGAACTGCTCCTCTAGGCCCTCGACCGCTATGAGTACCTCCACCAACTCTGCCCTCGAAGCATACCTAGAATCCAAGCCAGGCTTCTTCAGCCCGATCCGAAGTCCAGCCACAAACTTGCCCAATTGGGCCCGCTCTCCATCCATGCCGCTGCTCGCATAGACCACTACCCTGCTGAACTCAGCATCATACTCACGAACTGATCAACAGCCCTGAACCAAACTCTGGAACTGCAACTCTAACTGCTCCACAACTTCTTGAGGGAAATATCTGGCATTAAACTCGCCCAAGAAGTCACCCCAAGACCACAATGTCCGCCTCCTCCTGGCTTGCACTCCAGCCACCAAAGGTGCGCATTGCCTTCCAAGAACTCCACTGCTAGGTCCACACAAAACTCCCCAGGACACCTGAGAATACGAAGCCTACGCTCAAACTTCAATCTCCACTCATTGGCCTCCTGTGGCCTCCCTCTACCCGAGAATGACAAGGGCCCCATGAGCAATAACTCATTAGACCACGCAAGATACTGCTTCCTCCGGGCCTCCACTGGAGTTTGCACTGGCACTGCACCCGGTAAACGATCCAAAATCAAGGCTAGCATCTTAGACACATGATCCTACGGATCCTGAGCTCCGCCTGAAGCACCACCTGCACCTGGACCTCTAGCCGCACCCGAAGCTCTAGCACTAACTCCCGCTCCAGCTGAACCATCTGACACACTGACAGAGCCCTCTGACAACTCCTGATACGCAGGCGAGCCGACCACCTGATCCGATGACTCACTCTGAGCCTCCTACTCAAACGACTTAGCCATACGACCCCGACTACAACCACGACAAAAACCACGACTCCGGCCACCACGGCCACCAGCACTGCCACCACGGCCTCTTGGAACTCTAATCATCACACACTATACTTATCACAAGTACACGCTAAGACACTTGAATCACAATCAGAAAACACAAACAATAACTTACCGCGGAATCTCTTTAAAGGCTGAAGAGGATGATTCTAAGACTAAATTGACTAAGCACACATAATCAATTAAACACATAGTCTCAGTTCATCAAAATCACTACTAGCCCTATAACCGTAAGGGCTCTGATACCAAAATGTAACACCGCAAATTTTTTTTTTTTTTTTTAAATAAATGAATATTAATAAATCAGGTGAACAATAACGGAAATACTCAACAAGAATCCCAATTCAATTCCAATAAAATACCAAGTCTAATAATTCCAGAGTTCCAATCACAATTTCATTCTATTCCAACAACCTAAACACAATTCTATCACAACATGAATTATAACATAAACATCCTAATCATCCTCTTCCTCTGCCATGATTCCGCGATCACACCCTTTTCATTACCTGCAACTCAAAAAGGAAAAACAGAGTTGCGTGAGTATTATCATAAATACTCAGTGGAGCGGTCATCCCGTCTACCAGATATATAGTAGGAATTAAACTATCAATTCTACGCAATCAATCAACAATCAACCATATTCCAATTACCAACCTTTAAACAGGATTAACCAATTATTAATTCACAATTAAACAATGCAATAACCAATTCACAACGAATAATTCATAGCTAACGATATTCCACAAGATTCCAAATAATACAGTTAGCCAGCATTAACCCCTTTACCACACAAAAACCAAGAATCCATAATCCAGCATCTGGTGTCGATCGACGCACCCACATGGTGTCGATCGACACCCCAAACCAAGACGCACACTTTATCACCGAGTGTCGATCGACGCACCCACTTGGTGTGGATCGACACTCCATTCTCAAACACAAGCCTCGACCAGAAACAGTGGTGTCGATCGACACTACCTCTAGCTGTCGATCGACACTGCTCGCAAAAACCTAAATCGAGTCAAATCCTCTCGAGACTCGATTCCGTTTCATCGTGCGAGATTATTCACGGCCCAGATCACACAATACCACCAGAACGAACACAGAACGATCCAATCGATTCAAATATCACCAATCAAACAACCCGATAACCTAATAATCTAATCCCATATCCACGATCACGCACTCACCTTGCTAACGAAGAGGAAAGAATGAGAAACCGCGAAGAACACGAAGAACGAGAGAAACAGCGACGAATAAGCGACGGCACAGCACGATCCTCGCTGGAATTCACCAAGATAACACCACAATCTCGAGCAAACGCTTACACGAGACTAACACGCGAAGAACGATGAAGAACGGATCACCAAAGCTCCTCGAATCACTCGGAAATATCTCGGGAACTTTTCTCTCTTCTCTTCTCTGATTTTTCGGCCACACAAGGTCTGGGACACCCTTTTATACGGAACCCTAGTTCCCTCAAACCGGCCCACTAACCAAACCGAACCAAAATCAAACCAAGATCTAGTTTTTAACGCGTGTCGATCGACAGACTCCCTCTGTGTCGATCGACAGGGCCCTCACTGCCCAAACTTTCGAGAGAACACGACCTCGTGTCGATCGACACACAACCACTGTGTCGATCGACACCCTTCCAAAAAGATAATTTGAACATCCAAATATCTCCAATCGATCAGTAAAGGCTCATCGTCGTTGCCTTTTACTCTAAAAATAAATATACCATAAACGTTAGCTACACCAAATAGAAGTGGTACAACAAACTTACAACATTAAATAGCATTGATCAATATAATTTGGCGAACTAAGATAATATTAAAAGAAATAGAACAAAAATCTTGAAACGAAGAGGGATACTTACATGACAATTACTTGGAATTAATATTATGGTTCTAAGGTTTCCACAAAGAGGGAGAGAAAACATACCAAACTATCATCTTCTCAAATCTTGTTCATGATTGCATTCAAAGAGATTCTGAGTCACTAGCATCCATAGTATCAAATGAACTGGTGATTCCAAATTGAATGTCTACCACATCATCCTCTTCATAGCCAATTTTATCGTAATTGTGCCATGTCATAGACGAAGTTTTTTTTTAAATAGAGATAGATAGACCGACCACTAAAGTCACAAAAAAACAGAACAAACTAAAACATTAAAAAATATATACCCAAAATTTTTAAAATTTAAATTTATTTTCTCTAAACCCCAATCACTAAAACTCCAAACCCGAAACCCCACACCCCTAAAAACAAAAATATGTAAATAACAAAAGTTTAAAATTACATACCTAGATAATTCGATTTGAAAGTGCTTTAGAAAACAAAGAATTATGATTTAACATCAATATAATCTTGTAACTTAAGTACAATCATGATCATTATCATGATCCTCCTCAATTCTTCACTCGTCTTTTCTTGGAGGTGGAAGCCCAATCACGACCATTATCATGATCCTCTTCAACTCTTCTTTTTCTCTTTTTAGGGTGTTTATGGTGAAATCCCCCACAAAGGATGACTTCTCCGTGCTTGATGCGCCTTCCCATCTATCTACCATAAGTTATGAACAAAAAAAAGAGGAGAACATACATTACTACTTTGAGATCATAAGTTGAGAACTGCAATGATCAATAAAGAAACAAATGATATTATAGTTGATTACAACAAATTCTGGAAATTAAACTAAATTCAAACATAAGATAAATACTTAAAGAACCTCACCACCACTGTGACTACTATGTGTTACTATTTACCACCACCACTACCATCGTTCTAACTGGCACTACTACCAACATCACCACCACCGCCATTGTCTTTGTAACCATCGCCACCACCATCGCGACCACCACCGTAATCACCATACCATCACATCAACACCACAACCACAACTATCACTACCATCACCAATACCACTACTATGTTGTCACCTTCACCATCACAACCGCCAGTATAGCCGTCACCACCACCACCACAATCGCGATCCCCGCTGCAACCACCATGCCGTCACATGAACACCACAACCCCCATAAATGCTCGTTCTATACTATTTTATTTATATATTATATTTTAGGTACACAAACACTATTTCAGATCGTATATAAAGAAGATTACAGAGACGTATTCTGATAGAACCCTGGCCGGCTTGGATCAAGAGACTAAGGAACCGGACGAGCCGCATGAACCCGAGGAGCAGCTTGAACCCGTGGAGGTTCTCAAGAACGCTAAGGACTTGCAAATTCCGAGTAAACCCTTGATGAGGTCAAGAAAGAAGAAACTTAACCAAGCCATCTCTTTGCTTATGGTTAAGACCACCGGCCAACTTCACTCGAACGCTTATCAAACCGCGTTGGTTGTGATTCAAGCCGAGGAAGGATGATAATGGGAGGTGTGCGGACTTGTACTCTTTTTCCCTCCTTTCGGTTTTGTCCCTTTGGGTTTTCCGAAAGAGATTTTTAATGAGTCAAGAACACACACTTTTTCATAAGCCTCATTATCATACTTAGGCTAATTTTTGGACTTTTAGAAGCCCAACAAAGGCCCATCACGTTTTGATAAGAGCTTGAAGTCAAAATTCATCATTTCCTATGTATTTTGCATGCATTTTCTATTTATTAGTCAAACCTTTAATTATGTTGTTTTTCCAAGAGAGTGTGCATGTACACTTCTCTTTTCCTATATAAGTGGCTTGCCACTTCTCATTTCAATCATCAAACATTTTAAATCATAAGTCTTTTCTTAAACTCGTTTGATCATCCTCTTGAACCCGAAATTTGGATCTTCATCCCATTTCACTCAAGAGCCGAAAGTCTAAGGATCTCTTCACATCCCTTGGAAGTTTCACATCAATCCCCCTCTTGTTCATCGTGTTTGGATCTTTATCCTTCACAAAGGGCAAGCTTTGTAGTCTTAGAGATCGTTCAAATCTCTCGGAAGTACGCATCGATCCATTTATCTCTTCATCCTTCACATTCAAACCGTTCATCTTCTCTTTCGAAATTCATCCATCATCATCATTCCGCATCCTTAAAACCGTTCAAAGAGATCTTCGGGCATAGATCCTCACGAGGAGTCTATCATGTTCCCATCGTGTTATCATATTCAGTCGCTGCACAAAATCTAAGTATGCTTCTTTCATGTTTCGATTCGCCATAAACTGAAAGTGATGAACTTTTTCGAAATACTTGAAGATCTCAATATTGGACATGTTGAATGTTCAATATTCCGTGGTGAAAACGCAATTATTGAATATCAACTCTCTTAAGCAAACAATAAATATAAGAAAATCCCTTAAGGAAAAGAAACTAAAATTCACAGAACATAGCAATTTGGTAAAGAAAATAAGAAACAAACAATATATTATAACAAATATTGAACATAGAATCGATAAGAAGCGAATATACTAAACTAAGTCCAAAAGAAGAATACATTTATTGAATAAATCACACGATCAAAAAGTATTAACATATGTGAATCCGGTATGTCATAGATCTGTATCTATATAACAACGGAGCAATAAAAAAATAAAAAACAAAAAACATCAAAACTGTAAAAATCACTCACGGTGAAAAGTATTATTATATATAAATATATGTAAGAACATAAATCACTAATGGATATGAGAACATTATACAAAAAATAAAAGAACAAAGCGAAAAAGAAATATAAAAGAAGAGAAATATAAATATATAAAATATTATTTGCGGTGGATCGAGGAAGCACATTACATACAAATATTTTAGGGTTTGACTTATTACTTTATAATAGAAACGATCACTATAAAAAAAAAAAATACAATTACCTTGTTGTTCGAATGGTTTTTTCTAGAAAGAAAGAGATCTAGGTCATATAATATTGCTTCCAAGATGTAAAAGAATTAGGAAAAATAAAAATCAAAAGAACCGGAAACACCTACAAAAACAAACCACAAAAAAATTAGAATCGATCATGCATGAATTGATTTGACAGTAGTAGTAAAAATTAAAAATACTATAAAACAAAAAAACAAAAGAAGAAGAACTCACATTAAGCCTAAAAAAAGAACGACTCACAAATATATGGAAAAGAGATCGAAGTATATATAACTTTTTATACATTTATTAGGGTAACATATGCTTTGACCTTCATCGTGAACTTCTTCTTTTGAATTAAATTTGATCCGAGAATCAAACTATTATGCATACTACAAAAGCAACGAAAGAAATCATCGATTAGAACCATAAACACCAACCAAAAAATCGTTAGAAACATTAGTACATAATATTAAACCTAAACCTATAAAAACCGTAAAAATATGTTTTACATTCACCGGGAAAACATATATATATATATAACAAATTTCCCATTCCAAATAGTAGTAATAGGAAATTATCTTTTTTGCTGTTAATTGTGAATTTTTCTTGAATTTCCTTTCCAAAAAGTAATAATAGGAACATATGGAAATACTAATTTTTTTAAGAAAAGGATATATGGACTTCTAAAAGATTCGGTTATATTTTTAGAAGAAATAGTGGTTATAATATTTTTTTTTTTGCCAAAAGGAAAAATAACAAATATCAATTAAAATAAACTAATAAAATATTAACTAATGATGTGTCTAATCACGATTGGTTGTTTTAAATCCTATGTGGATGCCTTTAGAGCGCTATAGCATCAACTTTTATATAGTATAAACTAGATTTTATACCCACGCTACGCATGGTTTTTTTTTTAATAAAGAGTTTAATATATTTTAGCGTTACATAATCTGAAAAAGACATTAAAAATGTTCAAGTAAAGACGTTGTGATCCCACTATCATTACATCTTTTACTGCTTCTCATGGAAATTAACAAAAGTGCCATTAAAACTCCACAAACATATAGAAAATCACCGAAATAGGAAATATAGAAAGCTTTGAGATTCATAAATCAAGCATGAGTTTTCTAAATAAAGCTTCTAGTTAACCTCTTTCGAAGTCAAAGACGGACCTGTAAAGCTTATCATTTTTTCAAACCTCTTAAACGAATAGATATGCATGATCCAACCTTACAATTTCTATCATCATTACAAACCCTTTTCATTACAAAACTCATGCATCTCCTCTTTCTTCTTCACTCATCCTAGAATGTAAAGTCTTTCATTATGCTGCTGCTATTTCACTTCCCACCTCCTCTCTTTGGTCTTTTTCACAATCAAATCGTCGATCATTCTTTCGTCACAAATATCATCTTCGTTCCAAACCTTCTTATCATCAACGCGACTTGTCTTTGATGATAAGATTTTGTCTAAACAAACATCTCAGATATAAGCTTCGCTGAACTATAGGAAAATTATATAAAACTATGGAACTTTCAAATTATGATGGAAAAAAAAAAATTATATTATAGAACCTATTTGAAAAAAAGAACCAAATTAATGTTTCGGAAAAAAGAATACATTAACATTAAAAATCAATAGAAACACATTATGGAAAAAAAATTAACGAAAAAACTAAAGATTGTTCATTTTCTCCTTTCTAGTAAAGATATATTATTCCTTTGTCTACACAAAATTAAAGAGTGTAACACATCATAAACCGTGAGAATTACAAACAAAAAAACATATACAATCGCATCCTCATTAGTAACAACATTATCCAATGAGTGAGCCTAGCCAGACTCTAGTGTAAAATTGCCACGAAATTATGTATAAAGCAAATAAGCAACACATAGATAAATATTAAATAATGTAGGATGCCTAACATACTAATGGAAATCTCAAACAAAATCACAAAACATGTAGACTAACAAAACTTTTTAAGTATAATGTGACATTGCATCAACGTTGGAATATTTTTCAAACTCAATGAAGTTTTCTAACATATTAAGACCCAAAAAATCACAAAAAGAGAGAAATCATAAACATAGATATTATCTGACATCTAAGAATCAGTTACACAAAAAAGAGAGCAAAACACTATTCGAAGAAGCTTAATACAACTTTCACAAATCAAACGAATTACTAAAAGAAACAAACTAACCTTCTTGAAAAATTGAACTCGTACGCATGACACAAACCAAACCGTTGAAAAAACCTATAGAAACACAAAGAAAAGCCAAAAAAAAAAAAATCATGCATGAAGTATGTCAAATAGTCTTCCTTGCGTATTGCAAGCATAGGCTGCGGAATGTTCGATCTGAAGCGAAGAATCGTTGTAACTCTATCTGCAATCGATAATACATCATTCGTAAGCAATAATGAGATATTGCTAAAATTTGTTTTTAATTACCTCCAAAAGAGCATCCTTGCTTGCTTGCTTTGTACTCCAAATGAAGTCAACATGCATATATGTTAGCCCTTAATTAAGAACCCTAACCTACAAAAGTCAACAGCTCAGTTCCCAAAAGTATTTCTGATGACCTGCAAAACAAATTATGAAGAGAAAAAATGTGAAAATTCTAAGAGTTCAGTTAGGTTAATTACAATTACTATTATCCTTATGCTAAATGAGCCAAGAGTACCATATAATACAATTTCTGAGTCGTGAAGCTCAGGAAAATTTTCTTAAACAATTGAACATACTGGCATTCATCTCATTCGTTGGCCTCTTCATGTGCACATTTGCCTCAATATCCACAATAAGTGCCTAAACTATCTCATATCCATGATGCGACATAGCCTATTATACAAAACAACATATAAAGTCTCGGTATATATTAGTTTTGTGAAGTTTTTAAACTTTTGATCAAGGAAATGGGTTTAGTCGTTTGGTTTATTTTCCATCCCACCATGAACGGTTCTACAACGTCGTATAAAACCAAGAAAAAAGAAAGAAAGAAAATGCTTACTGGTTTATATAGTTGTACATTCCCATAGCTGCAGAAGAGTATATTAATTAGCTAAACACAAACTTTCAAAGACAAAACCTTGAATATGATTCCTCATGTTGCTAAGCGTGAAAAAATGATTTAAAAAAAAAACTAATCACTGTGTTCTAAGTTCCAACCCAGTTACTTGTTGCTGAAGTAAAAAGAAAAGAACAAAGAAACCAAAAGGAAAAATCAAAACATGCAGCGTAGGCCATTGTTAAGCTCAAAAGAGGCTTGCAATTCTAAATACATGGAGCTATTAATTAATATAATAATAATAGCGCAACATTAACCGTTCACACTTTCTTTGATAGTGTAATTCAGTGGTTATATCGTTCAAATAATGTCTGCCATATAAACCGAAAAGAAAACAATTAAGAAATTGAAATTTAGAATATTCAACAAACAAAATTAGAGATTATGTATTATACATAACAATTGAGTATAAGAGAGATTACAGCAATGAAATATTAGGAGAACAATGGAATACCAAGAAAAAAGAATATAACAGCCGAACCATATACTAATGATGGAAGTTTTAAAAGAAAGGAAAAACTACCTGCCAAACTATAACATCCCGAAACCAAATTTTATAATTTGGTAAGGGGTGTCGATTGACACCATAGGGAAGTGTCGATCAACACCATGTTCTAATGTTCGGTTTGTTTTAAAAATCGATCATCGGTTTTGGCTCGGTTATGGGAACGACCTAGGGCTGCATATACAAAGGCCTTAGAAGGCTGTGGCCGCGTTTCTGGAGTCAGAAAACCGCAGAGAAATCAGAGTGAGAGGCTAGTGTTTCGATTGGGAGAGAAGCCTTGTTGATCCTTGGGAGAGTTGAGGTGTTGAGGGCAGTTTCTGCTCGGTTTTGGAGGAGGCAAACGACAGGGGAGATCAAGTCGGATTGGAGCGAAATTTGGAGGGTAAGTTCTCCGTTCTTTCCTCTTGATGGGGGCGAAAACCGCTTGTGATTTGGTTGAGTATTCGCTGAGTTATCGTTGTTTTCGTGAGAGAGGTTTCTGCAGATTCGAATCTGCGATCAGTCTGATTCGATGGAGAATTCCCGTCGAGCCAGAGAGAATCAGGAGATGATCCTTATACCGTTGGAAAGATAGTTCTGTCTAGTTTCTAGATCAGGTTTTGGATCCTGATTCGGAGGTAAGCTCCGTTCGCTGTGTTCGTTAGATTTCAGGGAGTCGGTTCTGAAATCTCTGTTTTTCCAGTTTCGTTTAGCAAGATTGCGGGCTGGTTTGCCGTTGATCCTGTGAGAGTTAAGTGACGATCTACATACCGTTGTGTAGGTCTCTGTGTCTAGTTTTCAGAACAGTTTTTCGATTCTGTTTCGGAGCTGAGGTTGAGGAGATAATCGATCCGAAATCAGAGGCTTTGGATTAGGGTTCTTCATCTTTCAATCCGTTCTAAGGTGAGTGCGTGATTGCGATGGTTGCCATAGATTAGCGTTTATCGCGATTGTGTGTTTGATTTCGTGAAATATGGTTATTGATTGTTGATTTGATGATGATTGATCGTGTTGATACTGCTTGTTTGTTCGGAAAACGTTAAATTGATGATTTCGGGCCGAGACACGAGAGGAGAGACTCGGCTCTGGATTCTGTAACGGGGTGTCGATCGACGCCTAGAGGCCGTGTCGATCGACACCACGATATGAATTGATGCTCGTGTTAGAGAGTGTCGAGCGACACCTAGTGCATGTGTCGATCGACACTCGGTACAGTTTTCTGTACGAGAGTATCAAGTGTCGATCGACACCGCCGTGGTGTGTCGATCGACACCTGGTTGTTAATTAAGAAAATTTTATTAAAAATTTAAAGAATGTGTAAATTGTAAATTTGTAAAAACTGGTAAATGGTGATTAATTGTGGTAAATGTGTTTTATCTGCAAATTGTTAATCTATGTTAATCTGTTGCGGGATGACCGCTCCACTGAGTATTTATGATAATACTCACGCAACTCCCGGTTTCTTTTGAGTTGCACGCAACTCCCGGTTTCTTAGATCATCATCTCCGAGCCTTCAAAGAGATTCCACGGTATGTGATTGTCCGATCTTTATTCTGTGAATTCTAGTATCTTAGAATGTGCTTTTGGTAAGTACAATGTGCGATGGCTAGAGTTCCAAGAGGTCGTGGTAGAGTTGGTGGCCGTAGAGGCAGAGCTGGAAGCCGTGGAGGCCGAGGTCGTGGTCGGGGTCGTGCGACTACGTCATTCGAGTGGGTGACTCAGAGTGAGTCGTAGGAGCAGATGGCTGATTCGCCAACGTATCAGGAGGATTCTGTGGTCTATGTCAGCGTGTCAAATAGTACTATCGGTGCCGGAGTTAGTGCCGGAGCTACTGGTGAGGCATGAGGCCCAGATGCAGGTATTACTACAGGTAGAGCTCAGGATCCGGAGGATCGTTTGGCAAAGATGCTTGCGCTGATTTTGGAGAGGTTACCGGGTGCGGTACCAGTGCATGCTCTAGTGAAGGCTCTGAGGGAGCAGTATCTGGCGATGTCCAATGAGTTGCAGTACATGGGGCCCTTGTCCTTCTCGGGTGGAGGGGGACCAGAGGAAGCCAATGAGTGGAGATTGAGGGTAAAGCGAAGACTTTGTTCTCTCAGATGTCCTGATGAGTGCCGTGTTGATCTGGTGGTTGAGTTCTTGGAAGGCAATGCTCGTCTCTGGTGGGCCGGTGTCCAGGCCAGGAGAAGGCAAACATTGTGGACTTGGGACTGTGAAAACCTCAAGGACTCCGCTATTGACAACATCACCGAGCTGCACTTGAGGGATCCAGAAATACAAGAGATTGGTCCATGGGTTAAGGGAGTTGAGAAAAACATAAAAACCTAAAATATAAAACAGAAAAGGAAAATTAGAGAGGAAACACAAGTGACATGTATATATAGGAAAATTCTAGGGTTAAAAAAATAAAAAAAAATAAAACTATTAAAAAGAGGAGAACGTATTTATCAACAACAAAAGAAAATTACTTTAATTTAAATCGCTTACGTGGACCAATCAAATCGCGTTTCTAAAATCTCATGTGGATTAACACCACTATTTTTTTATTGGCTTAGGAGATAATCAATGAAAAAGTTTATCGTGCTTGTGATAATTGAGATGAGGGGATAAAGTGTTTATATAGTTGCGACAATTAATTTCCTTTTTGAAATTAGTGTATGAACTTCTAGATTTCCTTTTCATAAAAGTAATATGATTAACTTATTTTGTTGTTGTTAATTGTAATTTTTCCACAAATATATGGAAATATTGTTTTTAGGAATAAAAGGAGTCGGCCATTGTTTTTTATAGAATTATCAAATAGCAAAAAATTTTAATTTTTTTAATTTATGTTTCTTTAGTAAATTTATATGGTATATATGGAAATATTGTCTTTAAGAAAAAATTAAAAAGGAGTCGATACCGGTTTTTATGTTATTATCAAATGGTAATTTTAAAAAAAAAATTATTTGTACAAAAAAGAAAGTATAATAAATTAAATAAACAATTAAATAATTTATAATTAGGAAAAAAGCTAACTAATAATAAATTAGGAAAATTTTCCTTTAAAATTTTTTAATATCAATATTTAAAAAAGGGAATATAGAATATTAATTCCTATTATCCAATTTTTTTAAGAAAAGAAGAAAAACAAAAAAGCTAATTACCTACGTGGACCAATCAAATCGTGTTTCTAAAATCCTAGGTGGACGCCTTTAGAGCTATAGCATCAACTTTTATATAGTATAGACTAGATTTTACACCCACGCTACGCGTGGATTTTTTTTTAATAAACACTACAAGAATTCAGTGAATTAGCTATCGATTATTCTGTCGCTACAAGACACAATCCGTCGCAAAAACTGGGCAGGCGACAAATTGCGACAGATGAATTTTGTTGCCTCAGCCCCGACGCGAAAGTATATCTGTCGCTTTTCTGTCGCCAATTCGCAACAAATTAGCGAGAGGAACAACCGTAGCAATTAGCAACAACATAGCTACAACTTCTTCAGTTGCTAATTAGCAATAGATTAGCAAAAGAATTCCGTAGCTACATGAGTTTTTCAATAACAATTAAATTTTGTTATTAATTGTTTATATCAATTCATATAATTAAATTATTAGCAAAAGTATGATCAAATATAATCACTTTATTAAAAAGATAAACATGAACAAAAGCAAAAAAAAAAAAAATTCGGATTAAGAAATTAGACATTGTATTAATCTCATTAGTATACCGAAAGTAACTAATCAAAACCACATGAATAGATGAATGACTATAAATCAAGAGTAGCAAGCCAAAGCAAAGCAAAGCATCAAGCTAGGAATGAACGGGGACACAATCTGCTTCACAATCAAAGTCAAGAAACTCCATTCTCTTCCTCACGATTCTTCTCAGTCGCTTCCCTCACCACATGTATTGCCTACACCAACACACACATTCCCACAAACCAAATCAGCAGCACGCACTTAACATCACAAAATGAACAAATATTTCCATATCTATTTGTTAGAAAATGCAAAGTGATGTCCTACCTTTTAAATATCTGTCTGAGAGAGACAATTTCAAGAAACTTAAAGGCCTCAAGGTTAACCTATAAAGATTTCGGCCTTTCACTAGTAGTGATGCATTATGAATCCCCTCAACCAAAGCACTTCAATCTTTAGTAAAAACATATACAAAATGGTTAGTTTATGAGACTGAAGACTAGAATAAGCAAAGCAATAGATGAATGGATCAAGAAAATCACACAATATGAGATAATACGTTCAGTAAAAGTGGGTTGCTGTTTAGCACAGTTCTCCATCTGCAACTGCTAATGTCACTCTTCCTATCAGTACTACCAATAATCTGCATCGCATTAAGATCATCTTTAGAGAAATAGAAAAGAGAGAGAAAGACATTGGTGGAAAACACGGGAATACCTGTGATGAAAATTCGGTGACATCAGATCTCCGATCTCCGACGCTCTTCTTCGCCATAGAAACCACTCCCCTGTAATCTAGAGTTACAACTCTAAACTCAAGCGTGTATATGGTTTCATGAGGTATGCTCTGCGATTTCCAGGGACCAAAAAGAAAAAATTTAGTTGTGTATCAATAAATGACATGAGATCTTGTGGCACAAAAGTAAGAAACGATGAAACCCAAGCAGCGAAACCGAAACAAAATCGAAATTAACTATACCCGTCTGAAGAAATATCCAAGCTTCTTTTCCCTGCGATTGCTTCTTCCCCATATCATTTGATATAGGAGCACCATTTCGTAACGATTCCCGCATTGACCTTGCTGCAACGGTGAAGGAGAGTCATACCTGAGGCTATGAGAGAGAAAGAGAAAGAGATTAGGATTTCTCAAAGAGGAGAAGCGATGAAGGTGAAGGTGAAGGAGAAGGAGAAGGAGAAGGAGAAGGAGAGACGGCAATTAGGTTTTCGCAAAGAAGAGGAAAGTGTGTCTTGGTGTGAAGAGACAGCGATTAGGTTTGGGTATAAGTGAACCACAATTTAATTTTCGGTTTGGGCCAAAATTTTAGTTTTTTAACTAAATTGGTTGAGCGAGAGACTTGGTTTTGGTTTCCCACCAAACAATATTTCAGATTTGGTTTTCTTTTCACATTAAGAATCTTTTAACTCTAGATTTTTTTGGGGTCTAGGCTAGGGTATAGAATTTTGGTGTGATATATATTAGTGAGATATAGTATAAGTAACTATACTTTATGGTTAATTTTGGATTTGGATACAAAAGTATACGCTAAATTAGTGTTATATTGTATATGCATATATATATGGTATCACTACAATCAAACTAAAACTTAAGCATGTATATGACAATTACAATATAATTATATGCAATCATAGTTTGATCATAACTATACTATAGGCGTTATTAGATGTAATGTAGGGCATATTTCCAAAATAGTTGACTTTATTAAACTATGATATATTTACATAATCTATAATGTATATGTAACATTAGTTCACTTAAAATTTTTGTTAATTTTTCATCAACATCATCAAATCCCAAAATTGGGCAAATACACTGATAAAGTAACAAAAATGAAAGGCACTATTGATTTGTGGTTTAGGGGTAGGTTTGTATTTTGTTTTTTAAAAACCCTACTTTTCCTTTCTTCTAACTCCTTGTTCTTTTTTCTAAGACTCGACATTCCATTTCCCTTGCTTCATCTTCTAATGGGTTTTGTATCTTTTAATTAGAATGACTATTGGGTTTAAGTGAACCTTTTTTAAAAAAGTTAAATTATCTTGAGCTATCGTCATTATACATATAATAGAAGACTACATATTTAAGGGTTTAGGTAGGCTACTGAAGACAAAAGTATCTTTGTTCATTACTTTTATCTTTTCTTTCCTTTTTTCTTTGTCTTTTCTATCTTTTCTATTTTCCTTCCATTTCTACGTAACTTCTCTAACATTGCATGTACATGAGACAACGCTGTAACATTTAGTTGATTATATTGTAGTCTTCAAAAATCATTTGTATATCTTCTTAGATTTTACAAAACTCCTATGGGTGGACGCAATCACAAATATGACTACAATGTTCCACCATTTTGCCATTATCAGACGCAAAACAATTAATAACTGAATTAAAAAAATCATTATTTTCTAAACGCATTCTGTCAAAACTAAACAAATATATTGTCATACTCGGCAAACTTATAAAGACACACAAACCATTGTCATCTAACAATAGAAACATGTATAGCAAATCGTTCCTAGATATAAATTTTATGGCTACAACTTATCTTTTACCAATGCGTAGCTATTTAGCTACAAAACACCTACGAAATCTGTTTGTAGCTATATAGCTACGGATTGCTACAAATTTGTCACATATTTTCCTATTATTTGTTTTGTCGCCATCCATCGCTATTTGCGTAGCTAAAATCCTTGGCTACGGAAATGTCCTCACCAGTCCGTAGCTAATTCACTGAATTCTTGTAGTGAAAGAGTTTAATATATTTTAGCATTACATAATCTGAAAAAGACATTAAAAATGTTCAAGTAAAGACGTTGTGATCCCACTATCATTACATCTTTTAGTGCTTCTCATGGAAATTAACAAAAGTGCCATTAAAACCTTTCCCTTTGACATAAAATATTTTCAAAGGTGTCATGTTTGTAATTTCTCCTTAAAAATATGAGATTCAGTTTGTTAAAATTTTGTTAAAATATATATATGGGTAGTTACATAATTAGGAAAAATCAAGATAAAAAAGGTAATTTAAAAATTTATTTGATATTTTGTTTACTTTCATGAGTGATTAAATTTTTTTTTTTACTTTTTCATTTTTGACTTTCTACAGGTTATAAAATACTCTGTATAATAAATTTTTTTTTATTACAAACCCGCATATATGCGGGTCCTTTCACCTAGTAAGTATATAAGGAATGATGAAAACATAATCAGAGAAGATTTGATAGTTAAAAAAAAAATCAAAGAAGATTGAGAAAGGAAAACGAAATTGATGTTACGGTTAAATATGGCTACCGAAAAAATGAGCTAATTAAGTTTAGGGTAATTTAGCAAATTTCTCTTAAGTTTATATCCAAAAATGAACTAATTACGTTAATACTACTAATGGCTAATTAGATTTTTTTGCAAAATCAGTATGGGGCATGTGCCCTCATCTCTTGGCTGTAGATCAGCCCATACAAGTTGCAACAGCACTTATCAGTATTGGGACGACTCAAATATAAGTGAGAGAGCCATTGAAAGAATGTCTAATCTCCAATTCTTAAAATAGGATGGTAATTTTGGCAGTTCAAACATAGCATCTCTGGCGGAATCTCTGAAGTATATATCTCCAAAACTTCAATTACTAGATTGGGACAGTTGCCCAATGACAAGTTTGCCTTTTTCTACTAACCTGGAGTTCCTTGTCGAATTAAGAATGCCTGGCAGCAGGCTTCAGAAGATGTGGGAAGATATCAAAGTAAGTAATTCTAATTTTTTGAAATAGTAGATTGAGCTTGTCACTACACTATTTTAATTTGATTTAAGTACAAAATAGCATGGACGTGTATTCGTTTTTAGTTTTATTTTTATATATGCATGTTCTTTTATGTGTTCAACTGCTAAGTGTATTATTTTTCTATACAGCTGCTTCGAAAATCTGAAACGGATGGATTTAAGTAATTCGAGTTATCTGAAGGAGCTTCCTAATCTCTCGACTGCCACCAAACTCAAATATTTAGACCTTAGTAGATGCTCAAGCCTGGTAAAGCTCCCCTCCTCAATTGGGAATGCAACTAATCTGAAAGAGTTAAATATTAATGAATGCTCAAGGCTGGTGGAGCTCCCTTTTTCTCTTGGGAATGCAACTAATCTCCAAATATTATTTCTCCATAATTGCTGGCGTCTAACGAAGCTCCCTTCCTCTATTGGAAAGGCAACTAATCTCGAGAGATTATATCTTTATGGATGCTCAAGGTTGGTAGAGATCCCTTCATCGATTGGGAATACAACTAATCTCAAGAAATTAGATTTGGGATATTGCTATAGACTGGTAAAGCTTCCTTCCTCTATTGGAAACCTTCATAGATTGGAGGAGTTAATTTTGGCAGGGTGCTCAAAGTTGGAGGTTCTTCCGACCAACATCAACTTGGAATCTCTCTACAATCTCGATCTCACTAATTGCTCGTCGTTAAAAAGTTTTCCTGAGATTTCTGTAGGGGTCGGATTCCACCCATGTGAGATCGATGCAACGACAAGAAGAATTTTGCCAAGTCTAGAAGAAATCCTAAACAGGTTTACAAGAGCCGAATTTGTAATTAGACCCATAATAGAATTAAATCTATATTTAAAATTGGTTTGATAAAATTATGGGCCTAAAAGCTATTTTATGGCTTAATGGGTCAAACCCAAATCTAGCACTTAGACCTAGAATTATTTAGCTATATATAACTCATTGTATTCACCCAGAAAAGGGATCAGAACTTTTCGGATAACAACATTAAATAAAAGCTTTCTCAACAGCAAACGCATGTCTCAACATCTTTCGGCATAGTGATTAACTCGGAAGTCTCGCATTTCCTCGACAACCCTTACAAATTCAATTGTGCGAGTTACAACTCCTACAATTTGGCGCTGACAAAGGGGAACACGTGAGACGTTCTTACTCAAAAGAATCATCGTACAAGCTATATAAGAAGTGACCAACAATGCAACATGGATCACAACAGCGGTGACCAACATCGCAATGTCGACAGCAGCGGCGGTGACCAGCAGCGCAACGTGGATCGCAACAGCGGCGACCAACATCGCAATATCGATAGCACTTGCGGTGACCAGCAACGCAACGTGGATCGCACCAGCGGCGACCAGGAGCACAACATCGACAACAACAATGGTGACCATGAGCGCAACTCCACAGAATCAGCGGCAATTAGCAATTTAACGTCAACAGCACCATCAGTGACTAGCAGCGCAGCGTGGATCGCACCAGCAAAAACTAACAGACAAACGTCACAGCGACTACCGCGACTACTGCGCAGAAACCTAGGGTGAGCGCACTACAAAGAACGCACATGCTGGGAACATAGCGAGTTGAGTTGAATGAAGCAGCGCTAATACAAAGCAAGAACACTATTCTCTCAAACACATCGTCGCTCTTCTCATAAGCGGATTGTCACTTCCTCTCGCAAACGGATCATCGCTCCTCTCGCAAACGTATCGTTGCTCTTCTTCGAACCAAAACTTTGCTCCTCTCTCACACGCATCGTTGCTTCTCTCACAAATGAATCACTGCTCTTTTCCCAAGTAAAAATAATGTTTCTCTCTCAAGCAGATCTTTGCTCCTCTCGTAAATGGATCGTCACTCCTGGCTCAAGCACATCTTCGCTCCTCTCGCAAATGGATTATTGTTACTATCGCAAATAGACCTTCACTACTCTCGCAAACTCGCTTACCGACTCTCCTAGCAACCTAGCTCGTCTACTGTCTAACTTATCTACTTAATAGTTGCTGAAGCTGCTTAGCTCGTCTACTACATGGCTGACTTGCCTAACTCTTCGTTTACCTACTCTCCTACCTGCCTGGCTCACTGGCTGACCAGCTCATCACTTACAAGCTCGTCACTTACCGGCTCGTCAAATGTCAAGCTTATTTGCTTACCAACACTCCTAGCTGCCTAGCTCACTCCCTGCCTTGCATACTAGTTCTCCTAGCCGCCTGGCTCGCAAACTCGCTTAGCGGCTCTCCTAGTTCACCAAATAACACATACGCTTAACGTCCTACATTAACGGATATATCACTTACATCCTTTACGGATCATTAAAGTCTTATCTGAACAGACATATCACTTACATCCTTTACGGATAATTCAAAGTCTTCTCTGAACAGACATATCACTTACATCCTTTACAGATCATTCAAAGTCTTATCTGAACAGACATACCCTTACATCCTTTACGGATCATTCAAAGTCTTATCTGAACAGACATATCACTTACATCCTTTACGGATCATTCAAAGTCTTATCTGAATAGACATATCAGTTACATCCTATACAGATCATTCAAAGTCATTACTTGAACTACGAAGCGACTTGATCCCTACAAAGGGTACGTAGGCACCTCATCTTCGGATGGGTTCAGCTGCTGCCCCTCCTTAAAAGGGGGGGGGGGGAGTGGGGTACGTATAGTCGTATACTCCCACTTCTCTTACTTGACATTCTCGCGAAAATCAAACAAATTAAACTTGTCTGAAACAGTTTCGCTTGTAAAATCTAAGTCTTAACAAAAGCAGACTTCATTCAAAACAATTCAAATTTACATCCTCCGTGGATAAATCTTAGTCTTAACAAAAACAAACATTCAACCTCGTTGCTGGCCACAGCGACGGTATACTTCACAAGCTTCAGATCTGACTATTACATCATCCTTTGTAGGATTAAATAGCGCGCTATACAAATGTATAATGTTCATTACAGGAGCGTGTGTGTTAGAGGAAAACGTATGCGTAAACCCAAATGTTCATTTCAAAACCCAATGGACAAAACGTTGGTTGCATCGCTAAAAGTAATCATTACAGGAGCGGACGTGTTCTCGGGAACATGTCTGTAAACCCAAATGTTTACTCTAAACCCAACTCACAGAATCATTAGTCGCAACGCGATAAAATGTTTATTACAGGAGCGGGTGCGTTAGAGGAAAACGCATCTGTAAACCCAAATGTTCATGTCAAAACCCAACTAACATAACGTTGGTAACTTCTCTAGACAATATTCACTGCTAGAGCAGACATGTTGAAAGTAACTTAGCTGTAAACCGTAGTGTTTATTAAAAAATCCAACTATCTGAAACGTTGATTATAACACAAAGAAACATATTCGCTACTGGAGCAGAATTATTGATGACAATGCTTCTGTAAACCATGCAAAGATTCAAGACAAAGCGAAACAAAGCATGAAAAGGGTAAACACCACCTAAGCAGAATAAAACCAAAAGCAAAGAAAACACTAAGGCATTTTATCTTCAAGCACCGTCAATCGCTTCCACAACTTCTTCAGCTTGAACCTCACTCTGAGTATCTGACGAATCCTCATCACTGGACGAACTAGAAGAACTCAAACCTAAATCAGCCTTTTCACGAGCAGGAACCGGTACAACAGGAGCTGATACAACATGAGCCCCTCCACCATGTCTTAGAATCCTAAGCATCTCCTCAAGTTTGCGCATATGCTTACTGAAACTCTCATCTGCATGCGATATGCCTTCCTTCTGCTTTCTCAATTTGCCAAGCTCATCATTAAGATCAGGCGCCTTGCCACTCCTAACCAACTCCAAAAACTCAAAGTTGCTCTGAACTTGGGTAAGATCAATGAAATCAGTCCACAGTTGGTCATTGATCACCTTAAGCTTCTCTCTCGCTCGCCCTATCCTCGACTCATACTCTACTATTAGCTCTCGCTTTGCCTGATCAATAGCTTGCTGAACGGCTGCATCTTGAAGCTTGGTCGCAGCACCTAAACGAGCATTGAGATCAGAGACTTTTTGCTGCAAGCATTTTTTCTCCGATTCTGACTGTGTAAATGTGCCCTCTATCTCACGGCGATTATCCTCAGTCTCCTTCACAGCAGATTCCAGGGTAGCGACTCTCTCCTCCGCCTGAGGCCTCCGCTTCTTATGATCGTTGCACAATTTTTGAACACTACTAACCTGACGACCTTGCGAGAGAGCAGTTGTCTCATAGTCCTTGGTGAGTTCAATGATCGAAGCAAAGAGGTGCAAAAAAAGTAATAAGTCAACATATTCGAAGCGAAAGGAGTAATGTCGCTGAGTTCAACAGAAATTCATACCGTCATGCCATGAAGGGCCACTCTCGCGTAAATATCTCTCTTTGACATATCTTCTCGAGCAGGTAACTCAGTCCCTGGGAAGACAATTTTTGACATCTCAGCCGCCGCCATACTACTATTGTTGAATAACACCCTCGGATCAATGTTTTTCCAACTATCTTCTCGAGGATGCTTGCGGCTGACATCTGCAGCGTTGTCCCTCCTCCTAGCATCATCGCGACGACTCTGCGGTGACTCATGACGACGATTAGTGTAAACTGCAACATTTTGCTCAAACTCAGGACGACGCGACTTAGGCGCAAGGGTAGTAGTAGCACCAGCTCTAGGGACTGACGATGATGTTCTTGCTCCTTGCGGCTCCTTTCCACTGGTGTCAGCTCTAGCCTTAGCAGCTCTCTTCTCGCGCGCAGACATTTTCCTCCCGTTACTTGACATTTTCGACGACAGCGATGTTATCGAAGTAAAGATTGATTAATCCCTCCTGAAGTTACTCAACGTTGTGGGAGCCTAAACTAGCACAATTAGATTTGTAAGGGTTTCGTGAGGAGGTAAAGATTTCTAGGGTTAGCTAAGATCGCAAGAGATGAGTAAGAGCTTTGTATTGCTGTGTAAATGTTTGAGTACAAGATTGTGAATGAATTTTCGAATTACCCTTTAGGGTGTGTACAAAGATGTATATATAAGTTCCTAGGTCGGCTAAGTGTCCTAAATCCTTGCGGATTCCTGCCTTGGCCAGGTCGGTCGAGTTAGAGTGGGCTTCGCGTCTGGACCATCTTCATGTGGCTGGGCCGAAGATGCTATCGGACCGAAGACGCAGTCGGCCCGTCAAGGCATCGAAAAACCGAGTCCGTGCTTGGCCATCCGCCTATGCCGAGCCCGTGGTCGGCTCCTTGGTATGCCGAGCCCGTGGTCGGCTCCTTGGTATGCCGAGCCCGTGGTCGGCTCCTTGGTACATCGAGCCCGTGGTCGACTCCTTGGTACGTCGAGCCTGCGGTCGGTTCTGCCTAGTCCAGGACCTTCCTGCTTCGCCTCACTCCACGACCACTTGCTTTGCTTCTATTTGCCGGAAGACTTAGGTAACTGTTTGACTTTGAATGTTTAACGTCGAGCGGGTGAAAACCGACCCCAACAAACGTGGCTCAGAATTGCAGAACGATAAGCAATAACTAAAAAGGTTAAAATTTGACTAAGTCAAAAATTCTGCAAACAGTATCGCCAAAATACGACACAGGTATATAAGCAAACATCTCTCCGGAATCTATTCTTGAGCCCCTTCTATCAATTTGATGATAAAACCGCGAATGTCCGGAAGCCATTCTCTTCAATCTACACCGTTAGTGCGATAAGACCCATCATCCGAGTCGAAACTAAAATCGAAACCAAAAATAAATGCGTTGACTTGTTGAATTTTGTTGATTTTTGTTGACTGGTTGACTTTTGTTGACTGTTGTCTTCTGCTGACCAAATCGGATGTGAATTCTGTTAACCTAACCGAACCAGAATTTTGACCTGGGTTGACCGGTTTTGTTCTGTTGACCGTCGTTGACCAGGCAATCAAACTGGGAAGTTGCTCCACTGCCACCACTGCACCGCCGCGAGCAACCACCACCGGATCTGAAGCTCTCCGTCGATTCCGTGAAGCTCCTCTCCACCACGAATCTCTCCTCTGTCGTAAATATCAGTGATGCTCTCCTCTCCACCGAGCAACCACGAGCAGATCAGTGACGATCCGGGAAGCTCCCCTCTCCGCCGTGAAGATCCGTGAAGCTCTCCTCTCCACCGTGAAGATCCCCGAAGCTCTCATCTCCATGAACCAAATCCGTCGAAGCTCCACTTGATGATGTCGAAGTTGTGGCTCCATCTAATGTCGAAGCTCCACGAGCCAAGTTTGTATCCTCCACTGCTGCGACGAAGCTCCAATGGACGGCGAGTCTTCCACGACGACAGCGACGACGCAGAGTGACGACGATGTGAAGCTCCACGGCAAATTGAGGCTCCATCGACGCGTGTAGATCCATGGCGGCGACGATTTATCGGAGATTCCAGGAGCTTCTTGATCTGTCGACGGCCGATGAGCTCCATCGATGACGAACGTTGGCGGCGAAGACCGAAGGTGAGACTGGTCAACCTCCGGCGACGGAAGAGCAGATCGACGGCGGCACAGCAAATCGGAGATGGGAGAGATGAAGTCACAAGAAGACAAAAAAAATTATTCAGAAAACCCTAATTTGCACCACAGGACAAAAAAAAATTGGAAAAAGGGATTCTGAAATTTTTACCTTTTTTACTGTAGAAAAGCCTACTTGGTGAAAAAATAGACTACCTAGGGGGCCTATTTATACCAAAAAGATTTTCAGAAATCCCTTGGGTTTTTCAGGAAAATTTCTTGAAACTTTCCTAACGAACTTTAAAGTCCAGTTAAATGAGCCCAATAGACTTTTCAGTCTATTAACCTCATCTCTAACAACGTATGCATGTCCAAGAAAACACGATAGCATCGTTTCAACATGGAATGATTGAAACTTTCCGAGTTCGGTGATAAGAACGTTAACGCCTGACTGCTTCATGATTTCAATTCAAGATACAGTCTACTAAACTTATTCTTAACAAAAGAAGTAAGTCACGAAAACACGGACATGGAACTTCCTCACTTCGATGACAAGGCGTCAACGCCTGGCTACTTCAGAGTCCATCACATCAATCTCAAACTTCAACAGCTTATACCTTGGCATCATGTAACTCGATACTACCAAGCTAGGGGGCTAACTAACTGTAGGGGTCGGATTCCACCCCTATGAGATTGATGTAACGACAAAAACAACTTATGTATTCTACCTCGCCGACGAAGCAAGTCAAATCTCATCTGAATTTCAAGTTCGCTAACTTATCTATCTCGACAATGTTTCAAAACACATCAGCACAGTCTCGCTAAAGAGCATATCTTTGTCATCTTAAGAGACTGTATCATTCCAGACCAAGATGAAGGTATCAGAAACCCGTCCGCCGAGCAGAACATTAACTGAAACATGGGAGCTCGTCGACGCCAACAATAATCTCCGTCGCCAAGCTGAACATTAACTGAAACATGGGAGCTCGGCGATATCTACAATAATCTCTATTGGGGAGCTGAACATTAACTTAAACATGGGAGCTCGCCGACAATGACAAAATCTCTATTGACCGAGCTGAACATTGACTGAAATATGGGAGCTCAGAAAAACAAAAACCTTTCGAAGAAAGTAAACTACAACGAGTCGAATCATATTCACCAAGTTGAACATTCACAGAATCATGGGAACACGGCGGCAATAATTATAACTCCAATGAGAAGTGTGTGATTTGTGCTCTTTTCCCCTTGATTTGGTTTTTCCCATTGGGTTTTCTAGACAAGGTTTTTACTGAGGCTTGCTCACATACTTACGCGTTTTCCTCATTGACGACAAGCTGTTCCAAAACATGAGTCTACAAGGAGTCTTTGCCGAGCTAAGCGTTTACAGAAACACGTTGAACTCGGCAACATTTACAAGTCGGCGGAACAAAGCTTTACGATTTCATCTCGTCAAAACACATCTTGGAGGACAATGGCAACGTCTGCGACGTATCTTCTTCAAGCATCAACCTCACTTGCGACTTTTTCTACCTAGACACTATCATACCGGATACTGCCAAGCTGGAGGGCTAACTGTAGGGGTCGGATTCCACCCATGTGAGATCGATGCAACGACAAGAAGAATTTTGCCAAGTCTAGAAGAAATCCTAAACAGGTTTACCTGAGCCAAATTTGTAATTAGGCCCATTATAGAATTAAATCTATATTTAAAATTGGTTTAATTAAATTATGGGCCTAAAAGCTATTTTATGGCTTAATGGGTCAAGCCCAAATCTAGCACGTAGACCTAGAATTATTTAGCTATATATAGTTCATTGTATTCACTCAGAAAAGGGATCAGAATTTTTCGGACAACAAGATTAAATAAAAGCTTTCTCAACAGCAAACGCATGTTTCAACATCTTTCTGCATAGTGATTAACTCGGAAGTCTCGCATTTCCTCGACAACCCTTACAAATTCAATTGTGCGAGTTACGACTCCTACAATTTCTACAAACATTAAATCTCTCAAGCTATGTAAGACTGCAATAGAAGAAGTGCCTCCGCCAATCAGGTCGTGGTCTTGTCTTAGTGATTTGCAGATGTCGTACTGTGAAAACCTCAAGGACTCCGCTATTGACAACATCACCGAGCTGCACGTGAGGGATCCAGAAGTACAAGAGATTGGTCCATGGGTTAAGGGAGGTGAGAAAAACATAAAAACCTAAAATATAAAACAGAAAAATAAAATTAGAGAGGAAACACAAGTGACATGTATATATAGGAAACTTCTAGGGTTAAAAAAATAATAAAAAAATAAAACTATTAAAAAGAGGAGAACGTATTTATCAACAACAAAAGAAAATTACATTAATTTAAATCGCTTACGTGGACCAATCAAATCGCGTTTCTAAAATCTCATGTGGATTAACACCACTATTTTTTTATTGGCTTAGGAGATAATTAATGAAAAAGTTTATCGTGCTTGTGATAATTGAGATGAGAGGGTAAAGTGTTTATATAGTTGCGACAATTAATTTCCTTTTTGAAATTAGTGTATGAACTTCTAGATTTATTTTTCATAAAAGTAATATGATTAACTTATTTTGTTGTTGTTAATTGTAATTTTTCTACAAATATATGGAAATATTGTTTTTAGGAATAAAAGGAGTTGGCCATTGTTTTTTATGGAATTATCAAATAGCAAAAAATTTTAATTTTTTTTAATTTATGTTTCTTTTGTAAATTTATATGGTATATATGGAAATATTGTCTTTAAGAAAAAAACTAAAAAGGAGTCGATACCGGTTTTTATGTTATTATCAAATAGTAATTTAAAAAAAAATTATTTGTACAAAAAAGAAAGTATAATAAATTAAATAAAAAATTAAATAATTTATAATTAGGAAAAAAGCTAACTAATAATAAATTAGGAAATTTTTCCTTTTAAATTTTTTAATATCAATATTTAAAAAAGGGAATATAGAATATTAATTCTTTTTATCCAGTTTTTTAAAGAAAAGAAGAAAAACAAAAAAGCTAATTACCTACGTGGACCAATCAAATCGTGTTTCTAAGATCTTAGGTGGACGCCTTTAGAGCGCTATAGCATCAACTTTTATATAATATAGATGAGACTCTTAACCACTAAACATGGTCTTATAATATTTGTGGGTCGTGGTTTTATCATTTTACAACATTTACGCATTCACTTATTCTCTCTTTTACTGTTTTCTGTCAAAACCCTAATTTTACATTGGAAACTCAAAAGATCTCAACATCCATGACTTTTTGCGAATTTGGGGCCAAAAACAATTCGGCGAGTAGAGAATCAAGATTCATGTGTTCTAATGAGTAATTTTGAATTAGATAGCTATCAGTGTTATTGCATTCTAAACGAAATGCATGTCGGCGAGTTGCCTAGGAGTGGAGAAAGCGAATGATTCCAGGCTACCTACTCGGCTTTTTGCGACTGACTGGCACCCAAACTCGCGGTTAAATGTTTATTTGAAGCCAGATTGAATTACATTTGTTCACGATGTACTCTTCAAATGGTCTAAGGAATTTGACACCATCAGACGGTAGCCTTTGGGTGTTCTTTTTGAACTTCGTATGATCAGGTGCCCCATTTCTTGCAAGCTGATACATTCGCTGCTTAGTTGGCAACTAATTACGAGAAAAAAAAAAGAGTTGACACCATCAGACGGTAGCCTTTGGGTGTTCTTTTTGAACTTTTTTTTTTTAACTAATCATAGAGTTTTTTTGTTTTTTAATAAGTGTCATGTTTGCTTAAAATAACCACAATTCTAGTTCAAATAGAAACTGATATTTTTTTCCGAAAGAAAATACACTGAAATGCGGTTGGTTCAATTGGTTAGAAATGTGTTATCAACTCTAAGTTTGAATGGACTATATTTTGAGAGGATTGATTTATGTTTATGGACCTACCACATGTAACAAATACTCGTTTCCGAGTTTCAGATTTGAAATGACTTCGAATTGAACCGAAATTCGTAGGATGTTTTGGATTTGTATTGTTTGAGCTCATGCATATTCATTATTCTCATAAACATTTAGTTTTTATTTTATAACAAATCGGCTCAAGGACAAGTGGTTAAATTACCTTTGATTAAATAGTAATAGTTGACAGTGACATAGTTCATGTGGAAAAACGAATGAAACACTCAAAAAACTAAATATCAATCTAATTATTACTACAAATAAAAAAGAATCATAAAAGCCGGATATAAAGTACAAAACTCAAATTAACATCACAAAATATATGCCAAAAATCAGAGACCAAAAAGATTAAATTAGTCTAATGATGATTACAATCTCTATATGATAATAATTCAGACGATTAAAAAAAAAAATCAGAGACCTAATCTGTCTACGTAAACCCAATTACATTCAGCTATAAGGGTCTCGACCTCACTGTCATTCGCAATATTCTCTTTGCTCACATCCACAAATCCTTGTAACTTTTCCGACACGTCATCTTCACCATAAGGAAGCATAAACGATTCGATAAACAAATCCTCTCCTAGTTCATCACCTTATTCTTCGGAAAACGTTTCAACATTCTTTAACAGCTCGTAACCACCTTTATACTTAAAACTCCAATCCTATTCACAAAGATTCAGTCAAAGACATATAACCAAATTAGCTACCAAAGCAGTTACACTACAAGAAAACAGCGAGATTCCTACGGAAATATTCCGACAGATTTCCGACGGA
Organism: Draba incana; assembly: GCA_963576765.1. Taxonomy (NCBI): domain Eukaryota; kingdom Viridiplantae; phylum Streptophyta; class Magnoliopsida; order Brassicales; family Brassicaceae; genus Draba; species Draba incana. Next base: position 19,590,321 of record OY755202.1, on the reverse strand, counting down.
TTTTTCTGTCGTTTCTATCTTGTCGGAAATGGTAATTCTCTCGGAAATCTGTCACAAATTTCCGACAGATTTCCGACGGCTATATTTCCGACGGAATTCCGACAGCCAGCCGGAGTCCGGCGAGACGTCGGAATTCCGTCGGAAATACTACTGTCGGAAATACGTCGGTTTTGTTTCCGACAGACTTCAGACGGTTTTATTTCCGACAGATGTCCGACAGTTTTATTTCCGACAGATTTCCGACGGATAAATTTCCGACGGATTTCCGACGTATTCGTAGAAATTATTAAAAAATATAATAAATATAATAATTATTAATTTAATATAAATTTTAAATTTTAAATTTGAATTATTTAAATTAAAATAAAATTAAAAATAGAAATTAAAATAAAATTAAAAGTAGAAATAAAAAGTAATATTGTTTTATAAAAGATTGAAAATAAAAATCTAAGTAGTGGGCCCCGGCGGAAAATCCGGGTTGCGGCCCAAGTACGCCATCATCTGTTGCATCATCTCCCTGTCCTTGTCCCGCTCGGCTCTCTCCTTCTCCCGCTCGGCTTCTAGAGCGGCTTGTGCATCTCGTATCTCTTGGACCGTCGTCTTCAAACCTTCAATTTCGACGTCCTTTTCCTTCATCTGGGCTCTCAGGTCGGATGTCTCGCTGTAGTAAGAAGATGACCCCGATGATATTGCATCGTCGGGAAGACCATAAAGCCGCCCTTTGCTCTGCGGAGCAACCTGCGGAACAAATTAAATTGTAAATGAAAAAGATTTGAAAACTATTTTAAATTTTACATACCTTTAAGACGAATTCGTTGATGATGTCGTCCGGGGCTTGGGTGAGGGGAGGGGTTCCTTCCACGGATGGCTGAAACAGAATGTACTCCTCTTCCATTCTTTGGACGCTCTCCTGAATCTCCCCGAGCTACCGGATCCTGGACGACACCATTCTTGTCGGTGTGTGTTGCTAGCAGAAGTTCCAAGTTGTTGGGATCCCGACCCAACTTCTTAGCCTGCAGTTGATAGATATTTATTTGATAATATAAATGTATAAAAAAAAAAAAATTAAAAACCAAGACGTACATAGAAAACTTACCATATCCCTAGCCTTTGTCTTCTTGCTGGTAGCTCCAAGGTTGTGGGTGGAAAGTCCCTTGCCGTTGCGCTGGCTGTTCCGGTTGCTAGAGTGATATGTAGAGCTCTCCTTGGTAGCCTGAAGTTGCCAATAGGCGATGAACCCGTTCCACAACTCCGGCTTCTCAACCATCTCCTTTGGCACCTCACCGAGTAGCCACTTATCCTTCCACTCGAACACCTTCTTCGAGTAGTGCAGTGCTGCATAAGAGTCGAATTCCCGCCTGACCAGAGCGGTCATGTGTGGGTCCCACCTAAATTCTTGCTGCAAAAAGAAAAATTAATTAAATATAAATAATAATAATTTAAATGAAAGTAAAAATTGTGAAAACAGATGACTTACCGCAAATTGGCGAAACCATATATCTTGATCCTCCAGTGGCATGGCGGTGTACGTCGCATAAGGACGGCTGAGCAAAGAGTTTTCCATCTTGTTGAGGGACTTCGAAATCCCGCTGCGAGAATCACCAAACCTACGGGAAAAAATGTAACATTAGTCGCAATTAAATTAAATTTGTTAAAAAAAAACATAAATGGAACAAAAAACTTACCATCTGTCTCTACCGAGCTGGTCTGGATGGAGTCTAGTCAACCTCTCTCGTCCAGGAAGACCCATGAAGTCCTCGACGCTAATCTGCGTCGGTGCTGTGGTGGCTGCTGGTGTCACCGGCATCTCTAGAGGTGTAGACGACGGTGTAGGTGCAGACGTCGAAGTCGAACGAGATCTACTCGGACGACGACGTGGTTGGCCGCTGCCAGATGCAGTGGCAAAACCACCGTAATCCCTAGATTTATATGATATTATATTTTAAATATATGAAAAATCTATAATTATAAAAATATAATGGTTTAAAAAAACATTGGTTTAAATTTCCAAAATTCTAAAATTTAAAATTTAAAGTTTTATAAGGTTTTTAAATAGTGTTATAAGGTTTTTAAATAGTGTTATAAGGTTTTAAATAGTGTTATAAGGTTTTTAAATAGTGTTATTAGGTTTTTAAATAATGTTATAAGGTTTTTGTAAAGTGTTATAAGGTTTTTAAATAATGTTATAAGGTTTTTGTAAAGTTTTATAAGGTTTTTAAATAATGTTATATAGTTTTCCTAAATCTAAATATATAAAATTTCTAAATTTATATATAAATTCAAAAATTAATTCATTATCTTAAAATTTCTAAATTTATATATAAATTCATTATATTAAAATTTCTTTATATATTTTTCCTAAATCTAAAAAATTTCTAAATTCATATATACATTCAAAAATTAATTCATTATCTTAAAATTTCTAAATTTATATATAAATTCATTATATTATTCCTATTTTTAAATATATAAAATTTCAAAATCTATTTTAATTCATTATAACTCTAATTTCACAAAATTTCATAATCCTAAATCTAACCCTAATTCACAAAATCTAACCCTAATTCACAAAATCAATTCCTAATTCACTAAATCTATTCCTAATTCACTAACCAAAAGGAATTACGAATTGGAATCTTACAAATGTGATGGCAAATCAGCCATTGAAGCACCGTAGAGAAGAAGGAACGGTTGGTTTCCGGCGACGAATTCCGGCGACCGGTGGAGAAGATGAAGAAACGGAGGCGGAGGAGGCGAGGCTCGGTGGGGGAGAGGATCGGAGGCGGAGAATCGCGAAATCCGGCGAAGACAACGGCCAAATCGTCGATTGGCGAGCAGCGGAGGCGGAGGAGGCGATTTTAGAGATTTTTGTGACTGTGAATTGTGTTCTTCGGGGGAGAAGAAGCGTCTGTTAATAACCCAGAAATTCCGACGGCTTTCCGACATATTTTAAAATCTGTCGGAAATCCGTCGGAAATCTGTCGGAAAAATGTATATTTTTCCGACAGATTAGTGGTTTTAGGGTATGGGAAATTTAAAAAATGTTTTTTTGTTGTTATAAAGTATGGGAAATATAAAAAATGTTTTTTTGTTGTTTTAGGGTATGGGAAATTTAAAAAATGTTTTTTTGTTGTTTTAGGGTATGAGAAATTTAAAAAATGTTTTTTTGTTGTTATAAAGTATGGGAAATATAAAAAATGTTTTTTTTGTTGTTTTAGGGTGTGGGAAATTTAAAAAATGTTTTTTTTGTTGTTTTAGGGTATGGGAAATTTAAAAAATGTTTTTTTGTTGTTTTAGGGTATGGGAAATTTAAAAAATGTTTTTTTGTTGTTATAAAGTATGGGAAATATAAAAAATGTTTTTTTGTTGTTTTAGGGTATGGGAAATTTAAAAAATGTTTTTTTGTTGTTTTAGGGTTTGGGAAATTTAAAAAAATGTTTTTTTGTTGTTTTAGGGTATGGGAAATTTAAAAAATGTTTTTTTGTTGTTTTAGGGTTTGGAAAAATTGTTAGCATTTTGTACATATTTTTACCTGAAATCTCCAATTCCGTCGGAAATCTGTCGGAAAAATGAATATTTTTCCGACATAATTCCGACAGAATTGGGGTTTTAAGCTTGTTTATGATCCGTATTCGTAGTTACAAGTTAATAGCATGGTTGGAGCAATATTTGGAAGATAAAATACTTGTAATGGTCATTGTTACTTTCAAATTCTAAACATTTAGTATTTTCCGTAAACATCTATTGTTTTGTATATGTAACTGTATGAAACGCTTTTGGTTGAAACATGACAAAATCGCAAAACATGTTCTGTATAACATCGAGAAGGTTATTTACTCAATTATCTTTCACTTTAGTTGTCAGAATTGTATGCCGAGACTTTGTCTTCTCGAAATTCAAGAGTTTGACAAATCCCCAAACCTGTAGGAAATCTGTCGGAAATATATCTATTTTTCCGACAGATTTCCGACAGATGTAAGAGTAACACATGTCGTCTTTTAAGGTGAGCATGATATGAATATTGCGTCGGAAATCTGTCGGAAATATATATATATTTCCGACAGATTTCCGACGCAATATTCAAAATAACAAAAAAAGATTATTTATATAAATATTCGTTTCTGTCGGAAATCCGTCGGAAATATATATATATATATTTCCGACGGACTTCCGACAGATATATCATTTAAAAAAATATATATATAAATCATTTTATATAAAATATATATATATATATAAATATACAGATATGTCGTAATTATATATATATATCATTTAAAAAAAAATTATATATATATATATATAAATTATCCAACTTCTTCTTCTTCATCAGATCCTTCCGAAGGAATTGTGTCTTCGTCCTCATCAAATTCTCCAACTTCTTCTTCTGATTCTGAATGTACGATATTATCACCAAATTCAGTGAAATCAACAAAAAGGTCCACCGCTGAAGAATGATCAACTGGAGCCATCGGAGTAATTCTAGTTGGTTGCATAGCATCTTGCTCAGCAACTCCATATAGTCTCCCTCTTGGATTAATTGGAGTCACTGTAATCCAAGGATCTCCTCGATGTGTTACCCTAGGGTAAGAAATGTAGCATACCTGAAACAAACATATTTAGTTTAGGCAATTACAATATCATTATTTATCTATAACGCACGTATTATAAAATTTTAAAATCAAACCTGGTCTGCCTGTGATGCTAGGATGAATGGGTCATACTTTTGCAGTCTCATAGAAGAATTTACTGAAGTGACGCCAAATTGGCTCACCTGAACACCTTCTGGATATGACGGATCATACCACTCACACAAGAAAACAATGCACCTCATGCACAACATTCCTGGATAGCGCACTTGCAATATTTCTTTGAGAATCTGATATATTAGTATTTTGGTCTCTTTTACGTATTGCTTCTTTAGTCTTTTTGGTTCTTTCTAGTTCCTTTTGTGTCTTTTCAGGTTCTAGGAGGCCTTCAAGCATGGATTGGAGTCAGTGGCGGTCATTGGAGCTAAATGGACGAATCTGGAGAAAAGATGGTGATTTTCATAATCGAGCACCTGCTCGGTTTGGATCGAGCACCTGCTCACCCGAAGAATCAAAGAAGCCGTAACTCTCTGGAAAGCGGACCGACCGGTCCACGTGAGGAGACCGACCGATCCACGCTCAAAGATCGTAACCACCTGAAGACAGACCGACCAGTCTGGGTTCAGACCGACCGGTCCCATGCCTGATCCGATTTTAACCTATTTTTCTCTATAAATAAGAGGTAGCCACCTCTTAAACGAGGGGGCTGAAACATTTTTCTAAAACAGTTCTTTTTACGTTTTCTTGGAGATTTGCTGGGTTCCTCAACCCTTGAAACTATTCCTCATTGATTCCTTTTGGATTTGCTTGTAACAATTGGAGGATAAATTCACAACACCCATTGAGAAGAATTCTAATTCCTTATCTTTTCCATTTATCATTATGAATTCTATCTCGTTGATTGCTGCGATTTCATTCTCTATGTTCGAGTAGTCCTCTAGCTAGATTGAGGGATTTCAATGGTGATTTAGGATTGATTAGTGACTGAGCCAAATAGGATAGATTATCATTCATCTTCATCAATTGGGATTCATAACGCTTAGGTTAGCCTGTACACCTAATCTCTGTTTTCAAGTTGAACTTATTCACGAAAGTGCTCTAGGTTGCTAGATAACCCATTGGTGAGCAATTGGTGTGTAACCAACGACAGTTGATTGTTACCATCAATTGTGAACAATTCGAACAAATTCATTTCTGCTTGTCTTCATCACTGGATCCAAACGACAGTTTAGGCATTTAGGATGTTAGATAAAGATATTGATCCATCACGACAGTGAGGCAATATTACATTCTTGTTTGAGTTCTAGACCGCACTTAAATTAAATCCTGAATAGATTGCTCAGTCCATAATTTGAAATCACCGGCGAATGACCTTGATCTAGTGCCTTTCTTTATTGAGTCTCATATCGTTTAATTTGCTGTTCCGTTTCTTGTTTCACTACAATTCTCCAACTCATACTTTATCTTAGCTTTAAATTAAAATCTCGTAATTTCATAGTGTAACCTTGGTCTCTGTGGATTCGATACCTTCTATACTACTGCGATTATCTGTGCACTTGCAGTTTTATTTGGGTTAAAACCTCTGACATCAAGTTTTTGGCGCCGTTGCCGGGGACCAATTGCGTTACCTTTGAGATTTGATTTTATTTATAGTCTAAGAATTTTGCTAATTTTAATTTTTGTTTTCTTTTGCGTGTGTTTCAGGTGTCTAACTCGGCCAATATGGGCGACGAAACAGACAACCGAGCTGCAAACGGTCATGTAGCCGCTGCTATTCGGAGGCTTGAACAACAAATGGCTCAAATGCAACAGTGTGCGCGTGAGCAGCAGCGTACCATTGGGGATATGGACAATCCCCACGCTTTCTACCGGAACTGAACTGCTATAGTTCCCCCTCCTGTTGACCGGAATGATTATGAGATCAAACCGCAGTTGATATCGCTTGTTAAGCTGCACTTGTTCCATGGACTTCCTGCTGAAATTCCGTTGGACCATATAGAGAACTTCAAGGAGATTTGCTCCACAACGAGCTCTAATGGGATGAACCCGGATTTCCTGAAGTGCAAGCTTTTCCCTTTCTCACTCGCGGACAAAGCTTCCCGTTGGCTCAAGTCGCTACCAGCTGGATCCATCACGACCTGGCCGCAATGTAGAGCAGCGTTCTTGGACCACTTCTACACCAAAACCATGACCGCGAGTCTAAGGAACAAGATCTCCACGTTTCAGCAACATTCAGGAGAGTCCTTTTGTGAGGCGTGGGAACGGTTCAAGGAGTACAAGAGGGAATGTCCACACCATGGGTTTACCGATGAAAATTTGCTGGGTATCTTCTACGATGGTGTTGAGCGGGATTGTAGGAACACTATGAACGCTGCAAGTAATGGTGATTTTATGACCAAAACCAGGGAAGGAGCATATGAATTGATAGAGAACTTGGCTGCAAGTTCCAGGAATCGTTGCCACAATCATGACGACCTTACACCTGTAAGAAGAGTTGAGTCACTAAGGATAGACGAGCTTACAGAAAAGGTGAACATGCTCCTGAAGAGAAATCAAAAAAGTGTTGAGCTTTGTGAGGACAAAGGAGATGAACAGCATGCTGAGGTGAACTACGTAGGCGAAGACTATGTGCAGAATAAGAGCTCTCAATCCTATGCATCTAATTCTCAAGACGAGCTGAAATCTCTTATGCATTTGCTTTTACTCGGTCAGCAGAAATACGCTAGTGAGATCAATGTCAAGGTGGCTAGCATGTACGATGATCTCAACAGTAAGTTTGAAGCTATATACGCTCATGCAAAGGAGCTTGATATTATAGTCGCTCACACCGCCGATGCAGTCAAGAATATACAAGGAATCCTCCCAAGTAAACCGGTTGTAAACACTAGGGAGCCTGTGGATGCCATCACGCTTGGTAAGGAAAAGATATTCCCACCGAAAAAGGGTGAAGAGGTTGCTGGACCTTCTTCTACGGTGCTTCAACCGAACAAACTTGTTAACAAGATTCAGTCGCGTATCTATGAACCCCCAATCCCCTACCCAGTTTCACCTAGAGATCAGAGAGATTCAATCAATTTGGAGAAACTAGATATTCCTGAGAAAATGGCGAGGAGTAATGCAGCACGACCACCATTGAGGAGATTGCCAAAGGTTGAAGATCCAGGAAAGTTTGTTGTCCCATGTCTCATCTTCGGAATCAACTTTGAAGATTCTCTGTGTGACTCCGGGTCTAGCGTTAACCTCATGTCAAGGGCTATTGCAAAATCGTTGGGCATTGTTGGTATAAAGCCTTCTCCAATGTCTATAAAGTTGGCGAATGCCTCGGTGACAACTTCACAAGGGTTCATTGAGGATTTGAATATCCAAATTGGGGATTGCTTGATCCCGACTGATTTCCAGGTTGTGGAGATGAAAAATGGTTCACACGTGCCCTTGATCTTAGGAAGGCCTTTCCTAGCAACAGTAGGAGCGGTTGTGGACTTACCGAACAAAAAAATAGTCTTCGCTAACGTCGACAAGAAAGTCTCCTACAGTGCCATATCGGACAGAGATAGCGGTAAGTATGGCTCTTGTGTTGCCATAGACAATGTAACATGGAAGCCCAAAAAGATTAACAAGCGGGACGTAGTAAACGAAGAGAAGAATGGTACAAGTTCGCCTGTGACCTTGACACCACAGAGATGTGTTGGGAACACGATCGAGTATAAAGTGCAGAGCAAGAGTATGTCTAAGCCTTTCTCTAAGGTTAAGGCCATCATCACTCCGGAGTTTAAAGAGAAAGGTCAAGCAGCTATGGCTAGTATGATGAGCAAGGTTATACAACTGAATGTGAGTGGTCAAGGAGCAAATGGACCATGCCTCAACCCACCTCAACCGAGCCCTGATCCGGACAAGAAGGTCTCTAATCCTCGTATGAATTTGTCTCAAGCCTAAAACGGAAACACACGTCAAGCTAAACGACGTTAAACAAGCGCTTGGTGGGAGGCAACCCACCGGTAAGTGTACATACTTTCTTTCATTTTTGGTTTTTCAATTTTACCTTTTTTGTTTTCTCTTTATTTTTCCTCAGAATTGTCGCCACAACTCGTTGGATTGGGACTCATACGATCAGACCGGTCGGTCCCATATGCCGACCGGTCGATCCCATCGTCTCACAAGAATGGCCAAATATCTCTGGAAATAGGACCGGTCGGTCCCATATGCCGACCGGTCGATCCCATCGTCTCACAAGAATGGCCAAATGTCTCTGGAAATAGGACCGGTCGGTCCCATATGCCGACCGGTCGATCCCATCGTCTCACAAGAATGGCCAAATATCTCTGGAAATAGGACCGGTCGGTCCCATATGCCGACCGGTCGATCCCATCGTCTCACAAGAATGGCCAAATGTCTCTGGAAATAGGACCGGTCGGTCCTATTTACCGATCAGTCGATCCGCATTGAACAAATCGATCCGTGTAGACAAGACTGTCCGATCTAGTATCAGGACCGGTCGGTCCCGCACCCAGGTAAGTAAAAATTCTTTCGATTTTCGGTAAAAACCGGTTTGGTTCACTTCTTTTGAACCAGTTTTTAACCCTATAAACTGAAAAACCATGACCCCAACCCCTTTCACCGATCAAAACCGCCGAAATCTCCCCTTCTTCTTTGTGCTCTTGGAGATTTTCTTCACAACTTCTTCAAACCTTAAGTTTTTCATTTCTCATTCGTTTTTGACGATTTTTGGCTCTAATCCACTCGATTTTACACGCTTATTCTGATTATTGCATCAATTCGTTCGATTACCAAAGGTATGAAGTTGTTATTTTGAGAAAGTTCCGGGTTTGGGTTATGTTTTCTTTGGATTTTGAAGTTCAATTCGATTTATTTTCACTCTAAGGTGGTTCGTTTTGCAGCCATGGTTCGCGTAATGGATCCGCGTGCTACACCTCCACCACCCGAAATTGACCCGAATGAAGAAGACGAGCAACGAACGAAGCTCGTTCACGATAAACAAAGACGCTTGACGAGAGCGGAAAAAGCTAAAGAAAAAGCGACCTCTTCTCAACCGGACCCTCCGCGTCGATCGCACAGTTCGCGCAATTCAAATGCTCAATGGCCAAGAAGAAACGGTACTCCTTTCCCCGGAATAGATATACACCCTAGATTAGAACGGAAGGGTTTAGTTAAAGAACCATCGTATGCGAACAAGCAAAAAGGAGACGGTTGGGTTAAGTACAACAGCATCTGTTACAATGGTCTTCTCAATGTTGAGATATTGCCAACTAGAGTTATATGTCGTGAGATGCTGCAGAAATATGGTATGTTGGATGAAGTGATAGACTTTCTCCATCGTATGGGTTTTGGAACCATGGCTACACACCAATATCCTCTCTATCCTGAATTAGTACGACAGTTCCTTGCCTCATGTGAGATTTATTACCCATCGGATGATCACAGAAGAGCCGAGCATGGTCGCCTATGGTATAAGATCAATGGGACTTCATACAAGATTTCGCTCACAAGATTGTGCAGATTATATGGTTTTGATGAATATTCTCAACGTCTGGAATTCCCTGATCGTCATAGTTTCCGCGAGATCGATCGACTGTGGCACTTGATCGGTTCGGGTCCTGCAACATCGCGCAGCATGAAACTCACTCTGATCAGGAACCCGATCATCCGTATCGTCGCCAAGGCTCTAAGCACTACTATGTTCTGCAAGGAGGAACCGGGAGCTCTGCGTCTTGATGAGTTAGTCTTACTGCATTTCGGGATGCCAGATTTAGTATCAGAGATTTACAACGAGTATCCTAGCGATCAGCGCACTAACTTTGGAGCGGTATTTGCACATTTCCTGACGGAGAGGAAATTTAGGGCTCTCGGAGGATCGGGAAAGAAGAAGCAAGAGGTTTGTGGAAGTCTTTTAACTCCAATTTTTATCCACCACAGGATTGATTTTGTAGGCACCGAGGTAATCCCAGCACCTGCACTCTTGGATGTGCAACACCTCATTCAGAGCCGATGGCTAGTTGCGGATAGATGGCAATACACTGACTTGGCTGGAAACCCGCAGTCCATTGCGCTACCTAGTGCGCATGTGCCTCTCACCACCATAGATAATGTGCGATTCTTGCCACCAATCGCACGTCAGGATACCGATCCAGTTGTTCCATGCGGCACAGGAAGCGCCGCTACATCGGACGAGATTCAGACTATGCAGGTCCTAGTAGTATTCCCACCAACCCAGAGACGAGGTTCCAGTTTCCACCGTACGAGAACCAGTTCGCCATCTCTCCGCCTCGAGAGGCTTGGACCGCACCAGAGCGCACTGATTGGCAGTACAGGAGTTTTCAGAAACTCCATAACATGATGTCTAACATTTGGAGTGCCATTTCTTGTTCACGGAGCACAGATGCGGTCTGAGGATCAGACTTTGCTGGAAGTCACATGCCTCCGCCTGCTGGACCTTCCACCGAACCGAGATCAGATGATGACGCAGCTGACTCCGAGGATCCAATGGTCTGAGGAGTCTCCAGAGTTCTGATGACGAATTTTTACTCGGTGATATTTTCTTTCACCCTTCTTTCATCATTGTATTATTCCATATTTGTTTCTGTTTTATTGAGTCTCCAATCTCTTGAACTTTTTCACACCGGAGACGGTGTGATTTAAGTCCGGGGGAGCGGTTAGTCATTTGAATTTTCATTGATAAAAAAAAAAAAAAAAAAAAAAAAAAAAAAAAAAAAAGATTTTTTAGGATTGCATCTGCATTTTTGCATAGGGAACAATGATGAAATTTCCTTGTAAAGTCTCATTTTAGGATTCGATACTATGCCCTCGTTAGAACTCTTTCGATGCATTAACAATCATGAAGTAGAGGCTCATCCATACTTGGATCTTATTTCTTTGAAAATCCCTACTCATTAGAAACTTGCATGATCTACATTTGACTCTATCAACTTGAACTTAAATTTGACTTATTTTTCTCGCTTTTGGATTTTGAATCATAACTATGGATAAATACTTGACATTCAAATCATGTTTGCCTTATTTTTACCGCTCTTATCTTGATTTGAATGGCTATCCCGATCTAAGTTCATTTTTTTTAGATGAGGATGGTACCACACCTTTTAAACCCAAGACCATTTTGTTCAAACCCTTGCATATGTTCTCTGAGTGAGGCCTTTTTCTTTGTGTTGCATTGGTAAAATCTTGCAAGCATTAGAGACGACAAGGCAAAGTTTCCAATAGACTAGTTTCTTGTGTCTAAGACTAGTCTTAGGTGGGGAATGAAATCAAAATGGTTAAGTGTTTTATTGAATATCTTTGGGTTTGTGGTTGAGTGTGAAACGAAAGAATAAAGGAAAGCAGAAGAAAGAATAAGTTCTAGGGAATGGAATTAAGATGAAACCATATAGCTCTAAGTGTTTAAAAGAAAAATGATGGCTTAGCATTCTCTTAGATTAAATCAAAAGAGAAGAAAATATGTTAGAGAATGCTAAGATAGAAAGAGCTAGTGCAAAGAAAAGAGTACCCCCTAGGATTTTGATCAAAAAGAGAAGAAAAGAGGAAGTTTGAGAGTATTAAAGAAATATTTAGCCAAAAAGGGCTAGTGGTTAAACGTGAGATAGTGAGAAAAGAGAGATGAGAGAATGCAACAAGAGGGTATTGGGTAGAACTTTGGATTCATTGCCTTGTATGCATCAATTGTCTCTTTTCTTTCTTGCTTTTGCTAAATGTGACACTTGCATTTGAGAGTTAACCACCAAAAAGAATTTGAACCTTCTCTTTACATCATTTTCAAGCCTTCTTCTACCTAGCCAAATGGTATTGATTCAATTTCCAATTGCGAGACCGCACCAAACACAATAATGAATGTCAAAGAGTTGAATGTTAGTTGATTGCGATATGTCTTTTGAGTCTTGGGATTTGGAGTAATATTTCATAAGTGATGAGTATGGCGAAAGCTCCTTGAGTAGAGTTTGTTGTGCATCGAGTTAGTTCTTTTTAGGACATCTTGTCGAACCCTTTTATGCTTCTTTTGGATTTGAGTTCCCACCTTCAAACCTCTTTTTCGATTTATATTTTCTTGTTTGCTTGCGGACAAGCAAAAGGCAAGTCCGGGGGAATTGATATATTAGTATTTTGGTCTCTTTTACGTATTGCTTCTTTAGTCTTTTTGGTTCTTTCGAGTTCCTTTTGTGTCTTTTCAGGTTCTAGGAGGCCTTCAAGCATGGATTGGAGTCAGTGGCGGTCATTGGAGCTAAATGGACGAATCTGGAGAAAAGATGGTGATTTTCATAATCGAGCACCTGCTTGGTTTGGATCGAGCACCTGCTCACCCGAAGAATCAAAGAAGCCGTAACTCTCTGGAAAGCGGACCGACCGGTCCACGTGAGGAGACCGACCGATCCACGCTCAAAGATCGTAACCACCTAAAGACAGACCGACCGGTCTGGGTTCAGACCGACCGGTCCCATGCCTGATCCGATTTTAACCTATTTTTCTCTATAAATAAGAGGTAGCCACCTCTTAAACGAGGGGGCTGAAACATTTTTCTAAAACAGTTCTTTTTACGTTTTCTTGGAGATTTGCTGGGTTCCTCAACCCTTGAAACTATTCCTCATTGATTCCTTTTGGATTTGCTTGTAACAATTGGAGGATAAATTCACAACACCCATTGAGAAGAATTCTAATTCCTTATCTTTTCCATTTATCATTATGAATTCTATCTCGTTGATTGCTGCGATTTCATTCTCTATGTTCGAGTAGTCCTCTTGCTAGATTGAGGGATTTCAATGGTGATTTAGGATTGATTAGTGACTGAGCCAAATAGGATAGATTATCATTCATCTTCATCAATTGGGATTCATAACGCTTAGGTTAGCCTGTACACCTAATCTCTGTTTTCAAGTTGAACTTATTCACGAAAGTGCTCTAGGTTGCTAGATAACCCATTGGTGAGCAATTGGTGTGTAACCAACGACAGTTGATTGTTACCATCAATTGTGAACAATTCGAACCAATTCATTTCTGCTTGTCTTCATCACTGGATCCAAACGACAGTTTAGGCATTTAGGATGTTAGATAAAGATATTGATCCATCACGACAGTGAGGCAATATTACATTCTTGTTTGAGTTCTAGACCGCACTTAAATTAAATCCTGAATAGATTGCTCAGTCCATAATTTGAAATCACCGGCGAATGACCTTGATCTAGTGCCTTTCTTTATTGAGTCTCATATCGTTTAATTTGTTGTTCCGTTTCTTGTTTCACTACAATTCTCCAACTCATACTTTATCTTAGCTTTAAATTAAAATCTCGTAATTTCATAGTGTAACCTTGGTCTCTGTGGATTCGATACCTTCTATACTACTGCGATTGTCTGTGCACTTGCAGTTTTATTTGGGTTAAAACCTCTGACATCAGAATCCCGTAGTAGACTACATCACCACTTGTAGCTGAAATACCGTAATCTGCAGTTGCCCTCGGCCTTTCTTCATGAATCCTAAATGCAAATCCCCTAGTGCAATACCGAGTGTATGAAGTTGCTTCGAAGCTTGGGCCAGAAACTATCTCTTGTAACCATGTCGGAAACCTTTCTCCATTCTTCATTCCTTCAGAAACCTGAGATAATAATTTAGACAAATTAATAAACAAACATTTAATTAAGTAATAATTAATTCACTAATTTTAAGAAATGTAAGCGTTTTTTTAAAACTTACGTAATATTGCAGCCAATTTGGAAACTCGTTTTCCTTAGATTCTCCAAGTTCGTCTTCTGTCATTTCTGGATAATAGCGACGTATTGATACAATGTAAATCCTGAAAGCAAACAAAAATATATAACATATGAAACCTATATATTACTTAGGTATTAAAAACAAGATGTATTTAAATAAGTTCTGTTTTTACCTTTCGTACTTCGCCATCTCCTCACAATTTGTTAGGATATACATATGTAAGTGACTCCACTCATCTTGTGATAGAAAGCGTCTCTTCCCTCTCCCAATCACTCGGCCAACTTGCGAAAACATCTCAGGGACAATCGCGGCATACGTGACTCTCTCACCTTTATCATCATAACGAGCAGGACGTCTACTCTTCGTACTAACTTCCCGCGGAATGTAATATTCCGCAAACTGTGATGATTCTTCATTGATACTCTGTGCGACAATAGAACCTTCAACTCGAGCCAATTTTTTGACCTTCTTCTTTAGATGGAACATGTACCGCTCGAAAGGATACATCCAACGAAATTGAACGGGACCACCTAGTTCGGCTTCGCGGGGGAGGTGTAGGGGAAGATGTTCCATAACATCAAAAAAAGACGGTGGAAAGATCTTCTCAAGATTGCAAAGGATCACTGGTATATTGGCATCTAAATTACGGATCCCCTCAACTGTAAGTGTCCTCGTGCATAAATCCCTAAAGAAAGCACCAATTGCTGCAATAGATTCGTGGACAGTTTGAGGAAGAAGATGGGTAAAAGCAAATGGAAGAAGCCTCTGCATCAGTACATGACAATCATGACTCTTCAGTCCCAAAAACTTTAGGTATCGCGAGTCTACGCAGTTACCCAGTTAACCATGGCGAGTTGCCTAGGAGTGGAGAAAGCAGTGATTCCAGGCTACCTACTCGGCTTTTTGCGACTGACTGGCACCCAAACTCGCGGTTAAATGTTTATTTGAAGCCAGATTGAATTACATTTGTTCACGATGTACTCTTCAAATGGTCTAAGGAATTTGACACCATCAGACGGTAGCCTTTGGGTGTTCTTTTTGAACTTCGTATGATCAGGTGCCCCATTTCTTGCAAGCTGATACATTCGCTGCTTAGTTGGCAACTAATTACGAGAAAAAAAAAAGAAGAGTTTTGGACAGTTTTGGTGGACAACTACAGAACATTGGGTTTGTTTTGACTACTTTTTTTTTTTAACTAATCATAGAGTTTTTTTGTTTTTTAATAAGTGTCATGTTTGCTTAAAATAACCACAATTCTAGTTCAAATAGAAACTGATATTTTTTTCCGAAAGAAAATACACTGAAATGCGGTTGGTTCAATTGGTTAGAAATGTGTTATCAACTCTAAGTTTGAATGGACTATATTTTGAGAGGATTGATTTATGTTTATGGACCTACCACATGTAACAAATACTCGTTTCCGAGTTTCAGATTTGAAATGACTTCGAATTGAACCGAAATTCGTAGGATGTTTTGGATTTGTATTGTTTGAGCTCATGCATATTCATTATTCTCATAAACATTTAGTTTTTATTTTATAACAAATCGGCTCAAGGACAAGTGGTTAAATTACCTTTGATTAAATAGTAATAGTTAACAGTGACATAGTTCATGTGGAAAAACGAATGAAACACTCAAAAAACTAAAAATCAATCTAATTATTACTACAAATAAAAAAGAATCATAAAAGCCGGATATAAAGTACAAAACTCAAATTAACATCACAAAATATATGCCAAAAATCAGAGACCAAAAAGATTAAATTAGTCTAATGATGATTACAATCTCATAATAATTCAGACGATTAAAAAAAAAAAATCAGAGACCTAATCTGTCTACGTAAACCCAATCACATTCAGCTATAAGGGTCTCGACCTCACTGTCATTCGCAATATTCTCTTTGCTCACATCCACAAATCCTTGTAACTTTTCCGACACGTCATCTTCACCATAAGGAAGCATAAACGATTCGATAAACAAATCCTCTCCTAGTTCATCACCTTATTCTTCGGAAAACGTTTCAACATTCTTTAACAGCTCGTAACCACCTTTATACTTAAAACTCCAATCCTATTCACAAAGATTCAGTCAAAGACATATAACCAAATTAGCTACCAAAGCAGTTATCTAATATTCTAGTTTTGTGACGTAAAAGATGTGAAATAGTGCTTCGAAACTTACAGTACTATCTTCTTCATTATGGTAATAGTCCAACTTCGATAGCTCCATCTCTAAATCAAGGTCCCAAATATCCCTACAACATTTAGAAACTGTAATCTCATCTTCTTCTTTATCATCATCATCAGAATCACCATTCCATGATTCATCTTCTTTTTCGGAAGATGTGGAAACATCTTTTAACACCTCATAACCGCTTTTCCCCCTCAAACTCGAACCCTAATCATAAAGATTCAGTCAGAGACAAATAATCAAAAATTAGCTACTGATTATTAAACCGTAATATGAACGTAAAGATGCCAAAAACTGCCTTAAACTTACTCTATCTTCTTCACTAGAGGTCACTGCCAAGGCCCCCAAATTAAGCTCCCACATGTTTTCAGAAGACTCTGAAGCTGTAGTATCATCTTCTTCATAAGCTCAATTAGATCCTGGAATAGTAAATCGAAAAAGGAACTTATTACTTTCTAAACTTACTCTATGGGAAATAAGTATATATAAAGCTTGTTCTGGATTTATAATGGGAAAACCCTAAGCCTATTATAACTAATAGTCTAATAGATAAAATAAAGAAAAAATCTTCAAAAATCAATATTCGCCATTCACAATTTGCATTAATGAGATGATGATAAAAAGAAGATAGTTCAGAACCATAGAAACTCTCCAAATTTAGGGCACTAAAAACATCACAAAAAGAAGAAGTAAAAGAAGAAGTGCTTTACCTTTTGTATCGTTTCGTCAACTTTGGTTAATGCATATCCAATTTCATCAATCATCATATCAACCCATTGACAATCTTCTTGGCCTTCCATCTCCTATAATAAAACCTGATTGGTAACAAAAAAAACAGATATTCAAGTCCTTTAATTCTGAATTTTAGTTAACAATGCAACATTGATGGTTTCTAATCAAGCGATTCTCCACAAGAAAACGTATCTCCATTATTTTATAGGAGACAGAACCCTATTTAGAAATAGAATGATGTTTTTGTCTCAAAATTTGTGCAATCGGTGAAGAAAGAAAACTTACGATTGAACAAAGTCGAAAGCACGCGAGGAAATTGTTTAAAATATTTTACTTTCGAAGGAATTAGACAAATAGATTATACGGTGGACAGAAACATAGGGTTTAACGGAGTTTATAACTTGTCTCTTCGATTCCTCATTTTTAAGAGTTTATGATTCCAATACGAAATAAGAAATCCAATTTACTTCGATCATTATATTTAACTTTAATAAGTAACAACAATCATTATAATTTCAATTTTCTTTTGATCAAAATTTCAGTTTCTTATTTATCATCTTCAAAAATAAAATAAAATAGTAAGATAATAAAGAAAAAGTAAAGCAATTCATTAACTCTGGTTAATTCATATCACGTGTAAATAAAGGAGATCAGACTTTGCGTAATAGAGGTTAAATTGTAGTATCTTAAGGTACCACCTATAAGGATAAGTTACATGGCACACTACGTAGTACGTACGTACGTAACATTGAAGAGCCCAAGTAGAAGGTGACTTTATTCATCCAATTGTTCGGGTCTTGTAGGATGGGGTTCAAACACTGCTGGTTCAAGGGACTTACAAAAAAGTAAAACTAAGATTTGCATGCTAAGAAGTTTTTTTTTTTTTGATAAAATTAAATTTATTACCTTGCTAGGAAAATTTACACTATACTTTTATGCTCCCAAAATAAAAAATAAAAAAAAAAGCATAAAAGACAAAAGATACAAAAGATGCGATTAAGCATAAATTAACCATTCAGATAGCAAAGTGCGAAAACCTTTGCTATCACGACAACCTAAAATCCTATCTCTAACACATCTATCGATGTCATGAAAGAGCTGAAGATCAGGACGGGTAGATCCACGATGAATCCTATTGTTGCGCTCCCACCACAAGAAATAGACCGTACTTTGGACCACCATCTTCGTCAGCAATGTAGTGATACGAGGAGACTTCGTTAGCATCCAAGTAATTAGCGAGGACCAATCAACGAAAAAATTCGTCGAAAGTCCTAATCGGGAGAACCCCTTGGCCCAAACCCGAAGCGAGTATGAGCAATGGAGAAATAAGTGGTCCCTATCCTCCACCTGATTATCACAGAAAACGCAGAGTGGAGAAGAAGTTACCCCCCAGCGGCTGAGACGAGACCTAACCGGAAGCCGATCAACATGAGCCATCCAGAAAACAAACGCATGTCGAGGGACATGATGCTTATACCAGACCGCGTCAAACCAATATTGCTTCAGAGCTCTTGGTCTAAGTAACTGCCAGATCCGTTTTGAAGAAAAATCTGCATGCAACGTTGTATCTCCAAAGGTCCTCCAGCAAATAGAGTCCGAACCGTGACCCCTCGCAGGAGGAATGATCAGGGTTAAAGTAATATGGACCTCTAATGCTTTGGAGGATCTTGGTGGTCTGAGATGCCAACCTCCACTGCGAACTATTTCTGCTACCGAAGCCGATGATGGAATCCCAAGTTCTGCAGGACCCCCATCACCGAAGAACTCTATCAAAGGGCCTAACCGACACCAATTATCGTACCAAAAACTTGTTGACTGGCCGTCACCCAAGACAGAACACAAGTAGGGCCTCGCAATCGATCTTAGGCGAAGAAGCTGCAGACCCAGCCATCTGACTGTTTTTCCTGAACCTCCCAAAAACTCAAACCGTTACAGTAGGTTTGTTTAGACCAGGCAACCCAAAGAGATCCACCTGACGTGAGAAGATTCCAAATCAGCTTGAGGCATAAGGTCTTGTTCCAGATATCCAAGTCCCGAAATCCCAAGCCACCTTCCTCTTTTGGCCAATAGATAGACGTCCAAGAAACACGAATACCAGTGGTCTTCCTTGTATTTCCATTCCAAATGAACCGGGAGCACATTTGCTCAATTCTCTTCAAGCATCCTTTCGGTAATATAAAAGCCTACATCCAATAATTGAGAGTACCATAGATGACCGACTTCACAAGTTGCACTCTCCCCGGATATGCAAGGGCCTTGTTTTCCCATTTGTTAAAACGATTAGCTAAACTATCGATGAGAGGGCTATAATCTCTCTTTTGAAGCTTCCTTTGAACAAGAGGAAGACCCAGATAGCGGATTGGGAAAGAACCCTGTAAGAAACCCGAGCTTGCCATCTCCTATGAGTCATGAGAACTGGCCCCAGCAGAGAAAAGAGCAGATTTGCTTCTGTTTACCACCAATCATGAGAGCCTGAAACCCATCTAGAATTTACAATATTCCACGAAGAGAAGAAGCTTTCCCATCAAACAAAATCAGCAAATCGTCAGCAAAAGAAAGATGAGAGATCTTCGAAACCCGAGCCTTTGGATGATAACCTATGTGCCCTCTTTCAAACCCCATAGTCAGAGATGACGAGAGATATTCCATGACCAAAAGAAACAAGTAGGGTGATATTGGATCTCCTTGGCGCAGCCCCTTCGCACCCTTAAAAAACCACAAACTTCTCCATTTACCACCACTGAATAAGAGGCTGTGGTCACACGTAGTCTAATCCAATTCACAAACTGGGGAGGGAACTCAACCGACTTCAGAATCTGGAAAAGAAAATCCCAGTTAACCGAATCAAATGCCTTTCGAATATCCACCTTAAGCATTCCTCTTGAAGAGATATTAGCGCAAGAAAAGCCATGGACCATCTCTGAAGCCAGAAGTGTGTTCTCCACAATGTTTCGCCCTTCAACAAACGCTAATTGAGAAGGGGAAATCAAATCTTTAACTGCAGCGCGTAATCGCTTGGAGAGGATTTTTGCGATTACTTTGTAAGATGTGTTGAGGCATGAGATGGGCCTAAAATCAGTGAGCCTCTCCGCATTCCCTATTTTCGGAATTAGACAGATCAGAGAGCAATTCCATTGAGAAAGAAGCTGACCTGATCTAAAAAATTCCTGGATAGCCATCGAAAAATCATGTCCAATTATAGGCCATGTTCGCCGAAAAAATTCAGCCGTGAATCCATCAAGACCCGGTGTTTTATTATTCGGTAAACCAAACACCGCCTCTTTTATTTCCTCTTGGGAAACCTGCGCCGACAGAATCCGTTTAAGATCATCAGAGCACCGCATCTTCGTATTATGATGAATGTGCTGCAACTGAGTGGGATTTAAAGAAGGATTTCCTACTCCCAGCAAAGATGAGTAAAAGTCAACACAATGATCCTTCACATCCGGGTGGGAGTCCAGCCTAACAGCACCATTCAACAAATAATGAATATGATTCTTCGATTGTCTCGCCATAACTGACCGGAAGAAAAATCTAGTACACATGTCACCAGAAGTTAGCCAACTAACTCGTGACCTTTGGAGATAAAATTTCTCTTCCGCCAAAGCTAAGGAGGACCATTTATCAAAAGCATCCTTCTCTTGTTGCATGCTAAGAAGTTTACATAAACTAGTTTACAAATCCACCTAAACTTAACTATACTATACATGACGCTAAATAAGTTCACTCATGCTTTAAAGAAAAGTGATTTTAGTTTCAAACAGGTTGCCCTCCTTCGCGCAAGTCCGAAATGCGAGGGTGTCTTAGATAATCTTCCACATAATTATTCTTTAAGCGAATGATGCTTGTAAACCGGCTCACTATGGGCAACCATCACACGTGATATATATGTATGATTATCTTCGGGCACACGATCGTTAGGATCAGTGAGGTAACCACCGCACTTGATGTAGTTAAGTCAGGAGTTCGACCCCTCCCCTCATTGATTCAAATGTGGGCACAGTACGATATATATGTATAGTAAGTAACTAGTTACAATTACAAGTTTCTTCTAAAGCTTAGGGTTTACATATTGTTCTCTAATTTATTTTCCTCTTTTATCTCTCTAAGAAACCCTAGAAACCGCCATAGAAGGCATGTTTGTAAGCTTTTGATTCTTCTAGTGGAGTCTGAGTGTACCGTCGCTCACGAGACGTACCACCGCGTTGGTAGGAACTTGTTGAGTCTTGTGTGTTATATAATTCCTGCAAAATAAAAACAAGGTCAAATCGAATCAATCAAGTTACATAGATAGCTTCCGCTACGAGATATCTCAAATAGTGGTATCAAAGCTTCTAGGAGGTTGCTCGGGACAGTTATGATTTACAGGTTAGAGAACAGGGTATTACCGGAGAGGAGATTTCTGGTGATTAGGGCTGTTGGTGATCATAGCAAAGAGATAGATCTGTAACAGGCGTGTTGCAAAAGTTAGAGTTGAGGAAGAAGAAGGGTATTGGATCTTGGAGGCCAAATCATGTACAACAAGTTTCATCACACAAGCGAAAGGTTAAAAAAGTAGAAGATAAGACGAGAGTGACGGATTTAGATACTAGATCAAGGCAAGAGGCTTACCTTGGTACCTCAAGATTTTCTGATAAGACTTTGTGAATCTTTAAGTCTTTCTTTGTCAATCCACGTTTGTGCTACTCGGGTGTATTGTTTATCCGTGCAAAACAGAACATACACATTAGTAAAAGATGGATCCTATCCCCCAAGCAGATTCGAGATGGAAAAGTTTGATGGAAATGGAGATTTTGGACTTCAGAAGCTCAAATTACTTGGTAAGCTGGAGATCCAAGGGTTGTTGTCAGTTCTTAGTGAAGACTAGACCTCTGTATCTACAAAAATAGTGAAGGAAGGTGATTCTCCATCTGTAAGGATCCTAAGAAAGCAGCAAAGGATATTAAGACAAGGAATATGATTCCTACCTGTTTAAGTGATCGTATCTTGAGGAAGATGATGAAGGAGACTACAGCTTTGAGTAGGTGGAAGGCCTTGGAAAAGGAGTATCAGACAAAGTCACTACCAAATAGGATATATTTGAAGCAACAATTTGCTAGTTTCAGAAAGGAAGAAGATAAATCAATAGAAGAGAATGTTGATAGAGTAACAACCCTAAGCGTATAATTTGAAGAGTTTAAACGCAAACCGTAGAATAACAACTTGAAGAGCTTAAATGCTAACCGTAGAATATGACTATATTTTTTGTAATTTTTTGCGGAATTTGATAGAATAACTTGAAATATAAATGATAATAGCCGAATCTAACTATTTAAAAAATATATATAATCAAGCTTTAAGGTAAAATTTAATTAACAAAGTAAACTATTTACAAAAAAAAAAAAAAAAATAGAAATGTTGAATCCAAAAACAATTCACATACGTAAACCTGAAATCAATTTATCTATTGAGGAAAGAATTAACAACATGTTAATAATGCTCGCAACTGCATACGCACCTGTTGCATTTAAACTAGTTAGGCTTAGTACTAATAAATAGTTTTAAAGGAATTATTTACTCATCCATTTCTTTTATTTCAAATTAACGAAGTGTTCTGAAGCACGTAAACATTTGTGTCTTGTTTGTAACAACAATCATAATTGCATTTAACAAATCCTTGTGGTGGTCTTTTCCATTGTGTTACGCTTCTGATTCGTGAACGATGACGACGTGTAGGCGTTGGAGATGTTGCTATCCATTCTCTTGTTTCTCTACTTGTCTCCAAAGACTGTTTTTTCTTTGGTAGATTAAATTGTTTCAACTCTTCCAGATTCTCCAAAGCGTCCAAAGGGGAAGTTGTCGCTGAAAGTCTGATTGATTTTGGTTAATGTTGTTGTCAATAATTGCTTGAATCTTCTCTTCAAAAGATGCACTTAAATCCATCGGAACCGAATTTGTGATATTCAAGCTTCGCCAAATTGCTTTCACATAATCATAACGAAAAAATAAGTGGTCCACAGTTTCCTCCTCAACACAACACCTTCGGCATTGAGCATCTCTAATAATTCCTCTATGCTTTAGGACCGATCCTACCGCCATTGCTTCTGAAAGTAGATGCCAAAGAAAATATTTGATCTTAGGAGCTGCATGTAACTTCCAAATCGCCTCTTTCATACGTATATTGCCCCGTGGAGGTTCAATGTGTTCTTGATTCGGTAAAATGAGAATTTAACCAATAACCGGATTTCACTGTGTAGATTCCATCAGGTGTATAATGCCATCCAATAAGATCAAAATTTTGAACATGACTGACCTTTATCTTCAAAATTTCAGAAGAGTCTTCATGTTGTATCACTTGGTCGATTAACTCTCTGTTCCAAACTTTAGTTCCATGATAAAAAATATCTTTCACTGTTTGAATATCTGCTACGACTCCCTCTTGTAAACTCAGACCCCGTGGAGGATGAGTAGGTAGCCAATTATCATGAAGTACTTGTATTTCTTTTCCATCTCCGATAACACACCGCATACCTCTTTTAATCAAATCACGTCCCTCCAAAAGTGAAGTCCAAATGTAAGATGGTTTATAACCATCCCCTGGTTCAAGAATATTAGTCGTCGGAAATTAGCGTCCTTTGAGAATCTGAGCAGCCAGACTCGTAAGGTTAGAAAGGATTCGATATACTTGTTTACCAAGTAATGCGATATTGAAATTCTCTATATCCCGGAATCCCAAACCACCTTCTTTCTTCGGTAGTCCCATTCTTTTCCAAGAAACCCAATGCATTGATCTTTTGCCGATACCTTTACTCCACCAATACTAGCTTAGCTAAAACCATATTAATCTCTTCACAAGTGCCCTTTGGTAACTTGAAACAGTTCATCGTATACACCGGCATTGCAAGAGCAATTGTCTTCAACAAAATTTCTTTTCCTGCTTCAGAGAGAAACCGATGTTCCCAACTTTGCGTTCTCTGTTTTACTTTTTTGATCACGTATTGGAAAACTTCCTTTTTCTTCCTTCCCACTTGTTTTGGCAGTCCTAAGTATTTGACGCATCCCGCGTCATTATGAATATTAAGTTGTGGACCACTTATTTTTCTGGAATGGCTTGGATCATTAGAGACTCGGAAGGATTTTATGTGGAAGCTGGATATAGTATTCGCCGAGTATGTGAATCGGCACTTGAAGCGGAGTTACAAGCTTTATTAATGGCAAGTCAATATGCTTGGAGTAAAGGATATCAACGCATTATTTTTGAAGGTGATATAATTACACAGTAAGTCGTTTGATCCAAGGAATAGAGCAACATTTTGGATTATATAATTGGATATGCGATATTCAATAATGGCAAGGAAATTTTTTGGAAGCAATAGTGAATTGGGTCCCTCGTCAAAGTAATCAAGTAGCTGATCGTATAACCGAAGAGCTCGATATTTATTCTACATATTTTACTTATCCTTATGTTCCTCGATTCATTGTATCACTTTTACATTATGATCACATTACATCAAATGAATGAAAGAAATTGTTGGCCATTTATCTCCCGGCGTTAACGATATGTCTTTCCCGGTGAATATGGTTCTTATCAACTTCTATCTCATACCAATATCTAATCCTTTGTGGTGTGATTTGGTGATTCATGCGCCGCCGGTAATGCAAGGATATTCCTCCCGGCAATTGGTGTTCTTTGCCTTGAATGGAGTAACCTTTCGAGATGCATTGGATTATGACTTAGAATGGTGCTTCAAAGACACATCACGGAAGCAAGTGGCTTTGGTTCTGTTTGTTGAAGTCCACACGGCTAAAGTTGCCTTAATTGCAACTAAAATCATAGGAGTTCGAGATTTACTTTGTTTCTCGAACTCTAAGTCTCTTGTCATACTATTCGATTCGAATGGTGGGTGCAATGAGTTGAAACCGCTACTTCATGACCTTCGTTGTTTTAGTACGGTTTTCACATCTATCTTTTATGCTTTTATCTCTTGTTTGGCAAATGTTTTAGCCAATGCATTAGTTATATATGGTCTTGTATTGATGAACACTTCCTCCACCGTTGGAGTTTGAGATTTATAAAATCTTTCGGTTTGGTCAAAAAAAAGAATGAAAGAAATTGTTGATTAAAAACAAAAAAAAACATTTGTGTCTTTTCTAATTAGGAATCGATCTTGAAATCTTGAATACTAAGACCATCTCCAACCCTACACCAAATCCCATTTTGGTGTAAAATCTTCTTTAACCCAACACCAAATCCTACACAAAAATGGTGTATCACCAAATTTTACACCAAATTTTTAATTTTATAGAATATCGGGAAATTCGCCATTATCACAAGACACACTTGGTCTAATCCCAAATTGTTATCCAAACACATTTAGCATATTCTAAAGTTATATATTTATCTGAAGATACAGATATAAAACGTACGACAAAATCGACCTAGATATCTACATCTCGATAGATAAGAAACACGAATGAATGTGATATTCTCTTAGTACAGACGTGAGTTGCACTCAATGTCACTCATCGCTTTCGCTCCAAGAATCGCTTTCACCATCTCCATGGTCGCTTGCTACAGCCTGCAAGACCACAAGTGCGAAATGTTAATGCCTTAAGGACAAGTAAATGCGAATTGAAACAAAGATCAAAATGTAAATGATAAAACCTGTCGAATGGAGTTTGCCTTTTCTAGAATCATGCTGATATTGGTATTCATTGTAGCTTCCGATGATGATGTCTTTGTCGTCACCACACGTCTCAGGTTGAATTGCTGTTATGATTGACAAGGATATTGTTATTGGATACGAGAATGCTATTGGGACATTGTGGAAATGAGGATTGGAGAAAACAAATATCTTGTGCCATATTTCATTCCTATTTAAATGAAATTTGAGAATTCCCGCAACTAAAATGTGAACAATGTTTTCACGTTTATTCACCAAAAAAAAAAAAAAAACAATGTTTTCACGTAGTTTCTCTAATACTACTCCCCTTTGTCTTTTTAATTTCAATAGGATGTTTTTCAAGTTTTTTTTTTTCTTTATTTTTTCTTAAATCTCTATGTAAAATTAATTTGATCGTTATGATCCTATGATCATTTGTATCCTATCGTATATTTTGTTTTATTTTAGTAAATGATCGATAATTTAGTACATGAAAATGCAACTCACGTCTGTACTGCATTTTGCGTTTTTAAAAAATCACAGAAAAATAAAATGATGGACTAATTTATTATTATTAATGATTATGTTAATTTGTGATGTATTTATTTTGTTAAATTAAGATTTTTGTCTCATGAAAACTAGAAACTACAGTTTCTATTCTTTAGTAATGCATTTCGACAAGGAACTCGAATCAAGAAACTCACCTTTGTTCGGATTTGATGCAAGAAGTCTCCAGCGTCTGTCTGTATTTCATTGCCATGACTTTGCTTGTAATCCCTCACATTGTTCTTCTGTTGTACCTATCAATCACCAGATAAAACTCCTTATATCGAAAACCAAAAAAAACATCGAAAAAATGTAGAAAACTAATATCTCTCCCATACATGGATTTCTAGTTTCGGATCAGAAGCAGTGACAATGTTGGTTACTTCTTTCTTGACTGAAGATAAAGAATTCTTTTGCTCAAACTCGCGTATGAGAGTCTCCTTTGGAGACTGCTTGTTGGAATCCTCGAATAATTTTCCAGACTGTATTTTGGAAACCATCCACTGTAACGGTGGAAGTGGCGGTGGTAAAGGCTCAGCTGGATTTTGGAGGTATGAGACATTTCCATTTAAGTAACCATTTGCTGTTTCAATCTGTGGAGTTGGAGCTGAGAGAGAATCAGCTTCAGCATTATAGAGAATTTCTTGGCTCTTGCTTTCACGGATTTCGCCTGATTCGTCTTCCCACTGCTGCTCGGAGATTGAGACAGAGCGACTATCGCTGTTTTCTGAAATGTAAGAAGAAGAGGATCTACAGGAACTGTCCTTGTCTGAATCAGAATCAGGAAGTGAAGTAGCTGTAGTCTCTGGCACCAATTGAAATGAAGAAAAAGTATATTCATCCGGAAGTTTCAGCTTCAGTTCGGAACTCTGCAACGTTTCCGAGGGATTGAAAGATATTTTCATGTGATCAAGTGGAGGAGATGAAGTAAACCAATCACAAGGAGCCTCATCTTCTCTGTAGTGATCTTTTAAGGTTTCAGCATCAAGATCTTCATCATTCTCTGGTATGGTTGCTGCTACAATCTTCGGTTTCGATAGTTTAAGTCCCAGTATATTTCCATTAGTCCATATTTTAATGGATTCGGTATCAGCTTCTGTTTCTTGATGTTCTTGGATACCACTAATATCATACAAGGGATTTGAGAAACCATTGGAATAATTATGAGTAGCATTACTTGTTATATCGGAAGCCGCCCATGGATCTTGATGGAACAGTTCATCAGAAACCTTGTCTGTTTCTTGCTCAAATACCGAGTGTTCCAACCTTTCTTCTGTAATCTCACTGGAACTCTTATTCTGCACCTCTTGATCATTTTCAGACTCTGAATCAATTGTGTAAAGCGCGTCAACAAAATCATCCCCTTCGCTTTCAGTTTCATCTTCATTGTTTATTTCCATTACCCTCGGATTGATATCTCCCACCGCTTCAACTGCTGTGTGTTCTTTCGGTTTTGATACCGGTTCAGCATCCACAACAAAGCCTGTTTCCATTATATCATCTGTTACACATTGCAGAACATCGAGTTCGACAATCTCAGATTTCTCGTGCCAACTAACGCTAGAGGATCCACGAGCTGTTAGATCTTGAGAAGGGCTATCATTTGCATCTTCGCTTTCACTTTCAGAAAGAACTGAAGCAATGGTCCGGACTCTCGGTGTAAAACTTGAAGAAGTAAATACTCCCTTAGCTTTCTCTCCACCACTTCTGGAGTCGAAAGAGAAAGAAGAACGGTTATCTTGCAAGTCGGATTTCGATTCTATTTCAATCGTTGAGGCAGTTTTAGAGGAAGACGTTCGTCCACTGAAGCTTAAAGAAGTAAATGTCTTCCTAAAATCATATCAATTTTCGATATATCTCATTCAAATATACTCAACAATGTCAAATCCAAATGTATATCTTTACCTCTCACTCTGGTTAGCCATAGATGCAAGACTTGATATATCTCGACTCCGTGGCACAGATTTTTTCTTCTGTTTCATGCATACGAAGCAGTAAATCAACCGTTAAGAAGAAGAAACTCTACGGAAATATCATTTAACTGATTTAATCTCCCAAAACAAACCTTAATTAGTGGAAGTTTAGAAGCTCTTGATGCTCTTTTAAAATGAGTAGGATCAGAGTACCGCTTCAAACAAGATCCTGGACCATTTATATCAAATCTGAAGAGGAACCACAAATATTGAATATCACATTTCTAATTGGTCTTAAACATAACAGAAACTGAAATATTACTAAAGTAAGGTGTGTATATACTTGTCGAGCAAGTGCAACCGTGGAGGATCCCTACAATCTTCGTATGGTACCATAATAAACTGTGGCAAGTCATCATAAATAAAGTGATTTAGCTCATTTGGTATACGAGGATGCCACTCCACACCTGAAAGAGCATGTGAAAACTCTATTAATTCACTCTACTTATATAGTATTCATCTTCTTCATATTATTTACACACCAAATAAAGTCAATTGGTTCACTATACCAAATGTCTACTACAAACCAGTACTAAACGGTTCTCCTTTCAAACACTAGTACTATAACTCAAATATATATTTCACTAAAATTTCACATCTTTGAAATATATATCCAAAATGAAGAGAATTGGTTCGTTCATCATGTGATTGACTAAAACTACTATCATTACTAAACTCTAAACTACAGAAACCACAGGGATTATTTTAAGTTAAGAAGTTAGTGAAAAGGCATGTGAGCTGGTCCTACAATAAACGCAGAGGATATACTTTTGTTTAAAAGAACACATGTGAAAGCCTAAACAAGAATCTAGACAATAAAGAAGATTAACAAGAGGAACAAGACAAAATAGAAAATAAAACCTCCAGTGTATGCAAAATGTATGTGATTTGTTTGTGCAATCACTGTCTTCTCGATTGAAGGCAATTTAGCTTCTATTTGCTTTAGCCTCATCTTCAATTTATTGTTTCTTGAAGCTGTAATCATAACTTCCTCTTGTATACCATGAAATATCTCCGTTGCAAACCTGAAGCATATGTAATGAATTTTTTATTTTATTTTGGAAGATTTGATTAGAACCCATAAATCAAGAAGACCAGACACAGCAAGATTGAGGTTTTGATTAGAACCCATAAATCAAAAAGACCAGACACAGCAAGATTGAGGATTTTCACTTACGCTTTAACCAAAAAAATAAATTATCACACTTTAAAAAACATTAAATTTATAAGTTACTCAATTGAAAAACAAAAGGAGAGAATATTTTATTTAGAGGAAACAGAGAGTTGGGGGTTGACTTAAATACTTACTCGGTGAGATCACCGATCTGACGCAAGATCCCGACGAGGCCCGAAACTGCGACACCGTCGAGAATCGATTTGGAGTCTTCAAGATCGACATTTCTGTGGAGCTCCGTTTGACCTAAACCGTAAACGTTCCTCAGTTCGACCCTATGAAGCGGCATTAGCTCTGTTTTACTTGAATCGCTGTTCTTGAAAGGAATCAACAGAAGTGGAACATTCAGGAGAAATGATGAAATGGGTTTGGAGGATACGATAAAAAGTTTTAATTTTTTGGGGTTTATGGTGGGTGAGATTAAGGCAGCTTAACCGCCGAAAAGAGAGAGGGAAAAATTTTGGAGGTTACAAAAGCTTTTTTTTTTTGGTGTGGGAGAGAGACATTGCCAACACCGCAAGCCATTCCTTTTCATAATTCGTTTTAAGAGGACTACATTCAAGAGCTAAAGACAAAATCACCCCCGAAGAGTAGGCATTTCCAACAGCTAAATTGTACGGTATGTCCAATTCTTTTTTAATTTTAATTCTTTTTTAAAACAAATCAAATTTTTATTCGTCAACTAAGTTGCAGTATTGGAGGAAATATTTAAAGACAAATAATGTAGCTTTTGCCAAAACATCTACAAGCATATTAGCTAAACGACGGATATGGTGAATCATGAATAAAACATATAGACTAAAATGATTTCGTAAAGTGTTTGAAAGAACAACTTAGTCTTGAACAAAGACTACTCTCTTTATTAATGTTTAGAAAACCATCTCAAAAACTAAACACAAAGCTCATAGATCTCTCTTATGATTTACCACATCTCGACAACCATATTTATAAGTCTAGAATTTCCTTTTCCTAATTCTATTAGAACTACATTAAGCTTATCGTATTCTTAATCCAACTTGATTAAGGACATTTTAAGCTTATATCTTTGAAGCTTATGCAACAATCTCCCTCTTAAGCTTCAATCTTGTCTCGGGCATGTCTTGCATTCCAATCAAGTTTCTCATTTCCATGAACTTGATCCTCGCCAATGCCTTTATCAAGATATTTGCCTTCTGCTCCATTCCCGGTACATGTTCCATGTCAACAAGCTCTTTTTCAATACATTCTCGTATGAAATGATAGCGCTTGTGAAACACTGATTTCTTGTGAGTGATATCGCTGATTTGTTATCAATCTTGATGAGAACCTGCGCGTTCTTCCATCCGGTGATCTCGCTCAACAAATCTTGGAGCCATATTGCTTGCTTAGCTGCCTATGTTGCTGCCATGAACTCTGCCTCACATGACGAGAGGGCTACTGTGTCCTACTTCTACGAACACCAAGTATTAGGCGAGTCTCCAAAGTAGAAGATATGACCTGTGGTGCTTCGTCAATCATCCGGATCAATGTTATGACTGTTGTCGCTGAATCCGACAATCTTCTTTGATCCTCCACGTTTAAACTTCAAGCTAAAAGAGACACTTCCCTTTAAATAGCGTAGGATTTGCTTCATAATTTCTCCGTGTGACTTCTGAGGACTAACCATGTATCGACTAGCAACTCCGACTGAGAATGCTAAGTCATGTTGGGCATTGAGTAAATATCTTAAGCATCCAACTTTTCTTCTATAGTTTGTTGGGTCTATTTCTTCTTCTTTCTCTGGCTTTAATACCTTTAATCTGAACTCCATGAGAACTTTAGTCGGATTACATGTATCTAATCCAGCTTCTTTGAAAATCTTTCTTGCGTATTATTCTTGTTTGATCACGATCCCATCATGTCTTTGATCAACTTCTATTCCGAGATAGTAAGTAAGTTTTCCGAGGTCCGACGAGGTCCGACATCTCGAACTTAACTTTCATTCCTTACTTGAAATCATTTATAGCCTTAAGTGTATTTCCTGTAACAAACAAGTCATCGACATAAATCGAAATTATTAGAAGTGATTCTCCCTCTTCTTTGCGATACACATCATTATCCTTTGTGCATTTTTGGAACTTCATGCCTTTTAGAATTTGATCTAGCTTCGTGTTCCAAGCTTGTGGGGCTTGTTTCAATCCGTACAAGGCTTTTGAAAGTTTGTACACTTTGTCTTCTTGACCTTTTATTTCAAAACCTTCGGGATGTTCTACATAAACATCTTCCTTTAGCTCTCCATGTAGAAACGCCGTTTTCACGTCTAAGTGATGGATTTCCCATCCAAGTGATGCTGCTAAGCCAATCAGAAGACGTATGGTTTCCAATCGAGCTACTGGTGCAAACACTTCCTCAAAATCAATGCAGACTCTTGTAAATACCCTTTCGCAACAAGCCGTGCCTTGTACTTGTTGATTGAGTCATCTGCATTTTTCTTGATTTTGAAGATCCACTTTAGACCAATGACTTTGACTCCCATCGGTTTATCAACAAGATACAACGTCTTGTTCTTGTTGATTGAAACGATCTCTTCTCCACACGTGTTTGTCCACTTTGATGATCCCTTTGCTTTTTTAAAGTTTCTCGGTTCATCATTAATTGCAAGCAAGAGTCTTTCGCACTCTTCTGCTGCTTGTAGAATAAAATCATCGAGATATTTAGGTTGAACAACATGTCGTGATGACCTCCGTAGTGGTTGTTCTTCTTGTTGAACAACATCCTCGTTGTTTAGCGCATCTCTTTGTTGAACATCATCCTCGTTGACTTCATCTGTGTTGGTATCATCTTCGGTTTCGTCATGATCCTGTTCTTAATCATAATCTTGTTCTTGATCATAAGTGATCACTGCAGGTCCTTCTCCTGTATCAACAACAACGCCCCATCTCATATGAAACATACCGGGATCTTTCCTCGATCCGTCTTGCGCTTGATTCCAAGTTCAGCTTCACTTTTCATCAAATATGACATCGCGGCTTACAACAATCTTTTGTGTTGCCGGATTATACAACCTGTAAGCCTTGATTCCTGGCTGGATCCCAAGATGCACAAGTGTCTTTGATCGATCGTCTAGTTTCTTGAGGTAAGAAGAATCAACTTTTGTGTATGCTAAGCAACTAAAAACTCTTAAGTGTTCTATACTCGGTTTCTTCTCCCACAAACACTCGGATGGAGTTTTGTTCTTAAGAGCTCTTGTTGGTACTCTGTTTATCACGTAGGTAGAGTGTCGACCAGCCTCTCCCCATAAATAGTTTGGTACTTTCATAGCTTTGAGTATACTCCTTGTCATCTCCATTAGAGTTATGTTTCTTCTTTCTACTACGCCGTTTTGTTGTGGCGTATAGGGTGTTGTGAGATTTCTCTTAATGCCACTTAATCACATAGAACTCCTTTGAGGTAAACTATCCTCCACGATCAGTTCTGAGCGTCATGATTGTCTTCCCATGTTCTTTTTCAACAAGGGATTTGAACGCCTTGAATTTTTCGAATGCATCACTTTTCTCTTTTAACAAGATATACCACATGTATCTTGAAAAATCATCAATGATAACAAATATGTATTTGTAATGAGCAACATGTAATCGGTCCACAAAGGTCGGCATGCAAGAGCTCCAGTGGTTTTAAGGCTCGGTACATTGATGCTTTTGGAAACACCTGTCGTGTTTGTTTTCCGACTAAACATGACACAGCATGCTTTCTTCTCGAATCTCTGGTAATCGATGCACCATCTTTTGTTGAGACATAACTTTCATCGTCTTGAAGCTTATATGTCCCAATCTTGTATGCCATCTCCACACACAAGATCTAGTTTCACGCTTAAACATATCGATTTTCTTATTCTTAGATGAACCTTGTAGAGTCTGTTTGGTGTTCTGATATATTAGTATTTTGGTCTCTTTTACGTATTGTTTTCTATTTGTTTTCGGTTCTTTCTAGTTCCTTTTGTGTCTTTTCAAGTTCTAGGAGGCTCTCAAGCATGGATTGGAGTCATTGGGAGTCATTGGAGCAAAAGGGACGAATCTGGAGAAAATATGGCGTTTTTCATAACCGAGCACCTGCTCGGTTTGAAGCGAGCACCTGCTCGCCCGAGGACTCAAAGATTTAGAGCTCCCTGGAAACCGGACTGGTCGATCTAACCACAGGACCGACCGGTCCACACCCAAAGTCTCGTAGCCGAAGCTCCCTGGAATCCAGACCGACCGGTCTGGATGAGAAGACCGACCGGTCCCGACACTCGAAGACCTGAAGACCGTACCTGCTGGAAGACGAACCGACCAGTCTGGAACCAGTCGGTCACCCAGAACCAAGTTGCCCTAATTTTTACTATAAATTAGAGGCAACCACTTTCCTAAAAACAAGTTCATTTTTTGTGATATTTTTCCATTTCACGTTTTTGAGAGGCTGAGACTCATTTGTTCCAAGTTCTTGAGATCCTTCAAGTGTTTTTCATTCCTTGTATTTTGCTTGTAAGATTGGGGGATCATCCATAACTTTCTATTGGGAAGAATTCTTAAACCTTTATCTCTTTATTTTACCATGATGAATCCTTCTCATTTGATTGTTGCGTTTTTGTTCTCCATGGTCGAGTAGTCTCATAGCTAGATTAGGGAATTTCAATGGTGAATTAGGATGATAGTGACTGAGCCAAATTGGAATGATATCATTTGTCTTCATCAATTGGGATTCGTATTGCTTAGGCTAATTTGATCACCTAGTCTATGTTCTCAAGTTTAACTTATTCACGACAGTGCTCTAGGTTGCTAGATAAACCATTGATGAGCAATCGGTGTGTAACCAACGACAGTTGATTGTTACCATCGATTGTGAACAAATCGAACCATCTTGTTAATGCTTATCAACATCTCTGAATTCAAACGACAGTTTAGGCATTTAGGGTGTTAGATAAAGATATTGATGCATCACGACAGTGGGGCAATATTACATTTATGTTTGAGTTCTAGACCGCGCTTAATTTGAATCCTGAATAGATGCTCAGTCCTTAATCCGAAGTCACTGGCGAATGATCCTAATCTAGTGTCTTTCTCTTATTGAAATTACATCGTTTTAATTGCTGTCTCGTTCATTGTTTCATTGCAAACCAATCCCCATTTTGTATTAGCTTTAAATATAAATCCATAGTTTCATAGAGTAACCTTGGTCTTTGAGGATTCGATACCTAAAATACTATTGCTTTTGTCTGTGCACTTGCTGATTTTATTTGGGTTAAAACTTAGTACATCAAGTTTTTGGCGCCGTTGCCGGGGACCAATTGCGTTGCCTTTGAAATTTGATTTCAAATTATAGTCTAAGATGTTTTTCTAATTTTGTATTTTGTTTTTATTTGTTTTTGGTGTGTTTCAGGTGCTTGAACAGTAGAAGAACAAGAAGAAACATCACCGAATCATTAATCAGTGTTTCAAACGAAGAGTTAGCCCGTCTTGTACGTCAAAACTGTCGGCAAAAAAACTCACCTAATCCGGACACTATGGCTGATCAGGAAGAGATGAACACTCAGTTACAATTGCTAAGGGATCAGATTGCGGTATTGTAAAGGAATCAACCACGTGCTCCACCTCTACAGCCAGTAATTGGGGATTCGGATAATCCCCATGCTTTTTACCAAAACCGTTTGGCTATAGTTTTGCCAGCAATTCAGAGGCAAAACTTTGAGATCAAGCCTCAGGTGATCTCATTGGTGAAACAACACTTGTTCCATGGATTACCGGCTGAGATACCGATGGACCACATCGAGAACTTCGAAGAAATCTACAACACTACGGGTTCTAATGGAGTACCGAGTGAGTTCCTGAAATGCAAGTTGTTCCCGTTCTCACTTTCGGACAAGGCTCTAAGGTGGTTAAAATCAATGCCCGCTAGTTCTTTGAGGACGTGGGATGAGGTTGGAGCTGCGTTCTTGGACCACTTCTACACTAAGTCCAAGACGGCATCGTTGAGGAACAAGATCTCATCTTTTCAACAACATTATGGAGAAGCTTTCTGTGAAGCTTGGGAGAGACTTAAGGAATATCGTAGGGAGTGTCCTCATCACGGTTTCAAGGATGAGCAGATTCTGGGAATCTTCTACGATAGAGTAGAATGGGACTATCGTAACGCCCTTAACGTTGCAAGTAATAGGGACTTCATGACAAAGACTAGAGATGGTGCATTCGAGCTGATCGAGAACCTTGCTTTGAGCTCCAACAACAAAGCTTCTGAATACGATAGGTCCAGAAAGGTTAATAGCATGGAAACTCAGAATATTGATGAGTTAACAGCAAAGGTTAATCTACTTCTACGCGAGAATCAAAGATCGGTAAAGCTTGTGGAGGAGAATGAGGGTATGCTTATCCCTCAAGAGTTTGAGGATGATGAAGATGCTGGAGCTCAAGAGGTTAACTTCGTGAGTGGCCAAGGATATCAAAACCGTGGATTCAACCCCAACTATCGGAGTTACCCCAACCTCAACTATAGGCTTAAAAAGGCTAGATCAAGCTCAGGGACACCTCAGGTTTCTGTCCAAGCCGATGCTGCGAAAAAAATTTCCGAGCACCTGCTCCCTTCTGCCGAGCACCTGCTCACTCAGGATGCTCCCAAGAAAATTTCTGAAACTCCGTCCGAACGAGTTTACATACCCAAGGTGCCTTACCCAATACCTCCCAAGAAATCTAGGAAGGATTTGGAGAATGCTAAGTGTAAGGAAATGCTTAAGGATTTGAGGGTAAAGCTTCCTTTAGCTGATGTCGTTCAAATGATTCTGTCACTCAAGAGGTACATGAAGGAGTTAGTTGCGGGAAAGGTCGTTGAGGACGAGAATGTGATGATGGTTTCTAAGGAATGTATCGCCATACTTCAGAGTAAGGTGTTGACAAAGAAAGGTGATCCGAGAAGATTTGTGATTTCCGTGAAGATTGGGCCTTGCACGTTTGCATGCTCATTGTGCGATTTAGGATCCAGAGTGAATTTGATGCCATATTCTGTGGCTAAGCATTTAGGCTTCACTGAGTTCAAACCCACCAAGATCTCATTAGTTTTTGCGGATCGATCGACAAAGCTTTCGGTGGGTATCATAGAGGATTTGCACGTCCGAATAGGGGATACTCTAATCCCAGCTGATTTTGTGGTTCTAGAGCTTGATGAAGAACCTAAGGATCCATTGATTTTGGGCAGAGCTTTCTTACGCACAGCACGTGCCATTATCGATGTCGAAGAAGGCATAGTGGATCTCCGTCTAGGAGACATGATAGTCCGGTTCGAAATGAGCAAGCTTTTCAAGAAACCGATGATAGATAGGCACACGTTTGTTGTCCATGATGAATCAGAGATGTTAGAGGATGAGATTGAAGAGATTCTAGCAAAGATCCGCTTGAAGTCGCATTGACTAAAGCCGAGGGGAAATATGGTTTTCTGAGTGAAGACACCCAAGGATTCGCTAAGTTTCTAGATTCTAACACCCGAGTGGAAAAGGGAGATGAATATCTGAGTTTGGGAGAGGATACGAAAATCGGAAACAAGCGAGCACCTGCTCAGACAGATCGAGCACCTGCTCAGTCTACTGTTCACAGTTCTTGGAGCGAGCTGAAAGCTCTAAAGATGGAATTGAAGACCCTCCCAGCAGGGCTCAGGTACGCGTTTCTCGGTCCTAACTCTACTTATCCCGTTATAGTGAATGCTGAATTGAACAATGTTGAGATTACCTTGCTTTTGTATGAATTGAGAAAGTATAGGAAGGCTCTAAGATATTCACTTGATGATATTACTGGGATATCTCCTGACTTATGCATGCACAGAATACACCTAGAGGATGAATCGATGACTTCTGTTGAGCATCATAGACGGTTAAATCCGAATCTCAAGGATATCGTCAAGAAGGAGATAATGAAACTTCTAGATGCTGGGGTGATTTATGCTATATCTGACAGTAAGTGGGTCAGTCATGTGCATGTTGTGCCTAAGAAAGGAGGTATCACGGTAATTAAAAACGATATGAACAAGTTGATACCGACTAGGACAGTAACCAGACATAGGGTGTGTATAGATTATCAGAAATTGAATGCTGCTACTCGCAAGGATCATTTTCCTTTACCATTTATCGATCAGATGCTTGAGCGTCTAGCTAACCATCCTTATTACTGTTTCTTAGATGGTTATTCAGGTTTCTTTCAGATCCCTATCCACCCAGAGGACCAAGAGAAGATGACGTTCACATGCCCTTATGGCACTTTCGCGTACCGACGTATGCCTTTCGGTTTGTGTAATACCCCAGCAACGTTTCAACGTTGTATGATGTCCATTTTTACTGATCTTATTGAGGATATTATGGAAGTTTTTATGGATGACTTTTCTGTGTATGGGAGTTCTTTCTCTGTGTGTTTGTCTAATTTGTGCAGGGTGTTGCAAAGGTGCGAGGAGAAGCATCTTGTCCTCAATTGGGAGAAGTGTCACTTCATGGTCCGAGATGGGATCAAAGTTGACAAAGCTAAGATAGAGGTGATGATGAGTTTGCAACCGCCTTCTACGGTTAAGGGGATCCGAAGCTTTCTAGGACATGCTGGGTTCTACCGTCGGTTCATCAAGGATTTCTCCAACATTGCTAGACCCCTCACTAGATTGTTGTGTCAAAAGGTGAAGTTTGACTTCAATAGTGACTGTTTGGCGGCGTTTCACACCATTAAGGGTGCCTTGGTTAGTGCACTGATAGTACAACCACCGGATTGGGAACTACCATTTGAAGTAATGACTGATGCGAGTGATTTTGCTGTGGGAGCCGTTCTGGGTCAGAGGAAAGACAAGAAGCTCCATGTGATATATTATGCTAGTTGAACGATGGATGATGCTCAATATCGGTATACTACTACCGAAAAGGAGTTATTATCGATTGTTTTTGCTTTTGAGAAGTTCAGGTCGTACCTCGTCGGGTCTAAGGTAATTGTTCACACCGATCATGCCACATTGAAGTATTTTCTGACAAAGAAGGATGCTAAGCCCAGATTGTTGAGGTGGATTTTGTTGCTTCAAGAGTTCGATCTTGAGATTCGTGATAAGAAAGGGTCCGAAAATGGAGTTGCGGATCATTTGAGTAGGCTACACGTTGAAGATGAAACGCCTATGGATGATACTCTACCGGATAAGCACATCTATTCGATCGAAATCTGCGATAATTTCCGAGCACCAGATCGAGCACCTGCTCAAAGGGTTCACCTGCTCAATTGATCTTTTGCGGAATGATTCAGAATGCTCAACCTCCGAGTTTCCCTTGGTTTGGGGATTTTTCTAACTTCTTAGTTGCTGATAAGGTTCCTGAGAACCTAACGGGAAGCAAGCATAGGAAGTTCTTCCGCGATGTTAGGCGGTATTTTTGGGATGAGCCGTATTTGTACAAGCATTGTTCATGGGCTCTATAGGAGATGCGTATCAGAAGCAGAGATCCCTGGGATCTTACACCATTGTCACGGTTCGTCTTATGCTAGGCATTTTGCCACATTCAAGACAGTTTCGAAAGTGTTACAAGCCAGTTTTTGGTGGCCAACGATGTTCCGGGATGCGAATAGATTTGTGTCTAAGTGTGATGCCTGTCAGAGGCAAGGGAACATCAGCAAGCGTAATGAGATGCCTCAGAACTTCATTCTGGAAGTGGAGGTTTTTGATGTATGGGGGATTGACTTCATGGGACCTTTCCCATCCTCCTATGGACACGAGTACATCTTGGTGGTTGTTGATTACGTATCCAAATGGGTTGAGGTAATTGCTTCCCCAACAAACGATGCCGCTGTGGTTTTAAAGATGTTCAAAACCATAATTTTCCCCCGGTTTGGAGTCCCTCGAGTGGTGATTAGCGATGGAGGAACTCATTTCATCAATAAGGTTTTTGAGAACCTTTTAAGGAAAAATGGTGTAAAGCATAAGGTTGCAACGGCATATCACCCGCAGACTAGTGGCCAAGTTGAGGTTAGCAACAGAGAAATCAAGAATATCCTATAAAAAACCGTAGGTACCACTAGGAAAGACTGGGCCGCTAAGTTGGACGACGCTTTGTGGGCGTATAGAACCGCATATAAGACTCTGTTGGGGACAACGCCTTTTCATTTGGTGTATGGGAAGGCATGCCATCTTCCGGTGGAGTTGGAATACAAAGCGGCATGGGCTGTTAAGATGCTCAACTTTGACATCCTTAGTGCATCCAAGAGGAGGTCTATGCAGCTGCACGAGTTAGAGGAAATTAGGCATCTCGCCTATGACAACTCGAGAATCTATAAGGAGCGGAGCAAAGCTTATCATGACAAGAGGATTATTTCCCATAACTTTGCTCCTAATGATCAAGTCTTGTTGTTTAATTCACGCCTCAGGTTGTTTCTGGGCAAGCTCAAGTCAAGATGGTCGGGGCCGTTCACGATTAAAGAAGTGAAACCACAAGGAGCTATAGTGTTGTTGGATACTAAAGGAGGAGAGTTTGTCGTAAATGGTCAGCGGGTCAAACATTATCTCGCTGACACATGCATCGGAGAAAGTGGATCGATTCCCCTCAGCAACCCTCCTCAAGCTTAAACGCTCTACAAAGTCGAGCTAACGATATAAAACAAGCGTTTGATGGGAGGCAACCCATCGGTAAAGTTTTTTGTATATAATTTGGTTTTCATTTCCTTTTATTACTAACATTTTATTTGTGCTTTCAGTACTTGAATTCTAAAAAAAAAAAAAAAAAGAAGGAATTTTAATCGAGCACCCGCTCAATATCGGGACAAGGCGTTGCCAAGTCTCTGGAAATGAGATCAGTCGGTCCCATCGACAGACCGGTCAATCC
The DNA here is from genome assembly GCA_963576765.1 of Draba incana. Classification (NCBI taxonomy): domain Eukaryota; kingdom Viridiplantae; phylum Streptophyta; class Magnoliopsida; order Brassicales; family Brassicaceae; genus Draba; species Draba incana. The sequence continues at coordinate 19,549,938 of OY755202.1, read as the reverse complement.
AGAGCATTCAAGGGCCCAGAAAACGCCCCTGGAAATCAGACCGGTCGATCCTACCCCGGACCGGTCGATTCCCATCCAAGTTCCGGAACCAATTTTCCCTCTGGAAATCGGACTGACCGATCCATTATCAGGACCGGTCGGTCCAGTGCACGAGGACCCACTCCGATTTTCCTTTTTCCTTTATAAAATAAATAATAATAAAAACCTAAATTTCTATTTTTCACTAACTTCTTCTTCTTCCTTTTGCTGCGCCGCACCTCCACCCCCCCCCCCCCCCCCCCACCTCCCTCAACATTCACGCCATCTCTCACTATTCCCTCTGCTCAATCTCCCTAACATCACCCAATCTCTCTCTCTCCTTCGAAATCTCCGCCGCTCACCGTTCCTCTCTCGCCGCCGATTACAAACCTCCGCCGAATCACTATCCTCCGCCTTACCACCACCGATTTCTTCTTCACAACCGCCAAGTTCTCTCCGTCGCTCAACCTTCTCTCTTCTACTGTTTCATCTCTTCACTTCACTGAGACTCCCACTCGTCGCTCATTCTCCTCTCTCCGCCGCCGTTCACAACAATGCCTCCACACGTGCGATTTGGCAACAAAGGCAAGGGTATTGCCTCCTCCTCCGCTGCTCGGAGACCCACCACTTATCCGTGGCCTCGCCCCGAGGACACTCTGTTTGATATTGACACCGCTGGGCTCCCGCCTAACTCAACAACCGTTTGGGACGAGATAAGTGCTTACAACTACAACAAGCTCTTGGCCTTGAAGCTTGAACCGACTAGGTTCTTGTGTGAGCAAACCTGACCGAACTAGGCCTTAAGGAGCAAGTGCGTAGCATTCTTTTCAACGCGCGTTGCATGAGTTTTGCTCTGGAAGAGGATGTTCTCTACTCGGATATAACTAGGCAATGCCTTGTGACCGCCACTCTCACTTATGCAAATCCGGAGACACCATCCTTTGATGAGGCTACATTCTCGTTCTTTGCTGGAGGAACGAGATACGAGATTTCGATGAGCGAATTTTGCATTATCTACGGTTTTCACGCGACCGACAAGAAGCTGGAAGGCCCTAAGCGATTCAAGGAATCCAAGACGTTCTGGAACGTCATAGCCTCTGGAGCATACTCGAGCAACTCCGCGAGCCAAAACCGCCTCCGTCATCCCGCTCTCCGCATTGTTGTGCAACTTCTCAGCAACATGTTGTTTGACCGTGCTTTCGGTAACAAGGTACATAATGATGAGTTGATGTTGCTGTTTTTGGGTGTTGGTCCGATTTAGGGAAATGGAGACTCGGAGCAATATGAGAATTATCGCTATAACTTGGGCATCCGGTTTGCCGAGACGATATGCGCGATTAAGGGTCAACCAGCCTCGACCGCCAATGGACCTCGTGTTGAGCGCATTGGAAGCTTGCTCACCTCACTATTCCGCCATCTAAGAGTGGATCTATCTGAGGCTTCTTGGGTCGAAGAGCTGTCACGTGTGGATATGCAGCATCTGCTCAATTCGAAGTTCATCGTTAAGCCAAGTTCTTACCAGTTGATAGCTGCAAACGGGGATTCAAACTTCATTATGCTTCCGTGCCCACACCTCACACAGCTCAGTACGATGGATGACCTTGCGTTTCAGCCGCCTCCGGAGTATCTTGTGCCCAATCTGAGCCGCTCTTCTTTAGCCGCCAAACCGAGCACCTGCTCGCAACCTAACTTCGAAGATGCTGGCCCATCCATTCCACGCCTTACTTACCACACCGATCTTCCCCAAGGTGAGTTTGATCTTCTACCCATCTTTGATGATGCTGATGGTGCTGAGTATAGGCAATGGATGATCCAATCAACGAAGAAGAATAACAGCCTCATGCTGAGGATTATGGAGACACTTTCCAAGGGCTGTTGTCACGCCACAACAGCAAGGGAAGCTCAGCCAGTTCCCTCCAGCTCCACCTCGGTTTCGGGTCAGCCATTGGTACCAAAGAAGAAGAGGACGCGTAACAATGGAGGTGACGAAGCTTCTTCTCGGTGATATCTTCTCTCACCCTTCTATCATCATTGTATTATGCGTTGTATTTATCTTTTTCTTGTGTCACCAATCTCCTAAATTTTTTTTCACACCGGAGACGGTGTGATTTAAGTCCGGGGGAGCGGTCTTGCTTTTGCGTTTGTATTTTTTATTTTCTGTTTTATCGAGTCAAAACTTTGTAGGGAATTAGGACTTTATCTTATGATGATATTTGAACTATCTGGGTTTAACCTTCTCTCTAGTGGCCATTTTTACATAGCATGTGTACAAGGAACAGCTGGGACACTTCGATGCTCTATTAACCAGGTTTCAGATTGACCAAAATTTCTCTCGTTATTGCCACTAGATTAGGGAAACGAATCATATTCATGACTCCTTATTCCTTTTACCACTCTTGTTGATCCTGAATAGCTAGCTCATTTTTAGCTAGTACCCTCATTAACCACTACCTCTTTTCAGACTCCTTGCCTTCTTGTTACTTCATTGTCACATGTGCAGCATATGCGCAAAAGGGCCAGAGAGAATTGAGTCGACACTGCATCTAAATCACTCAATCTAAAGATTGAGCACTTGCTCGCAAGACATTGAGTACCTGCTCCCATTTTCAAAAGATGATTTTATACTAAAGAAGGAAAAGCAATGATGAGCTCCACTTGGGTATGTACAAACACTCCCATTTATATTCGTCTTTGAGAGACACATACTTGTAATGTATGTCCCTCTTCATCATCATCTAAAATATATATATATATATATATATATATATATATATATATATATATATATATATATATATATATATATATATATCGATGATGAAGAGTTGTGAATCTGTAAAATAGAAAAAGTGTCTCTCTACACAGCGAGTATACCCAAGGTGGATGATTAGCCGAATGAGACGTTAGAGAGTTTTGGAGAAGAAAGAATGGTTTAAAGAATGTGGATATCAACGTACTCATTCTCTCTTGCAATTTTATGCGATATCCTGCATCCTCTACGAAACATCGGGTAACCCTTAAACACTCTAAACACCTTGAACTCCACCTCCAAATGGCCTTAAACCCTTAGCGCTGTCTTCCCTAATAAGCTGCCTTTAGCGAGATCCTCGAGCATACTTTGAGTGCGTTGAGTTTGTGTTTGTGAAATGGCTTGGTTGAGAAATGTGTTGAGGTTGTTTTGGTAAAGCTTTGCTATTCGTAATTTGGATTATGCGGTCTGCAAATTGAAGGTTATTTGGCTCACTGAGGATAAAAGAGTTCCCGCGTTTTCAAACCTCTCTCCTTTACTTATTTCTGAATTTGTTTGAGGACAAACAAGGATCTAAGTCCGGGGGAGTTGATATATTAGTATTTTGGTCTCTTTTACGTATTGTTTTGTATCTGTTTTTGGTTCTTTCTAGTTCTTTTTGTGTCTTTCCAGGTTTTAGGAGGATTGGAGTCATTGGGAGTCATTGGAGCAAAAGGGACGAATCTGGAGAAAATATGGCATTTTTCATAACCGAGCACCTGCTCGCCCGAGGACTCAAAGATTTGAAGCTCCCTGGAAACCGGACTGGTCGATCCAACCACAGGACCGACCGGTCCACACCCGAAGTCCCGAAGCCGAAGCTCCCTGGAATCCGGACCGACCAGTCCGGATGAGAAGACTGACCGGTCCCGACACTCGAAGACCTGAAGACCGTAGCTGCTGGAAGACGGACCGACCGGTCCGGAACAAGTCGGTCACCCAGAACCAAGTTGCCCTAATTTTTACTATAAATTAGAGGCAACCACTTTCCTAAAAACAAGTTCACTTTGTCTGATATTTTTCCATTTCACGTTATTGAGAGGCTGAGACTCATTTGTTCCAAGTTCTTGAGATCCTTCAAGTGTTTTTCATTCCTTGTATTTTGCTTGTAAGATTGAGGGATCATCCATAACTTTCTATTGGGAAGAATTCTTAAACCTTTATCTCTTTATTTTACCATGATGAATCCTTCTCATTTGATTGTTGCGTTTTTGTTCTCCATGGTCGAGTAGTCTCATAGCTAGATTAGGGAATTTCAATGGTGAATTAGGATGATAGTGACTGAGCCAAATAGGAATGATATCATTTGTCTTCATCAATTGGGATTCGTATTGCTTAGGCTAATTTGATCACCTAGTCTATGTTCTCAAGTTTAACTTATTCACGACATCTCTGAATTCAAACGACAGTTTGTAACCCACGACAGTTGATTGTTACCATCGATTGTGAACAAATCGAACCATCTTTTTAATGCTTATCAACATCTCTGAATTCAAACGACAGTTTAGGCATTTAGGGTGTTAGATAAAGATATTGATGCATCACGACAGTGGGGCAATATTACATTTATGTTTGAGTTCTAGACCGCGCTTAATTTGAATCCTGAATAGATGCTCAGTCCTTAATCTGAAGTCACCGGCGAATGATCCTGATCTATTGCCTTTCTCTTATTGAAATTACATCGTTTTAATTGGTGTCTCGTTCATTGTTTCATTGCAAACCAATCCCCATTTTGTCTTACCTTTAAATATAAATCCATAGTTTCATAGAGTAACCTTGGTCTCTGAGGATTCGATACCTAAAATACTACTGCTTTTGTCTGTGCACTTGCGGATTTTATTTGGGTTAAAACTTAGCACATCATGTTCGTGTGACTCGTACGAGGAGTGTCCGACTTGGATCATGAACAATGAGATAATCTTGTATCATTCTTATGTCGCACCCGGCTTCTGTAGCTTGACCTAAGCTCAGGATGTTGCTCTCGAGGTCGGGTATGTATTATATATATATATATATATATATATGTGACAAGTCTTTGCTCAGCTTATTTACTCTGGAAAAGAATGGATCATTTCCCACCTATCTCGATACACGAACCATCTCCAAACTTTATTCTCCCTCTTATATGCTCATTGAGCTCTGAAAAGTATCTTTTGTTCCCTGTCATGTGATTACTCGCTCCGTTATCGAGATACCATACTCCTTCTGTCGTATCTTTCGTTTTGAAGTTCTTAGGAATCATCTTTTCTTCGTTAAGGAACATCACTTTGTGCATGTAGAAAGTTGCGTCGGCTTCCTCCGTCTCTACTTTGTTTGCTTCATGTGTTCTTTGTGTTCGTTCTGGACATTGTGAGACATAGTGTCCATGTTTCTCGCAATGGTAACAAACTATCTTTGATCTATCCTTCTTTTCTCTTGATTGATCACCTTGATTTGTTTTTCGTTCTTCATTGAATGAAGATCTTCCTCTTCCTCTTCTACCACGATATCCTCTGCCTCCTCTTCCACGACCTCTCCCTCTTGAGCTCGTGAATTATTGATTTGCATCACTGAATAAGAGCTTGGTTTGATTATCACCATAATTCTCCTCGTCGAGAATTCTTTCCTCGTAGGCTTTAAGTCTCCCTATGATGTCTTCAAAACTCGTTTTATTCAGGTTGAGGACTTGTTCGAGAGAAGCTATGATATGTATATATCGGCTTCTTGGTAAACTATTGAGAAATTTCTTAAGTAGTTTAGTTTCATCGATTGTTTGTCCAAGAGTAATCGATTTCGATGCTATCTCTGATAGCCTACCGGTGAAGCTATCGATAGTATATGTCTCCTACATCTTAATTCTCTCGAATTCGGATATCAGTGTTTGCAATCTCGCCTCTTTAACACAATCAGCTCCCAAGTGTCGTGCTTTGATTGCCTCCCATATTCCCTTTGAAGTTTCTTGTTCACCGACTTGTAAAACAAGAGATCCTGGAATAGCTTGAAACAATAGTCCTATCGCGACATTTTTTTTTTCCGGATCATTCTCTCTAGGATCTATTGTGTCCCAGACTTTGTAGATTTTCAGCAAAACCTTTATCCTCATAGCCCACACCGTGTAATTCGTGGCGTTTAAAGTAGGGCACTGGATTGATGGTGGTGAAAACTCCTTTGGACGTGTTGTTGTTGGGTTGTCGTCTACCATAGCTCGGTCTCGACGTGAATAGGTCTGTATGATCTTCGTATTGTTTTTGCGATAAAAACAACCAGGATCTTTCTTAAGCTACTGCTCTGATACCAATTAAAGTGTTTGAAAGAATAACTTAGCTGATAAAGACTACTCTCTTAATTAATGTTTAGAAAACTCTCTCAAAAACTAGACACAAAGCTCTTAGATCTCTCTTATGATTTACCACATCTCGGCAACCATATTTATAAGTCTAGAATTTTCTTTTTCTATACCTGTTTCCTTTTTTAGAACTAGATAACTCCTAATTCTATTAGGACTACATTGAGCTTATCGTATTCCTAATCCAACTTGATTAAGGACATCTTAAGCTTGTATCTTTGTGTATCTTTAGCTTATGCAACATTTCGGAGATATCGAATGTCGAAAAGAATAATTTTAAGCTCATTGACCACAATTCCAGAAGAGAGTCACGAGATACGAGATAGACAATGTGAAAAAACATTAAGATCTCGGATCTCCGATGATGAAATAGTAGTGATGGCGGCTTTCCAAGCAAGGGCCTCGGCTACAAGTGCCGAGTTGACGAATTTTTGTCTAGTTGAGCCTTAAAACAGAGTAATCATACTCTCATTTTGTAAAAATTCTACCATGATTTGTGAAAATCTAGCTAAGACCTTAATTGAAAGAGGATTAGTTCAAGCTGCATCGATGAAGCAATTCGTAGTGTTTTGAATTGGAACATGAGCGAGATATCTCGTATGTGTGTTTAATTTGGTTATGCTAATGATGAGCCTCTTGCCAGCTTTGGATATCCAGGGTCGGCTCAGTGGGGAAGACATGTGATGTGATGCCCTGGGGTCCTATCTCGTGTCCTAATAATTAAGGGGCCCAAAACAAATTTTTCTAAAATACCAAAAAAAATTTAAATTAAAATTGAAAAGGGCCCATATTTTTTTTTTTATAATGTCTATATTTTTTTTTCATAACATAGTTTTATAAAAGAAACTAATAAAAAAAAATTATGGTGATGTCGATGGTTATGTATCGACTGTGGATAAAAATCAATGTAGAAGTGCGGTGAATGTTGAAGTAATTCAGTGTAAGGGGCAAGAATTTATGGGAGAGAACTCAGTTTTCAACTAATGAGCTTTAGACGGTTAAATTATATTGAAAAATGCATTCATGCTCTTGTGCAAGTACAAATCGATTCCCAATAAGAAGCAAAATATTCCACAACTAGTTGCAGATGTGTTACATGAAGAATGCAAGCCTCATTGTGTTTGAACTTGTTGAATATTATCATTGTTTTTGAACATGTTGAATTTGTGATTTTTGTTATCTTTTGAAACAATCTGTCTCAGTACTACTACAACTAACTGGTATCACTATTGTTTTCAAGGATGTCTGGTAGGAAAACATAATTGTTTCATTTTGGCTCGACATTGCCTAAGAAAACAAACAATACTAAAAAAAATATAAACATGTGTATAGCCATAAAACCGTAAATAAATAGAATCATGATCCACATTTCTCAACTAACACCATATACTTATATTCTGACTTTGAATGTCAATAACCACCTTATCATGTGAAATATGTATACGATATGTATTTGCACATAATTATTACATGAAAATGTTGGGGCAATACACGAGTGGCCATATGTGGTGTGTACAACTAAATATCGAAATAAATTTCTTGGTATAACTAATATAAATTAAAAACATCGAAAATCAAATTTTGGTACAACTAAACTAGGAAAAATTGGGTAGTCTAACTATATGTATATAAAAGGTTTAATTTTGGTGAACCACACGTTTTGCACGTTTCCAACAAGGTTTAATATATTTGATTTTTTCCGCTAGAAAACAAAAACTTTTAGGATAATATCCCCTTTTTTTATTTTCTCCTTTCTTCAGTATTCATTTTCCAATTTTCTTTCTCTTCTTCTTCTCTATTGTTAAATTATGGTTTCGTCTAAACAAGAAGAAAGAGATGAAATTGAAGGTAAGCTAGCAATTCTTTACGGATTTTGGGTTTTCAAATTGTGGATTTCCAGATGTAGGATTTAGGATATAGGGATTTGGGTTTTTGTATTTGTAGATTTCTGGTTCGAACTACTAAGCATAACTACTTCTTTTTGTACTTTTTTGAACTTCCTTGTTTGTTCCATCTTGCTTTATGTGTGAAACCTTTTGTTGGATAAGCTTCAATTACTTATTGTCCAAGTTATCTCTAACATGTCAGTTAGGATAAATGGAAAGTTTAATGTTTCCGATTTAGATTAGGAAGTTGTCTATTTCTATTGAAACTAGGTTTTAGCAATGTTGTGCTAAGGCTATAAATATCATTGATCGGGTTGTGATCATGATAAGAGAATTTGGGTGTTTAGTTTTTGTGTTAGTTTTCTAAACATAATAAGAAGTGTTGTTCTTATAAACCAAGATCTTCAAAACACTTTATTTGGTATCAGAGCTTTTAGGTTTGTTCGATCCTAACAGTTTACAAACACGAAGATAATACGATCGGAGATTTGTCGTGACCGAGCTATGGGAGACAACGCCATCGTAACCACACGTAAGGAAGCTATTCCTTCGTCGATTCAATGTCTGATGTTGAACTCATCAAACTACACGGTTTGGAGCATGAGGATGAGCGTCTTGCTGCAAATATATAAGGTTTGGGAAACAATTGATCATGGGTCAATTGATTCCGACAAGAATGATATCGCATTAGGTTTGATCTTTCAATCGATCCCGGAGGTTCTTATATTGCAAGTCGGCAAGTTGAATTCTCCTAAGGGGATTTGGAAAGCGATCAAGACACGTCACATGGGGGTTGAACGTGTCAAGGAAGCAAGACTACAAACTCTAATGTCCGAGTTTGAGAGATTGAGGGGACACAATAGATAGCTTTGCGGGAAAGTTATCGGAGCTAGCGTCGAAAGCATGAACCCTTGGAGAAGCAATTGATGAGCCAAAACTTGTGAAGAAGTTTCTCAATAGCCTACCAAGGAGGAAGTATATCCATATCATAGCCTCTCTAGAACAAGTTCTAGACTTAAACGCAACAGGATTTGAAGATATAATTGGAAGACTTAAAGCCTATGAAGAACGGATTTTTGATGAGGAAAATCATGGAGAAACTCAAGGCAAGTTGTTATATGCAAATTCTGAGCAACAACACTTCATGGGATCTCAAGGAAGGGGTCGTGGAAGAGGAGACAGAGGATACAGAGGTAAAAGCCGAGGCAGAGGATTTAGCTCAAGAGGCAAAGGATTTAACTCAGGAAATAGAGGATTTAACTCTGGAAGCAGAGGATTTGACTCAGGACATAACACAAGTCAAACGGATCAAAATCAACTCACAGAGAAAGATAGATCGAAAGTGATTTGTTGGAGATGTGATAAACTTGGTCACTATGCTACGAAGTGCCCCGAAAAAACACATAATAGACAAGAAGCAAGTAAGGTCGAGACTGTAGAAGCCGATGAAGCCCTTTACATGCATGAAGTTGTGTTTTTGAATGAGGAGAGGGTCATTCCGAAGAATTATGAGACTAATACAAGGGAACAAGGAATATGGTACCTCGACAACGGAGCGAGTAACCACATGACGGGTAACAAGACTTTTTTCTCTAAACTCAACAAGAACATCAAAGGCAAAATGAAGTTTGGTGATGGTTCATGTGTAGAGATAGAAGGGAAAGGCTCGATTTTATTTCAAAGTAAAAAAGATGAGCAGACTCTTGTTAATGATGTCTACTATATTCCCGAACTCAAGAGCAATATTCTAAGTTTAGGACAAGCTACGGAAGTTGGTTGCGATGTGAGGATGGGACAAGATTATCTAACTCTTCATGATCCAAGTGGGAGACTCTTGGTAAAGGTTATACGATCATCTAATTGACTCTATAAGATAAGCTTGAAGATTGGGAAACCAATATGTTTGAACGCAAGTATAGAGGATGATACTTGGAGGTGGCATGCGAGACTTGGCCATATAAGCTTTACGACGTTAAATTCGATGTTCAAGCAAAAGATGGTTCATGATTTGCCAGAAATCAGAGATGAGAAGGGACTATGTGAGTCGTGCTTAGTTGGTAAGCAAACGCGTCAATCATTTCCAAAGGTATCTACGTTTTGAGCTACAAAACCTTTAGAGTTACTCCACGCCGATCTATGTGGTCCAATAACACCATCCACCATTGCTAATAACAAATATATATTTGTTATCATTGATGATTTCTCAAGATACATGTGGTCAATATTGATGAAAGAGAAGAGTGAAGCTTTTGGTAGATTCAAAGCATTTAAAAGTGTGGTAGAAAGGGATCTCGGGCAGGAGATCATGATGCTTCGAATGGACCAAGGAGGAGAGTTTAATTCAAAGGAGTTTTATGAGTTTTGTGAATAAAGCGGAATTAAGAGACATCTTACGGCACCGTACACACCGCAACAAAACGGTGTGGTGGAGAGAAGGAATAGAACATTGATAGAGATGACAAGGAGTATTCTCAAAGGAATGAAGGTTCCAAATTACTTGTGGGGAGAAGCGGTACGTCATTCCACTTATGTAATTAACAGAGTGCCTATAAGAGCTCTTGACAACATGACTCCTTATGAAAGCTTGCGCAAGAAGAAACCGAGTCTAGATCACCTAAGAGTTTTTGGTTGTCTAGCATATGCAAAGATTGATGCGGAATATCTTAAGAAGCTCGATGATAGATCAAAACCACTAGTGCACCTTGGGATTGAGTCGGGATCCAAGGCTTATAGACTTTACAACCCGACGATGCGGAAGATAGTTGTGAGTCGTGATTTGGTGTTTGATGAGAAATCAACTTGGAGCTGGAAAGATACACAAGACGGACCGAGAAGGGATTCGAAAATGTTCTTCATGAGATGGGGAGAAGTGATAGATACAGGAGATGGACCCGCAGTGATCAACAATGAACAAGACGTGGATCATGGAGGAACTGGAAGCAATAATCACGAACATCTCTATGAAGAACAAGAAGAAGACAATGAGAATGAAGAAACTCATCAAGAAGAAACTGATTTACCCGGAGCTGATGTACCTCAGGACATACCTAAGCTACGAAGATCAGGTCATCAAGCAAATCGTCCTAGTTATCTTGATGATTATCTCCTTCAAGCATTTATAAAATGTGAGATTTTACTGCTTTCCATGAATAATGAGCCGAGATTCTACAGAGAAGCCAAGGGAGTGTTAGAATGGAGAAAAGCTTGCAAGGAAGAGATCAATTCAATCAACAAAACCATGACGTGGTTTCTTGTTGATAGACCGACTAATTCGAAAGTCATTGGTCTTAAGTGGATTTCTAAGATCAAGAAGAATGTTGATGGTTCAATCAATAAACACAAGGCGAGGCTTGTTGCAAAGGGATATGTTCAAGAATCCGGTACAGACTTTGATAAGGTGTTTGCACCGGTGGCTCGCATTGAAACCATACGGTTGTTGATCGCATTAGCAGCATCACATGGATGGGAGATCCATCACTTAGATGTGAAGATAACCTTTTTACATAGAGAGTTAAAGGAAAATGTGTACGTTGAACAACCCAAAGGTTTTGAGGTGAAAGGAGAATAACACAAGGTGTATAAGCTTTCAAAAGCTTTGTACGGTTTGAGACAAGCTCCACGAGCTTGGAATACAAAGCTGGATCAAATCTTAAAAGAGTTAGGATTCAAAAAGTGTGCAAAAGAAACTTCAGTGTATTGCAAGGAAGAAGGAGGAAGCTTACTCATTATTGCCATCTATGTAGACGATTTGTTCGTAGCCGGAAACTCTCTTAAAGCTATAAGTGAATTCAAGGAGGGAATGTCGTCTAAGTTCGAGATGTCTGACCTCGGGAAACTCACTTATTATCTTGGAATTGAAGTGTATCAAGGAGATGACGGAATCGAGATTAAACAAGAAGGTTATGCGAGAAGGATTATGATCGAGGCTGGCCTAGACACTTGTAATCCTACTCAAGTTCCCATGGAGTTTGGTTGAAAGTATCAAAGGCACTAGAATAGGAAAAGATTGATCCTACAAACTACAGAAGGAACGTCGGTTGTTTAAGGTACTTATTACACACTCGTCCAGACTTAGCATTTTCTGTTGGAGTTGCTAGTAGGTATATGCAAAGGCCTCGAAAATCACATGGTGATATAATGAAGCAAATATTGAGGTATCTTAAAGGAACAGCTTCATTCGGCTTAAGATTTGGACTTGGAGGTTCAAAGAAGATCGTTGGGTTTAGTGATAGTAGTCACAACATTGATCAAGATGATGGAAGAAGTACTGCATGTCATATATTTTTCTTTGGGTCTTCACCGATTACTTAGTGTTCCCAAAAACAAGACACGGTCGCTCTTTCGTCATGTGAAGCCGAGTTCATGGCTGTAACCAAAGCAGCAAGACAAGCTATATGGCTCAAAGATCTCTTAAGTGAAATCACGGGATGGAAGACTGAACAAATCCTCATCAAGATCAATAACGTTTCAGCGATAGCACTCACCAAAAATCCGGTGTTTCATGGCAAAAGTAAGCACATTCATAAGCGCTATCATTTTGTTCGAGAATGCATTGAGAGGGAGCTAGTTGATGTGAAACATGTATCTGGAGTTGAACAAAAAGTGGATATTTTGACTAAGGCGTTGGCGCGGATTAAGTTGAGTGAAATGAGAAGCTTGATAGGAGTTTAAGATTTGTCGAAGACCAAATTGAAGCTTATGAGGGAGAATGTTGGATAAGCTTCAATTACTTATTGTCCAAGTTATCTCTAACATGTCGGTTAGGATAAATGGAAAGTTTAATGTTTCCGATTTAGATTAGGAAGTTGTCTATTTCTATTGGAACTAGGTTTTATCAATGTTGTGCTAAGGCTATAAATATCATTGATCGGGTTGTGATCATGTTAAGAGAATTTGGGTGTTTAGTTTTTGTGTTAGTTTTCTAAACATAATAAGAAGTATTGTTCTTATAAACCAAGTTATTCAAAACACTTTACCTTTTGTACCATATTTGTTTGTTTATGTGTGAAATCTTTTGTACCCTTTTGTTTGTTTATGTGTTTACGTGTGAAAACCTTTTGTACCATATTTAATATAACAAGTACTACCAATACAAATCAAATGAGTTTTTCCATACAAAGGAACACAAGTACTACTAAATACAAACCAAATGAGAATATAAACCAAAAATAGAAAAGTTTAAAGACAAAAACATATATAGTCAATCAAAAGGAATATTAGTAGTTCAAAGTTTTCCGAATACTACCAGTAAGTACCAAACAGAAACACTAAAGAACATTAGTAGTTCTTCACATCGTCATTATTGCTTGGTTATTCTTGTAAATCCATGAACCATTTTCAAAACACAGTCTTCTTATTCTTTGTCTTCCTCGTCATTATCTTTGTTTTCTTTGTCGTTTGTGACATCAACATGTCGGAAATCACCAAATTTATTACTCATTATCTTCATCTTCTTCGTCTTCAATAGACCCGTCCGTAAGCTACAAATTTCTAAAGCTCGATCAAAGTCTGCAATTTCATATCAAACATTACACGATAAAGACTAATATTACTCACAAAGAGCTAAGCCCGAAGACAGAATTGGTCTAGAACTCGAGCGAGTCAGCTGTTCCGAGTCGGGTTTTGAAGAATTATTTGATTCTCCTTCTCTTCGCCTCACGATGTCTTGCTTCTTTGTTCTGTAAGCTTTGTGTTTTTGCTAAATTCTAATCCAAAACCAATTCGCTATTACTGGCGAGATTCTTTCCCGATTCCATCTTCTTGCGGTTCGCGATGCCACTTGTTCAGAAATCAATTTCCGAACATCCGAGAGACCAAGCTCCAAGCTTGCTCAAAAAGGCGATGTCGGAGACTCTGAAGAAGGAGACTCTCCTTGAACTGGAGCTGGACAAAAGGATTGAAGAAGATTTAGGTGCCATTGATATCATCGGTGAAGAAATCGGAGCGGAGAAAGCAAAGAGATCTAGATTTTCATCTTTTTGGGGGATTATTTTTGGGGTTATTATAAAATCTGTCATAATCTACAAAAAGGCTTTATAATCTGCCACAAGTGTAAAAGGTTTTTAAAATCTGCCATAAAATGTACGGACGGCCACTGGTGAAAGATGAAAATACATTTAATGAATCAGGATATTTACGAGAATGCCATTATACTATTCATCATCTTCTCTATTTTTTCCTTTCATTTTTGAAACCATTATCTAACTTTTCTCTCTCTCTCTCTCTCTCTCTCTCTCTCTCTCTCTCTCTCTCTCTCTCTCTCTCTCTCTCTCTCTCTCTCTCTCCCTCCCCCCGAGGTGATGGACATCTACTTTGGGTAGGTTTTGTATTTCTTGTCCTCCGTCTTGTATTTCTTTTCCTCTGTCTTGTATTTTTTTTGTCCTCTGACTTATATTTTGGTCATCGGTCTTGTATTTCTATGTCCACCACCGTCACTGACACCGTTGACCACCCAATTCTGTAACCGTATGTGTGGTGGACATCGAAGGACATGATGTCACCAAACTAAACGTCCGTGTCAAAGGAAAAAAAAACAAAATATACCACAAAAGAGACGTCCATGTCTTGTATTTCTTGTCCTCTGTCTTATATTTGTTGTTTTCAGTCTTGTATTTCTTGTCCTCTGTCATATATTTCTTGTCTTATATTTTGTAGACATCGAAGGACAAGATGTCACCAAACTAGACGTCCGTGTCAGAGGACAAACAATACAAAATCTAGACGTCCTTGATCGTCCTCGTCTTTATGTTTTTCGTCCTCTATCTTATATGTTTTTGTCCTCTTTTTGTATTTTTTTTTCTCGGTCTTGTATTTCTTGTCCTTCGATGGTCACCGTCTCCGGCTAATCCACCACCATCACTGACACTGTTGACCACCATTTCTATAACCATATGTGTGGTGGACATCGAAGGACACGATGTCACCAAACTAGACGTCCGTCTCCGAGGACAACTATGTCACTCAAGACGTTTGTCTTTGATGGTCACTATCTCATCCGTCGTGTTCGACTATATTCACCATCGTCTCTAACACCGTCAACCACCGAGAGACGTCTGTTTCACAGAGAAAGAGTGAGAAAGACACACACAGAGAGAGAGAGAGAGAGAGAGAGAGAGAGAGAGAGAGAGAGAGAGAGAGAAATCCATAATGTTGAGAGAGAAACCGAGAGAGTATGAGAAAAAGAGCAACATGAAAGAGAGAAAGAGAGAAAGAGTACGAGAGAGATGAGAGAGAGAGAGATAGAGATAGAGGAGAGAAAGGAATATTCCTCTTAGACCAATCTCTCATCTTCTCCATGAATTCATCCCAAGCTTGCTTTTTCATTTTTCTCTTAGACGAATCTCGAAACTTTCGTATCTTTCATAAATTTTTGTTTCTAAACGTAAATAGATTGAATAAACATACAATCGTTCAAATTTCGTTGCTTTAAGTTGATTAAAGAAAGATAGTAGATATTGGTTAAAAGAAAAGAGAAAATGTTTGAAAGAAAGAAAAATGAAGAAAGAGAAAAACGAAGGAAGTGAGAAAGAGGAAGGAGGGTGGAGGCAGAAACTCGTAATTTTACCCCTCCACTAAAAGACAAAATTTGGCAGATTTGAAAAGATTAAATGTCTTATGGCAGATTTTGTAAAGATTGTGCAATTTATGGCTGATTCCATAATTTGCACATTATTTTTTATTCAATCTGAATTTGACCCAAATTGGATCCGAGTGAATCACGAATCGGGTGGATCTCCGGGTTGGGTCGTAATTTCGTGACTTAGCCTTCGGTTTTATTGTAACTTATCCATTTTTTGGATTAAAAATAAATAAAAAAGAAATTCGGGATATAACAGGAGCAAACAGGACATTGACTTTGTCAAGAGTAGCATACTAGACATTCTCTCGATTTCACCGGACTTAAACCCTAAACTTGCCGTTAAATCCTCCGAAATTCGTCTTCTCCGTTCCTAAATTCTTCAATTCCGATTGGAATTCTCCGGGAATTGGATCATAATCCACTGGTTTTTGAATGAGCAGCGTTAGCCAGAAAACTGGGTCGGATTCCGGTTTGGGTCCAATCGAGAATCGGGCAAGCAGGATCAATCAGAGACTCGAGAAAGAGCTCGAACATATTGAGTTAGTGATCGAAGATGTTTCGTATCAGCACGCAGGTCACGCCAGAATGAAAGGAAGAAGTACCGACGAAGAAAGCCATTTCAATGTGAAGATCGTCTCAAAAGGATTCGAAGGTATGAATCTGGTGAAAAGGCATAGGCTTGTTTACAATTTGCTTAAGGAAGAGCTTGATAGTGGATTACACGCGTTTTCGATCGTCTCGAAGACTCCATCGGAATCCAATCGTTAGGAATCTCCGGTATTTAAATACACTGGTTTTCTCTATGAGAGTTTATGTTAAAACTTTGTGAGACTTGATATGCTCATTGAAGCCAATTTGTGGTTTGAATTCAAAGATTGGATATTTTTACATACGTTTTGAGTGTGTTGATGTTTCTGGATTTTTGAGTTTCGATGGTGTTAGGTGTTTGCAAGGCCGGCGTTGGACAGGTGCAGGTGGTGCAAATGCCTGGGGCCCATTATTTTTTTTCTGCTTTTCTTTGTATTTTAGGGTCCAAATTTTTTAAAACTTTACAAAAAAGACCTAAATTACTATTAATCAACTACACACCCTACAATTTGCAGATTTTTTTTTCTATATGGCACATGGCCCACGAATTTAATGAGCGGCCCCTGGGTGTTTGAACAAAGGCACTTGCTTTAATCCAATTCAAAATCTGGTTTTCATTTTCCATAACTATATATTGTTGTTCATAGGCTTTGATGAGATGATCCTAAGTTTCTTAGTTTGTCATTTCTTATTTGGATTAAGCTTTTAGTTGAAAGAAGCTAATCAGTCATATGAGTTTGGCATTGAACATTGTTGTACCAAGATGGTTCTTTAATCATGAAATTTTCTCTGTTACCACTTACCACACAATTCTAATAAGCTCTGGTTTAGGCTGGTAGAAATTAAAGCACACTTTTCTTCTTCAACGGTGTCCATTAAGCTTCTCTCAGTCTTATCATTGTGTGGATACAAACCCAAACGCTAAAAGCAAAACGTTGCTCTTCCAAATCATTACTCAATAACTGTTTATGGGCTTGGAATGTTCCATGTTAAGCAACAAAAATTATGCCTCATAACATTTTTCCCCAAATTCCTTGTCAAATGTACCACAACATCACGTGGCTTAGATTTTATACCATAGTCTTGGACACTAGTGTAGTTGATATGACGAAAATAACCTTTTATTTATCATCTCTTTCTTTCTCTTATCCCTCACCATCTTTTCTCTCGCTCATCCATCACCATCTCACCAAACCATCATCTCTCTCTCTCTCTCTCTCTCTCTCTCTCTCTCTCTCTCTCTCTCTCTCTCTCTCTCTCTCTCTCTCTCTCTCTCTCTCTCTCTCTCTCTCTCTCTCTCTCTCTCACCAAACCGGAAAAATGGTGTGGTACGAAAATGATATCGAAGATGGTGGTTGACGGCGACGACGGAGTCAATCACGTCTCTCTCTTTCTCTCTCATCCCTCACCATCTCACCAAACCGAAAAAGGGTGTGGTACCGGAAAGGACAAACATGGGTCTGTGGACGAAAACTAAATAGATAAATGAAGTTTAAGTGTAATTGTCTCAATTGACAGTAAAAAAAAGACCCATGTTTGTCCTCAGTAAAAGAAATTTTAATTTTTGATAGATTTTGGTAATTGTTGTTAATTACGGAGACAAGAATTTGTATACCATGTTTTGATCTTCTCAAACAAGAGGTTAACTTTTGACCATAGATCCTTAGGTTATCCACAACCTCTTTGTTTAATGTTTAGCAATATCATAATTATCTTGTCCACGTGAATAATTTTGTGCACACAATAAAATGTCATCCATCAAATAGACAATAATATGTTGTA
The DNA here is from genome assembly GCA_963576765.1 of Draba incana. Classification (NCBI taxonomy): domain Eukaryota; kingdom Viridiplantae; phylum Streptophyta; class Magnoliopsida; order Brassicales; family Brassicaceae; genus Draba; species Draba incana. The sequence goes on along the minus strand of OY755202.1, from coordinate 19,531,972 downwards.
ATTTATGTTAAAGACTCCAAAACTTCTTTTGAGAAAAGGATATTGACATCAATATACGAAATTAGCTGTCTTTTCTACATGTAGACATCTCGTGATCAATTCTTGTTAACGACCAATAAGAAAACATTAGTGGTGGTCGACATCTAAACCAACAGGGTTTGTGGACAGAAAAATGTAGATCCGAACAAAATACAAATATTTTACAGGAATATAGATGGTTTGAACAACAACTTGTCACTGTTTTTGTCTACGACCACCGTCGCCGTTCACTATCACCGTTTTCTGTCCTCGCCGTCAATCACCATCTCTGACATCGTCTCCGATATCGTTTATGTCCATCGTCTCCGATATCGTTTATGTCCATCGTCTCTGGCGTTGTCTTTGTCTTCTCCGTCGTGGTCACTGTCTCTGTTCACCGTTTCCGATATCGTTTCTCTCCACCGTCTCATGCGTTGTCTCTGTCTTCTCCGTCGTGGTCATTGCCTCTGTCTACTGTCTCCGATATCATTTCTGTCCACCGCGTCCGGCGTTGTTTATGTATGTCGTCTCCACCATGATCTGCATTTTTTCTGATTAGAGAGAAAGAGAGAGATGAAGAAGAAGAAGAAATGTGAAGAATAGAAACAGTTTATTTTTAGAAGAAGAAACATTGAAGAGGTTAGGAAAGAGAGAGAAAATAAGGTCAAATATGTCTTTTTACAATGGAGTGTGGTAGATTTCATAAACTTATACTTTACGTGCTTAAGTAAACCAAAATCAAATTACTATCATCTTTTTAAGTTTCTTGTGTAAAACCGAATCGTCATTCTCGAATTTCGATAGGAAACTAAATCGTCTCTCTATAACAACAGTAACGTTACTATATTTTGAAACTAAACAAAATAAAAACATAAACTTTCCAAAGGTTTATCATTTATGACTCTAATGGCGACGAGAGAGCTTATCAAAGAGAGAGACGATGATTATGATGATGAAGAAGTATGGGTCACTCATTATTCATCGAATCATCAGATACTTCTCGTAGGCGAAGGAGATTTCTCATTCTCTCACAGTTTAGCCATTTCATTCCGCTCTGATTCCAATATCGTTGCTTCTTCTCTCGATTCATACGGTTAACACTCTGTTCCATACTTTGTTATAGCTTTTTAGGGTTTTGATTTCGTTTTCGCTTTTGGGGTTTTAGGGTTTTATGTCACTTTCAGAATCGAAATCAATTTCAGGGTAAACTACTGATTAAGGATCTTTTGGTGTCGTTTCTCTGTGTATAGCTTATAAACATGTATAAAGGTTCAAGCTTTATGTTTGATTCATGTCTCCTTATGGTAATTTGAAGCAGAATTGATGGGTTTTCAAGTTTTTGCATTCTTCTTATGTTCATTTCTGTTTATAGCTTATGAAAAAGGTGGTAACTTTATGTTTGATTCATGTCTCTTTATGGTAACTTTGAAGCAGTTGATGTGGTTAGAAAGTACAAGAATGCAAGAACAAATCTTGAAACGTTGAAGAGAATTGGAGCTTCTCTTTACCATGGAGTTGATGCAACTAAGTTGCATTTTCATCCTGATCTTCATTTCAGAAGATTTGACCGCATCGTCTTTAACTTCCCGCACGCCGGTTTCCATAGCAAAGAGTCTGATCCCAGTCTTATACGGTAAGTTCATGTTTTTGACTCCATATATAGATAACTATCTTCTTGCAGTTTGATGTGTAAACCGGTTTGGGACTTTGTCTGTTGTAGGAAACATATGGACCTAGTGTTCGTGTTTTTTCGTTATGCAAGCCATATGCTAAGAGCTGATGGAGAAATTCATGTCTCTCATAAGAACAATGCGCCTTTTTCTGACTGGGATCTCGAGGGTCTCGCGAGCAGATGCTTTCTTGTGTTGGTTCAATGTGTGCCGTTCGAGAAGAGCAAGTATCCTGGTTATGATAACAAGAGAGGAGATGGATCCAGATGTGACAAACCTTTCCTTTTGGGAGAGTGCAGTACTTTCAAGTTTTCAGTTTATGTCGCGTTGCTGAGAAAGTGAAATGGCGAGAAGTGAAGGAACTAGAATCAAAGCGTCCTCTCCAAACAGAATTTCACGGTGTTAGCCAAAAACCAGTTTCGTTTGATCTCAGCTATCGCTGGGACTATAATCTTAGACAAGTCTTAGATCCTTTGGTTCAATCAAGACAAATAACATCTCCATATGATCTTTCTTATTACGAAGAACATAGACATTCACAGTACCAAGATGTTTCTATTCGTGCAACTTAAAGATCAGTGTCGTTTTCTCTTGAAAGAGACCATACTCGGTTTCAAGACAATTCAATAGAGCTGGACAAGCTCATATCCATTGAAAGAAACTGCTTTCAATCTCAAGACTCTCTTTTTCAAGCTAGTCATCATCGTCAAGAACAATTCCTTGAACGCTCTAGCTTCGTCAATGGAGTTCCGCATGAAACTTATGACAGGGAACGACATTGGACGAGCTTTCCTCATCCGTATACTGAAGAATCGTCAGAAAATCGTCGCTTGCTTTGTCAAGACTTTCAAGTTCATGCTCGTCAAGAACCATTCTTTGAATACTCTAACCGCTTCAATGGAATTTATAACAGGGAAGTAGGGACCATACGAGTAGGCAGAGCAACCTCAGCATCTGGTAAATCATTGATATTTGGTTATGTTATGAATGAAAAAGCTAAGTCACTATGAACATTTTACAGGTGACTTATCTTCAATGGAAACAGAAGTGACTGAAGCTTGGACTGACTAACCAATCTTTGAGAAAACCAATATATGTTCTCTTTTGTTTAGTAGGCTGACTACTGACAACGTAAAACCTCGATCATCTTGATAGTCGATACAAAGAATGATAATTTGGTGTAACTTTTTGTATCTACTTAGTTTTTGGAGAATGTATAGTAGAAATTATAGACTTGCATTGTCTTAATCTCTCAAATTTCTAAGTACTATCTTCTTTAAAACGTTACTCAAAGACACTACGTGGACCAGAAGGTTTGATACAATGCTTTTTTTTATTGGGGAATTGGCATGTATATTATATTTTGTGTCAATAATTAAGACATTTAACATTTAGTAAATCATAATGTAGTCACTAGCAATCGACACTTTATGATTTCCGAAATTACCCTTATCCTATTAATCCTATTATCCTATTATATTTTTCCTTAAAAATAAAGAAAAGAAATCCAAACATAACTTTTACCTAAATTCTTTCACCGCCTGACTCCTCACAAACTCTCTCTTCACAATCTCTTTCGATTTCTTCTCCAACTTAATCTCTCACCGCCACCGGTGATTAAATCTCTCACCACCGCCTGTGAATCTCTCCGACTCCACATCCCTCCTACTTCACATCTCTCTGACTCCGTATTTGGGATTTCATTTGATTTCTCTAATCTTTATCAACTTGATTTAATTGATAACATATTCTTCTTCTATTTGGGGTTTCTTCGTCTATGGCACATCTCTGATGGTAAGCGTTTCAATCTTCTATATACGATAGTAGACATTACGAAGCAATAGTAGAGTACGATAGTTAACTATGTCAACTAAATCAATAGTAAAGTATTATAGTTAACTATGTTTTTCATCTTTTATTTCAGCTAAGATTATCGACTTCCATGTCCGTATGATAAGGGGCTTGGATGGGTTTCCATGGGGAAAAGATTGTTTTGCCTTTACAATTTAAATTCCAATAGTTAACTACTACAGTTCAAATTTATGTTTATAGTTCACATAATATTCAACAACTACAAATAATTATATATAGTCAACTACGTATTCTCGCCGTATAGGAGTGCTAACAACTAAATGTGACTTTATAGAACACCATGTAACTTCCATTAGTTAACTACTACAATTTAAATTTATGTTTATAGTTCACTATAATATTCAACAACTACAGACAACTATCAACTACGTATTCTCGTCGGACACAGATAGTAGTGCCAACTACTAAAGGTGACTACATACATAATTTTATCATATTCCTATAGGGTGTAGTTAACTAGCATAATTAACTTTCACAAACTTACCAGTTTCCACAAAATATTCTTCACGGCCACCGGATACTCATTTACTAAGACCAGATTTTTAGGGATTTATTACATTTACTTCTTTTATTTGTTTATCCCATTTTTTATTACATGCCTAATTAAGGTTATATTTTTCAACTTTGATTAACAATTTGGTAGTCCCCTAAATATTTTTCCCCGCCTGTTAATCTCCTAATTTCATGGCCAAAACCTAATACCCACCTAATTCACCCATTATTATTTTACTTGATTTTTTTTCTTTTTGACGTCAAAAGATTTTGATATTAATTAAGCCTAATGGGCTAAACCAATAGTACATGAATAACAACCAAATAAAACCACACAAGTCTATATATCAAGAACATATCAAGAACTCGTGTAGGTTATTTGGTTAAGCTTCTACTATGTGGCAAGCATGTTGGAGTCTCCATTGTCGGCAGCTTTTCTCTCTGTAACCATCTCCGGCGAAACATCTCCACCGCAAAAGCTTCATAACTCATCCGTCGTGTACCAATGATTAACCTTCCAAAAACCCACAATAGTTAATTGGTCAGATTCTTCATTACCACCAGATTAAAACGGAGAACTCTTCAAAAGTTTGAGAAGACAACACCGTTGGCATCTTTCAGCCTATGCTTATTTTGCTTCAAACTGATCCGAAATTCCATCTTCACAATTCTCAATCTGGATGGAAATTTCGTTTATACCTAATCAATAGGCCTAATCTATGGAAAACGAAAAATTTACATTCATTAGAAAAAGAATCGAGCACAAGTGATGAAGAATCTTATTCCCTGAACTATCGATTTTAGCAACATATCTAAGCAGAGAAAGGCTAATTAAAACCTAAGAACCAATCTGGTCAAGCCTGAAGAAAGATCCGTTAAATGGAAAAAGAAATCCGATCATAGATCGGAAAGACAAAAGTATCATACAAACAAGAACAAAAACTACCATAATTACACCTATAAAGCCACGACGCCGGCGATAAGCCGGACGCCGGGCAACCAACACTTTTTGCTCTTTTTAGAAAGAAGGTAGAGAGAATTTTTATTATTTTACTTGATTACTCGCAATATGATATTTATTCATTTTTTAGAAAAAATAAGAAATGATATGTATCATTTCTTGTATACTAACAGCCTGACTTGTGTAGCTACAATGGTTGCGGTTGCGGGAGTTTGCGGAAGCGGGCAATTGCGGTTTCAAGCGTTTTTAAGCGATTTAAACAACTGATGCAGCGGTTAAAAATTGGTGCGTTTGCAGGATATTTACGACTGGTTGACAGCGGGTGCGGTAGCAGTTAAATAATAAATTAACAATATAAACACATTAAATAATTATAAAAATATCAAAAATCATATTATTATAATAAAATATAAAATTTATTAATTTAATAAATTTAAATACTGGAAAATCATGTATATGAGTAGGATATGAGAGATCATGCAGCAATAAGGGGTGTTTCCTGCTGTTCTAGTTGTTTAACCGAGGAAGCAGCAGCAGCAGGCGGGTCCTAGCAAAGGCGGCAAGCTGCGCAGGGACATAAGAGGAAGTAGAGATTTTTTCGGTGGAGCTGTATGATGTCATTTTGGGGATGGATTGGCAGGCGATTACCGAGTCACTGAACTCTCGAGGATTGAAGAGTTGTTGGACCAGTGAGGGGTGCTACTTGGATCTCCAAGATGGACTTGGCGTAGGGATACTATCAGAGTTTGATTGTGGAGGTAGACGTTTGTAGGATGCTTTTCATGATGAGGTATGGACATTATGAGGTGATGGTGATGCCGTTTGGGGTGACGAATGCACCAACAACGCTCATGAAGCTTATGAATGGAGTGTTTTAGGATGAGTTTTTGGATGTGTTGGATTCGTATCCATTGATGATATTCTAGTGTTTTCGAGGAGCAGAATTCCTATTCGCAAAAAAAATTGGTTTTGAGTTTTGTGAACAAATGAACCTGATATTAATGCTTGTTTAAATTGATAGGATTCACAACGATAGTTGGCTTTCTAGGATTTAGACATAGATAATCTCTGTAGCGAAAGCTTATTGGTTTTACATTAGTGTTTCAAGTTTAAGAACTGTGCATAATAATTCCTAATTATCTGTTTAGATCTGCGATTCGGATTCACCTGAGATTTCCCTGAGGCAAAACTTTTATTTTCATTGTTTTACAACCGATTTCATCTACTATATTATTTACTTGTTTTTTTCATTCATATCATCCTACTTAGCTTATTTCGAACGATTAAATCTATTGTGTTCCCTGATTTCCTTTGGATTTCGATACCCTAAATACTGCAATCGATCTCTTAATTTGAGAGAGTAGCTCTAGGCTCTAATTTGAGCATATCACAAATGATCCAATTTTGAACTAATAAAGATTTAAAAACCACTATAAAGGATCAACATTTACATGTGGGACAAGCATAAACTTCTGGATCCAAAGCTTTACCACCATTAGAAGGATCAGAAGTCAAAAACAGAGCATGAGGTGTTATAGCATTTGGTTTCCACGGTTCAAGAACAATACTATAAGCTTTCGTACCATAAACCCTGGAAATCGAGGACAACATCTCAAATCTACCAGACCATGAACCAATCGCAAGAACCTCTGAGCCAGTATCAATAACTTGCCCACCTTCACGCAAAACCGAGCAAATATTTGAGGATGCTTGTGCTTTGGTTTGATTTGTACCAATCGTCGATCCACGTCAATAAATTTGAACCACCGGTGATGGGTTTAGATTCTTTCACGGTAAGGCTAAAAGTCGTGAGTGGTCTATATCCATACGACTCGACGCCGTTTAGCTCATCGTCATCGGCTAAAGATCTAAAGAGGTTTAAGTTCGCGTGAGCTAAGGACAAAATTGTGCTTCCATCGTACCAATCGAAAGGGATAAATCCGCCGACTTTACTGGAAGCGGTAAGAGATATGAGATGTCTTGGAAATATGTAGATAAATTTGCAGAATTTATAGACCTTTCATTTTCTGGCAAAACATATGGAGAAATGTTTTAATTTTTGGTTTGACGATTTTGTTTTAATGCTTTTTGAGAAGAAAAAAATTGGAAAGGTGTCAATAATATAGAATGCCACATGTCCATCTCATGGAAAGTGTTGGCCATCTTTTATATAGTAGATTTTAGATGCCAAAAGAAAAAAAAAAAGAGATCATAGCAGATCCTCAACGGAAAAATTATAGTCTATACCACTTTTTTTTAAATCCTTGTACAATTTACCACAACTTCAAATTTCTTGTAAAATCTACCATGTTTTTGGATTCTAGTGGTTGGGATTTGACAAAATAACATTTCTTACCATCTTCTCTCTCTCTCTCTCTCTCTCTCTCTCTCTCTCTCTCTCTCTCTCTCTCTCTCTCATCACTCACCATCTCACCAAAGCATCATCACCTCTCTATCCTGCACACTTCTTCTTCTTCATCTCTCTCTCTCTAATCGAAAAAAATGGAGATGATGGTGGAGACGACGGAATTATCTCGTTGCCCATGTATCTTCTTATTCCTTTTCTTTCTCTTTTTCTCTCTTTCTCTCTTTCTCTCTTGCTCAAAATGGAAAAAATAGAGATTGATTCGGAGACGATGTCGAGATGGTGATTGACGGAGGCGACGGAGAGGATGATTGTGGACAGCGACAGAGACGATAGACGTGGACGACAACAATGGTCGTAGACAGAACGGAGATCGATGATGGTGGTCGCAGACAAAAACAGTGACAGCGACGGAGACAGAGACGATGGTCGTGGACAAACTGGCGATAGTGGACACGACGGCGGCTGAGCTGGAGATGATAGCCGTGGACAAAACGACGACGGTGACAGCGACGGAGACAGAGACGGTGGTCGTGGACAAACCGACGACGGTGACAGCGACGGAGACAGAGACGGTGGCCGTGGACAAACCGACGACAGTGACAGTGGCCGTGGACACGGCGGCGATGGTGGTCAGTGACAAAGATGGCGACGGGGCTGTAAACAGAATCAGTGGACAAACATGGGTTCGTGGACGATATGCAAATGATGATCAAGGGCAATTGTGTCAATTGATATTCACTAGAAGACAAAATGTGGTATTCAATATAAGGAATTTTAGAATGTGGTAGATTTTATAAGATTTTTTTCAAAAAGTTGTAGATCGTAAAATATTCCCGATCCTCAACCCAACAATCCGATTTACTAACCGGGTTGACCCGGAATGTCAAGTGAGGAAATATTGTGGGTCACAAAACTCACACAAGCCTCTCACGTCCCTCTTTATTTATTTATTTGACTCGTCCTCTTTCTCCTCCTCTTACCTCCCCATCAAAATTAGGGTTACGAATTCCGAATCAGTTTCCATGGAAGAGATCACCGATGGAGTAAACAACATCAACTTGACCGTTGATTCCCAGCAGAAGAATCGGATTCAGGTTTCCAACACTAAGAAACCATTGTTCTTCTACGTCAATCTCGCCAAGGTACTCGTGGTTTCGATTTCTATGGAACTCTTGAAATTCCTGATCTTGATCGATCGGTGATTTAGGGATGGGATTTTTAGGTTTGCTTGTTATTGTGTTTATCTGGTCATTACTTGTTTCTAGGATCTGTAAATTGCGATTCCATAGATTGATTGAACTGAGTTTTTTGTTGGTTTTGTTTCAGAGGTACATGCAGCAGTACAATGATGTCGAATTGTCTGCCCTTGGGATGGGTATGTCTCTTCTTATGTATACATTAGGATTGTGATTGTGTATTTTTGCTCTTTGTGATTCTCTGAGAATTGGGTTTATTGGTGTAGCCTTGTACTAATTAAGCTTCTCTTCTACATGAAAAATGTGCAGCCATTGCTACTGTTGTTACTGTTGCTGAAATACTCAAGAACAATGGTTTTGCTGTGGAAAAGAGTAAGTCTCTTACATAGTATATTATACGATTGGAGATTCCGCTTGCGGCTTAGCTTTGTTGGTTTCTTTCTATGTAGAGATCATGACTACGACGGTGGATATTAGGGATGACTCGAGAGGACGTCCTGTGCAGAAAGCCAAGGTAGTTTTTTCGAGCAAACTAATTTCGATTGTGATTTTCATCTACGGCTTTCTTGATTTAAACATTTGGTTTTTTTGGTGTTGCAGATCGAAATTACGCTAGTGAAGTCGGAGAAGTTTGATGAACTGATGGCTGCAGCTAATGAAGAAAAAGAAGCTGCAGAAGCAGCTCAGGTGCAGAGCTGAATAATATCTTGTTTTTCTTCGTCTGCATTTTGGTTTGATAATCTTCTTCTTCTTCTCTTGTCTTGATGCTTATTTCAAAAAGTCCTTTATTCGTTTTTATTTCATTAATTTTTGGCTGAATATGAGATGTGTTATCTTGGTTGCTTTGTTGTACCTGTTTAACATTTTGACATATTGAAGATCATAGCAAGACATTTTCTTTTTCTTTTTCTTTTTTCTTCTTTCTAAATTGGAGTAGCAAAAGAAACTAAAATCTGTAATGATAATATGAATCTAATTATTACTTCCTTAGCGTAAAGTGCACATCAATAATTAAGTTTAAAAATAAAATTTGATCTGTCACATTATTACACAATTAGTTGAGACACTAGAATGAATAGAGATTTAAAGTGTCAATTTTTTTACTCATGCCTCTCGTGACTCTGTCTTCTCCTTTTTCCTCTTTTGCTTCGTCGTCTCCGTCATCATCACGGCACAAAACTAAAAGCTTACTCTTTCACTTTCACATTGCTTTAGCCTTACTCATTCTCTCACTCCTCATAAGCTTTCTCCTCCAATCTCTCCTTTGGTTAGTTGACTTCATGATTCTCCAACTGATTACTGTAGGAATTTTGGTGGTACTAGAAATAGTGTTGAAATCGATCATGCATGGTTATTTCCTACATTGCTTTCAAAGATCGATCATAGTCTTGTATTTTCTGTGATTTGGAAGTTTCTATATTATCAATTAAGTTTCTTGTAAATTAAAAGTCGTTTCTTTTTGTTTGTTTCTTCCACTTCTTGAGATTTGTCGTTTGGTTCATGTTTTGTCAGTGTTTATAATGTAATTAATTAGCTTAGCTTATTATTATACTAATGGAATCCAAGTTGCTCTAATTGATTTAATTTATTTTATCTCAGATCTGTTTTGGAGAAGTGTGAACATCATTAAGTCTCAAGTTAGGTGTTAGTAACTCAACAATTGGCTCCATTAATCTCTGAGCTTTGGGTTTTGGTTCTAGTGCAACATTTTTCCATCAGTTCTATGGAGGAGAAGAAACTTGACTATGATGCACCTCTTATTTCGACAAGGCGGATGACGAAAACTGCGGTTTCTGTGCGTAGAAACATGCCAAAGATGCTTACTGATAATGATCAATCTCTTTCAGTTCCTTTCAAATGTCCATTTGATGGAAACTTGTCAAGACTAGAAGAAGAAGCAGAGAGTGAAGAAGAAGAAGAAGATGATGTATTTTCTGATGCTCTGGATACATTGTCTCTAAAAGATAGCATAAGTGGTGTTGTTGAGTCAACGAAACCACGAGTACCATCCGAGGATCCTCAATCTCGGGGTTTCATGTTGAAACGTTTCTTACCTGCAGCGATATCCATGACTGTGGAGCAACAACACCCTCAATATGCGTTCAAGCGACATCCATTGCCTCTCATGTCAGAAACAATGAGACAGGTTAGAGTTATCGTACCAGCCGAGAATCGTGCAACGCCTAAGAGGTATGAGTCTGTTACTACTCCATCTTATTATCATCAAGTCACAGATGAAGAAGAAAGCGAGGAAGATGACGATGATGAGTATCTTTCAAAGAGAGGATGTGGAATGATGTCACCACAATTGTGCTTTAAAAACTCACTTGGTATGATGACCTCAGTGACTGGTCTTAAGGAGAAACCTTACTCCATAAGAACCTCAAGCAATGATCAAGCCAAGTCAAGCAAAGTCGCGCAACTCAAATCTCGGTTCCAATCACTGAAAAAGGTCTCTTCTCAAGCCCTCTCTTTCCTATTTACACTTCTCTTAGCGCTCACTGAATATCGATAAAATCTTGTATGTTTTCAGCTCGCTCTTGATTCAATTTATAAGCAAAAGTCTGGAAGTAGACCACAATCTCCGGTACATCCAAATGTTGGGAAGAAGTACAACTTTGGATCTGAACAATTTGAATCAAACTTGAGTACTAGTGCAAGTAGGCCATCATCTCCTTACAGACAAGCTGGCTGTATGTCACCGTATCGCAGTGTAGGAAACAGTTCCCCGCTTCACCCTGCAGATTTCCCCGGGACTCGTAAGGAAGCAGAGATAATGAGAGCTAATAGGTTAAACAAACATATCAGAAACATAAGCAAGACTCCGGAATTAATCTATCCTAAAAGCACAAGACTTGACAGCTCTGTCTTGGAGAAGACATTATATGTTGACACAGAGAATTGTCCAAAGAACAGAACTGATCAGGCCAATTCAGATGTCAAGATTTTGCCAGGAAATGTTAAAACAGTTTCCGAAGAACCAGAAACGGCGGGAAACAAACTGAATGCCGTTCCCGAGCGTCAGGGTGTAGAAACTCTTAGTATTAATAGTGGAATCAAGATGATAGAGGCAGATGAGTCGAAAGAGAACAACAGCGACTATGGTTTGTCTCCACTTACTCCACCGCCACCCAAAAAGCCTTCCGATTCTTGGCTTTTCCGTAATCTGTTTAATCCCCGAAAAAAGGATCTTGAAGAAAACTCCACAAGTGTTACTAAATGGGAAACTATAGTCAAGACTTCTTCTTGTATGCACAGAGATCATATACGCTACTCTGAAGTAAGCATCGCAAGTTTTCCCTGGGAGATAAAGAAACACAATAAGGCGATAATGCTAACCCATTTTTATGTTGACTTATATCTTTTTCAGGAAGTGGTTTCTCGGTCGTCTTGCCAATCCAATACTTAACCGTTTGAAGATGGGTTACAACTTCATAGGCGTAAGAAAAGCGCGGTTTCTTTTGTGAAGCCTTAGAAAACTTAACCCGTAATTCCTCATATTGATTTACATACTGTAACGATACTTCCATATCTGTGAGTACTTGCCTACCTAGCTAATAAGAACAGTTGTTCCCAGTAATTGCTCTGTTCATATTTCTATCTATATAAACCCAATTCATACTAACTGGCACCTGACGTTTACACTATTCTGAGGTTTTTCCAAACTAACGTTTTCAACTCAGGTACACCAATTGATAAAAGGTCATCAAAGCTACAAGACTGCAAAGTCTACAGGTAACATTTACACATTTTAGTTTAGTTTCTGTGATGAAACATAGAAATAAGTTTTATCTTAGGATGAACAAGACAGTTTTAAAGCGGAAGGCCAAGAGAATTTCCATTAAGCTCGTCTCTTTTTTACAATACATTTGTATCAGCAATCAACGAAAAACTAGCCTTATATTCGCTAGCAAAAACCGCAAAACTGCCTTAATATCTCTCTTAATTTCTCTTTTTACCTGTTTTCTTCTCTCTGATCTTCCTATCACTCTCATTACAACTCTCACTTTCATAATATATACAACCATCATCGCAGAAAAATTAAAATTAATGCTATAGTAGTAACAAAGAATGTTTATGTCGTTCTATAGTACGAATACCTTGTCTTGTTATGTCTTCTCTCGACCTTCCTTTTGTTTTTTAACTTGGATCGCTATTCATTTTCAGGTGGTACACTTATTTTTTCTTCAACTTCATCTGCTTGGTAATGCATCAGTTTCTCTAGCTGTGGTCTAAGTTCCTTGTTGCAAAACTCTTCATACTCTTCTATATTCCCTCCTTTCTTCTTCACTTCAACCACTACAAGAGACGACGTGAGCTCAAAGATCTCAACCTTAATAGTCAATGGTCCTTTAGCACCTTCTCTACAACCTTCTAGCCTCACACTCCAATCCTTCTTCCTCACCGTAAAGTTGACAACTTTCGCAATCTCTTCCAGTCTCGATATGATTTTTGTCACGGGAGCAGAAGATACAAACCTTGCTCCTTCTCCTCCTTCTTCAAACAAACCCGAAAGATCAAATCCGGAAGAGAACGATATGATGTCAAATGCGTTTAGACTCGTGGGTCTTGGCATTGACTCAACTCCTTTAATCTCAAACTCTATGTCTCCCTCTGAAGCAGTTGATGATCGGCCTGATGACAATGATGAAGAATCGTCTTCATCATTGTCATCATCCTCCCTACATAACTTATCGTCTTCGATATAAAACTTGACATGTTTAAACCCTTTCTTGAACCACCTATGCTTCATGATCTCCGGTATGGTGATTCGGGTATTCGGATTCGTGTCTAGCATCCGGGTCAAAAGCCTTGTAAGCTCAGGAGAAAACCATCTAGGACACTGAAATTGCCCTTTGTATATCTTGGTATACATAACCATTATGTTCTTATCATCGAACGGAAGATAACCAGCCATCAACACGAACAAGATCACTCCACAAGACCAAATATCGGCTTTCGCAGCATCATAACCTCTCCTTGTCAAAACCTCTGGCGCCAAATAAGCCGGCGTCCCGCAAAACGTTTGACATATTCCACCTTGCCTGAGCTGCTCCGAGACGACGCTGAGCCCAAAGTCAGAGACTTTAACGTTCCCTTGGTCGTCCAAAAGCAGATTCTCAAGCTTGAGATCACGGTGGTATACACCGCGGCTGTGGCAGAAAGCCACGGATGAGATCAATTGCTGGAAATATTTCCGGGCGATTCCTTCACGGAGCCGGCCTTGAGCCACCTTATTGTAAAGCTCTCCGCCTCGTACATACTCCATCACGATGTAAATCTTTGTCTTCGTAGCCATGACTTCGAGGAGGTGGACAATGTTAGGGTGGCGGACACGACGGAGGATCGATATCTCCCGTTTTATATGACCCGCCAATCCGCTTTTCACAATCTTCTCCTTATCAATGACTTTGATGGCAACATTCTCGCCGGACTTAATGTTCCGGGCTAAATAAACCTTAGCAAAGCTTCCGTGGCCAAGAAGCTTTCCTAGCTCATACTTGTCCATGAGAATAGAGCCTTGTGGAGTTTGCGGACTCCTCGGGCTCTCTAGACCGGTCTCTTTATTCGTGTTTTTAATTACGATTCGACCAAGAAGACCGGCCATGAATTGCAGCGGTGTTGGGCCGGTTATAGCCAGTAGTGGCACCGGTGGTGATAGGACTTGACCCATCGGTTCTTCTTTAGCTATGTTTGCTTTATACTATATGTAAATTTGTTTGTTGATTCCGAAACGAATTTACCGGAAAAAACGAACCAAACAAGAGAAGGAAATGAAAATAAAATAAGGTTGGGTTGTTTTGTCCCTCTGTTTGTAATGTTCTCTTAACTTGGCCATTTCGTATTCGTTTTATAACGATTTTCGAGTTGAGATTATTTTATGTTCGATAAGCTGAAAAGTCATTTGGTTTTTAAAATATTGCTCTATATATATTTTTTTTTAATTAAAATATTGCTATAATGATGACGAAGTTTTATCCTAATCCATTTATTTGCCAGCTGGTTAACACGTTGGATGGATTTGATAAATTATTTAAAGGACATAAATTACACTAGTTATGTTTTTTTATCCAATTAAACTAGTTTTGTTTTATCCCATACACAAAGTCAGATTTACAATACATATGGTTTTCTTAAGGGACAGATAGCACGGTTGACTTATCAACACTAGTGTGGGCTGGTTCGATAAGCAGATCATAGTTCGGTAACTTGTCGTCACACATTTGTTTATTTTTTCCTCTTAACAAAATTAGATTTTTTTTTGTGATAAGTGAGTTATAAAAGTCCTAAAGAGAGATATGGAGTGGTATTTGAGGGAACCACGTGTTTTTGCTGAGACGATGATGACTGTAAGTCGTGGACTTCACGTAGCCGACTAAACCCAAAAGCTACAGATATACTCGAAAGAGCGATCAAATTTCATACTTCTCAAACCCATTTTCTTTGTAATGTGTATTTTAATTTGGATTTCGAGTTGACTAATCTTGAATACAAAATTGTCGTCCGAAATTTTATTCTAAAATGGGATGAAAAATAATCAATTGGTCAGATAACTACTCTCGACAAAGGTTTGAGATGGTTTCATCGTAAGATAATAATGGTGATAGATTAATACACTTATATGTTATAACACATTATTAGTCGAAGAAAACACAGAAATCACACTTCATAGTAGTAATAAAACCACAATAACGTCGTTAACTCCGTAAATAATTTTGGGCGACAATGTGCAGGATCATCTCAAATTATTTGTAATGTAGATTTGTTTATCCGAAATATGTATAATGTGTTAAAAATTTATGGTATCCAATTACTATGCATATATATATATATATATATAGAATCGGAAATTATATTCTGATGTTTCAGTTGTGTATGCAAAAGATGTTCTTGTTTAAATGAATTATTAAGTTTGAGTTAAAAAAAAAAGTGAATTATAAGTTTGAATCAAGATAATAATACAGAATATGTTAGTAGCACAAAACCCCTATAATTATGGTTAAGTAGCGTTAATTTGAATTTGGACATCATTAATAAAGTTTTAACACCTAACACATGGTGATTTTTTTTCATTTTCTTTTTGTGAAACTTTGTGGTTTTTTTTTACATTAAAGCCAATAATGTTATTATTATGTACATTTTTGGGGTTAGAATGCGTGTACATTGAAACCAATTTATTTGAGTTAAAAGAAAAAAACTTTGATAGAAACTAGAAAGTGCCAAAATGGTCTAGATAATTTTTAATAAAAATATGGTCTAGTTTTGGGGTTGAAATGTATATAATATATGAAATCTAGTATATTTAATTTGGTAAAAGCATATTCAGTCCGTGGTATGAATATTTTTAACCACAAACGGGATTTAAATTTCATTGATTGTGCAAAAGCGATATCCATCCAACCCATGACGTTTATTACCAACACTTTTTTTTTTCAACAGCATAACCGTATTCGCCTACCACCAATCAGTGACCCAATTAGGTATTACCAATACTTGTAATTATATTTTTAGGAGAATGTCTCATGTCATAAATTGTTCTTCTGATAAATTTGTTTTTTTTAGAAAAAAAACCCTAATTTATTAAAGTGCTTGATACATTATTACACTTCAACTATCATCTTTTTGAATGCATATTTACGTTTAAATATTTTTATTCGAACAGAGAAGCTTATGCTTATATGCAAGCACAACGAAGATTTATCCTGTTCCATATATTTTGTAATAATATTGTAATAAGAAAATACATAAACTAATGAAAAAAACCTACACCACATAGGACCATAAGATCGATGTGAAGACCACGTTAAGCTATTACATTCTTTTTTGGATAATGGTTAACTTTTTGTATTACGTAAACATATAAAATATATTATCGAAAAAGAATTATTCAAAGTTCTTAGACTATGAATGGCGAGCGGATAAAATGATGGTTCTCACACACACGGTCCAACCACTTGTCTTTTCTCCATTCACTACATTTTTGTTCAAAAGTGGTTCGGACTAGGGTTGGGCGTTTTTTCCAAACCCGATTACCGAACCCAAATCCAAACCCGAACCCGATCTTGAATGTGAAAATATCCAATCGGGTTTCAATTTCTTAAAAATCGGTTACCCGTACCCGATCGGGTTATACCTGATACCCGATCGGGTACCCGATTTTTTTTTTTTTTTTACATACACATTAGTGATTAGGGTTGATGTCATTGATTAATTGGTCAGTATTAATAATATTGTATGACAAACTCAATTCAATTTCTTATTGAAATTGAAAAGTTTTCTTATTTTTTTTTAATAACCAAGAGTGAATTATTTAGATTTTTAAAATTTGGAGATGATTCCGGTAAAACTTAGAACAGTTACCATTTTTTTACACTTCACTATTTTCACATTTTTTTAAAGAATTTATAACTTATTCATTCATATGTAACTTCGATTTCTTGACTTGATTGAGCATTGTTCCTTTACATTTTATATGTTCATTTTTAAATCTACAGAACTATTTCGGGTTTTGACAAAAAAAAAAAAACCTATTTCGGATATAGTTCGGATATACCGGAACCCGCCCGAACTCGAACCGAACCCGACCCAAATATATGTAATACCCGATCGGGTATCATATCCACCCGACCCGAACCCAATCGGGTACCCCGAACGCCCACCTCTCTTCGGACAAAAAAAAATAATAATAACAAAAGTAACTTGTGTATCGCACACAATACAAAATCATGAACAAAATACTTGGACCACTCTAAACAGTAAAAACGCAAGCTAATTGGAGTGTTCCGCATACACTTGATATTTTTATTATATATTAATTCACTTTTTAAGATTAAAAATGGTACTCTTAATTTAAGAATTACAATTAATACCTAATATATTTTGGAACTAATGTAATATTTTTTGGTAATTGAGAACTAATGTAATATAGTCATAAGTCATATTTTCTAAAATTAAGTATTCTTATAAATTTAACATTACAAATATATATTAACATTTATATAGTGAATAATAAATGATAAGTTATTCAAAACATTATTTTTGATATGCCTATTTTCTAAAATGCTATTCGTATGATACATTTTTCTGCAAAATACATATATATATATATATATATATTTCTTAAATATAACTATGTATATTTATGTTAATTATACTTATGAACTAACTTTTTATAAATTGACAAATATAAATTATTTTTGGCTATGCAAATATAAAATAATAATTATATATATATTTCTGACCGCTTTTTATCCGCTTTCACCATTCAAACATATATTTGTACCGCTTAATCAGCTCGATACACATTTGTTCCGCTTAGTCCGCTCGATACGCATTAGTTCCGTTCGATCCGCTTGATCTGCTCCGCTCGAAACGCTTTCACCATTCGAAGCCTTAGTATATGAATTCGTAAGAAGCCAAAATGAGAATGTATAATGAAGAGTTTACCTAAGGGCAACACTATTTGGATTCATCCCATAGATCTGCATGTTGTACACGTGTTATATGATGGTAACTTTTATATGATAATGGGTTGTAATATTGTTTATCAATTTCCCTAAAGAAATAAAATGGATTGACGACAAAAAAGAAAAAAAAAAAAAAAAACTAAGGGCCTTTATTGTTTGGTCAATACATAGAATGATATCCTTACGAGTTACGAGAACAGGTCAATGAGTTGTTTGAGTCACTGCACAAACACAATGATTTGTATCCGAGTCTGATTAGAGATTGCAATACATTGAGGATAACCTGTGACTAAATTGAATACCATTAGAGCAACTATACATATATTCAACTATATGCATATAAAAATCCATACTCTAAGACCATCTTCAATGATTAACTCTATTTTTTACTTTAAAATTGGAGTTCTCTAAAAATAGAATAAGAGTAGAAGTTTACTCCAATGGTTGCCTCTATTTCTTTCTCTAAACATAAAATATTTTATTTTCGTTTTATTATTAGATTCTAATAAATCCTTTATTTTAAAATTGACAAATTATACACATTTATATTATTTGTATTAATAATTCAAAAAAAGATGATATTTTAGTGAAATTAAACGTTTAAGATAAAAGTATATTTGTATTATACCACATTTAGAGAAAATTTTTTTTAGAGAAATTAGCATGAATATTACTCTTTGTCCCTAAAATTAAATATTTAACACTACATAAAACATAATATAGTAACTAGCAATTATTTTGTCTAAATTTCTGATTTTACCCTTTTATAATTATACTACTTTAATATTAAAATAAATTAAAACCCTAGTAATTACTCTTCTAATCTTCTTCTAACTTTCTTCTTTCTTCCTCTCACGCCTTCTTTCTTCCTCTCACACCGTAAGTCTTCTTCATCTTGTCTCTTTTTTATTTTATACTAATTCATTCTTCTTCTTCTCATTCTCTTATTTTTTCTATATTTAATTTTGCAATTTGGTTTTATTTTTCTTCTAAATTATTTTGTTTTAACTCCTTATCATGAATCTAAATCTCTAATCATGGAGTTAGATGATGTTTCTTCTTTTTCGCTAAACTCTCCATCATCATCCATCTCATTGTAAAATTGAGTGGTCACTAGATATCGACATAGTTAACTATGTTCGAATCAAATCAATATAATAGGTAACTATATTTCTCATAATAGTTTACTATATATACGTAGTCGCATATATAGTTCACTATCATAATGTACCCCTATATATAGTTCACTATCACTATGTATATTTATATTATAGTTCACTATCAATATGTTTATTTATAGTGAACTACTATAATAAACTATATGTACATAATCTTCTATATAATTCACTATCACTATGTACAAAATAGTTTACATGAATAGTTGACTATATACATTTTAATAGTTGACTATATACATTTTAATAGTTGATTGTACAAAATAGTTTACATGAATAGTTGACTATGTACAAAATAGTTTAAATGAATAGTTGACTATATACATTTTAATAGTTGACTACATATATTTTAATAGTTGAGCATACTTTTAATACAGAAAAAATAAAATAATTTTATTTAGTATATATATATATCAATTTAAAAAAAAATTGGATTAAATTGTTATTTCCTTTTTATTACAAATAAATTTGTATTAAATGTGAATTAAATTGATAATTTAATTGAATTTATTATGAGTAAATTAGTCAAATTTTGGTTTCTTTTTGTTAGTTACCCAATTTGTCAATTACACATGTTACTTTGTTAATTTACATGCTCATAGATGTTATTTCACTAATTCACCCTTTTTTATACATTTTTGTTTAAATATTAACATTAGTGTATTTCTCCATCATATGTTAAATTAACGCATTTTGAAGCGAGAAATGAGTTTTATATTTTTAATTACAAATTTTGTTAATTAGAAAGTTAGTTTTTGTTAATATGATTTTATTCGAGTATGAAATTAAAACATATAATATTTGTTTAGCTATAAAATATAAGTAAATGGAAATGAAAGAATCCCTTTGTAAATAAAAAGTTCTACTCTAAAAATAGAGGAATGAATAGTGTTACCCCAAATATAGAGATATAATACTATTCATTTTTCTATTTTTAGAGTGAGTTATAGAGTACCATTGGAGATGATTTTATTCTAAAAATAGAGTTTATAGGTAGTAATAGAGTACTATTGGAGATGCTCTAAACTACCAAAAACAACAACAACAAGACTTTTCCAAGTAATGTCGTTGTTTGTTTCTTACTAAGTTTTGCACCAAGGACTTTCTTAGGCCAAAACATTAAAAAGCCAATATAAAACTAATTAGAGACAACAGAGAGTTAGGCTAGTGATGGGTAACCATTGGAACAGAAGTTTTCCACAACCTTTGTTGTGTTACTTGAATAAGCAGCATAAATGTTTTTGCGTTACTCTAGATTATGTTTTGGTTAGCTGTTCAGATAAAAATACACCCAGTTTTGTAGTATTTATGATAGTATTATGCTATTAATGAAAATCATATGAATTTTTTTCCGAATATGTATGTATGCAAACAGGTTTATTTCAAACCAAGATAATATTATATAATGTCTATTTGAGTTATAATTGTAACCAAAGTTTGAACGAAACACTTTATGTATTTAGCTAACGAATCACTTAATTAATCCTATATGTAAATTAATTTAGGTGGATCTAAGAAGACCAAATCATAGTTTAGTCTTAAGGTTAATTGCCTAGCTATAGAAGTGTTTAAATCCCATCCTATAAATATTCAAATAATTTTGTGGGTAATCACTATGACCACAAACACCCATGTAATGTGACCACCGCGACCTAGTAAGGATGCAATCACTCACATAGTTCTGCAAATTTTTTTCAAAAAAGAGATAATTCTAGACATCATAGGAAAAGGATCGGGTGATAGTGGATAAGGTTCGGATAAAGGTATTTCGGGTACCGAAAATTACTATCGAAATGAGTAATTTAAGGGTAATGGTTTGATAAAAGTTGGGTAAAATATATAATACGGCTAGGTTTTGTGCAAAATAATCTTCCACACATATTTTTTTTCGCAAGTTTACCTTTGAACTTGAAAAAATACTGGTCAATATATCCAACTTATTGGTAATCCGCAGTATAGCTCTTCTTCGTGTATATATCTTCCAACTTATATAAAATTGTGTATTTAACATCAAAACAAAAACAATCCGACCCGTTTTTTTTTTAATCAATTAATTCCGAATTAGTATTCTTATAAATACTAATCCTCACCACCAAATTAAAACATCAGACAACCAACGGAAATACTTAACAAAACAAAACCAGCAAGTCAATCAATAACCATTAATTGAACCAAATAATCCTTTTTAACGAAATAAATAACCAATTCCAACAATGATTCCAAATCACTAAGAACATAGAATAACCAGCAACCTAACCAGCAATTCTAAACAACTAAACATAAAATCAAACGAGACCCTAGATCATCTCCTCTTCATTGCCATGATTTCATGATTACACTTTTTCTTTACCTGCATCACATGGAAAAATGAGATGCGTGAGTATTGTCACAAATACTCAGTGTTACGGTCATTCCATCTACCGGCTATACACACATGCTCAAGAAATGCCAAGATATCAAACAATCAATCAACAACGTATAACAAAACACAAATTAGCAGTCGACACTGATCGCAGAAACCACAGAATCGAGCCTATCCTCTCTTAGCTCGATTTTGAGTCTCAACAATCGATCTCATGCATCAAAACATCTATGACAATACACGAAAACAAGAAGAACAACACAAAAACATCTACTCCATTCCTCAATTCAATTCAAATCATCAAACAACGCATCGAAACATTCTAAATCACCCAGATAAGCCATGGTTGCACACTCACCTTAGGGATTTGGATTGATTTGGACAAGAACAAGGACCAGCCACAAAATTGAGACTCTTCTCAATCTCACAAGTCTGATTCGATCCTCCTTCACCGAGGAAACACCCAAAACAACGATTCTTTCGCTCTTGAAGCCTCGAACAACCCTTCTCTTATTCTTCTAACACAAGAACAACCACAAAACACTTTCTCTCTTCTCTCAACCCTAAACTTTCAGATTTTTCGAGCAAAAGAGAGGTTGGACGCGATTATAAACATGCTCTAGGGTTTCCATAACCCAAACCGCGTTAAACCGGACAATTGAAAACAAACCGGCCCAAACCAAAAATATTGGTGTCGATCGACACACACCCTGGTGTCGATTAACACCCTTATCAAAATCCCCAATTTTGGTTCGTGGGCGTTACAAAAACTACGTCATTTTGATATTTAAGTAGAACAAAATAACGCAGTCTAGACGTTGTTCATGGAAGATTTTTGAAATAATAGGGTGAGATAACACTTTCTTATCTTTTCGTATGGGTTCATAGCACTTGGTTCAAAAGCTCGATGCGCTTAACACTTCTAGACATGAATTATCCAAAATTAATGATACTACGCCCAACTTAATTATGTATTTCAAACCCATCTCCTATACTTCTTTTCCTTTGTCACACTCACTAATTTTAGCATGAGATCCACTAATAAGCATTTTCGAAAACAGTTTTGATTTTCTCTTTTCTTGTTTAATACTTCTCCTTCTTCTTATTTTTTTATATATTTCACAAAAACAAAATTTTAATAAATTATTTTCAAATCCAATTATAATTTATTTATACTTACTGTTTAATACCCATTTTATTATAATATTTTTATTTAATAAATTATTTTAAATTTAAAACATATTACACTTGTACATATGAACATATAAATACTATAAATTTTTTTTCAACAATCACCTTATATTAAATCAAGTGTTAGCGTTTGGACGGTTTTCCTGTGGGCAACCCCAAACGGAAATGTATGACTTACATGGGAAAATACATAACTCCGTGCTCGAGCTCCTTTTGCAAGGGAGTCGGCACATACATTACCACTACGTGGAATATGAACTAAGCTAAAAGATTCAAAGTGTTGTTTTAGCATCTTGAATGAGTCAAGCTTTGCACTGAAAGATGGCCAATCTAGTGGATGCATAGTCATAGAAATCAGATTTGCACAATCCGTCTCAATCCTCACTATCGATAGGCTTCTCCCGTTCATGCATTCCATCGCCCAAAGTAGACCATCGAACTCAGCATGGTATGGTTAAGTAATTTCATGTGTTTGCCTTGATTAAGTATATAGTGACCTAAGAATTCACTCCTAGCTTGTACTCAAGTCTAATGCATCTATTCAGTCGGATGCCATTGTTGAATCTAGATACATAGCCTATGGGCGTAAGTCTCATTTTTCTTTGTCTTGGTTGTTATAAGAAAATCTTGGACAATTGTTTATAGTAGTTATCGCAAAATTGTTACTTGTCTATGTCAGCTTTGAAATGACATGAGTTCTTTGGGTTTTCTTCACAACAGACAAATAGGCTTGAATGAATCAAATTGTTATGTTTGGACCTAAAAAATGCTAGCTTTATTAGTTACTTAGTGATATTTAGGTATTTTTCTTTTAATGTGGGATCTTATCACAATTCATAAACATTTGTTATTTTTCAATCACAATGGCAAGAGGACATAAGGTCTAGAGGTAGAAGAAGATAATCAAGTTTATCCCTTTTTACTCAAACCAAATACATCAAACGGCACGGTTTGGGTCTTAGTCAACAGACGGAAGATACAAACAAACCCGAGAGGTTCTTGTTATTGTTATATAACAAAGGTATGTCTCTTAACAAAAGCATTATGAAATTTTGATTTGTTTATGTTCTATGTCCATAATCCAATTGACCCATTTTGGTCCCTCTCGGGTCGCACGTGGGTTTCCCAGTTGGATAGATACGCTCCTTTTACATCTGGACAGTCTTGGACCCATCTCCTGTCTCCATCTTATTATTACTCAGAACCCAAGATAATTTTTCTTTAGAAAAAGTTCAAAAGTGGAACATAAAGAAACTAAAGCAAAAGAGATACTAAGGTTCCGAATGGTGAAAGCATACCGAACGGAACGGATCAAGCGGAACTAATGTGTATCGAGCGGATCAACCGGTATAAATGTGTATCGAGCGGATCAAACAGTACAAATATATTTTTGAATGGTGAAAGCGGATAAAAAGCGGTCCAAAATACTGTACATATTTATTATAATTATATTTGATTTATTTTTGTTACTTTATGTTGCATAAATATAAATTAGTATTTTAAAAAAAATGTAAATGTAACAAAGATAAATATATGTAGTTATATTTAAAAATATTACAGAAAAATAAATTTAAGTACAATACACAGGAAAAAAACATTTTTTTAATATTGAGTATTTAGATAGAATAAACAATATGAACAACGACAGCTAACTTGAATATTTACAAATAATATTGAAATATTTTTAACAAAATATGAGACATGAAGAAATATATAAACGCAACAAATAATGACTCAAACCAAACAATATATATAATAAATTCTGATACAACACAATGGTAAAACCAAAATTTCATATATAGTATTTTTTTTTCCGTCAATATAGTATTTTGATTAGCATATAATGATTATTCAAAGAATACAACAGAATGATCAAAATAATTCATTTTACTAGTAAATATAAATTGATCTATTAATTATACTATACTTGTCAAAATTATCATGATTTTTTTTTAATTGAATAAATTTGGATAATAGGAAAAGTGATTATCATGAGTATTTAAAGAATTATAATATTGAAAAGTGCTAAAAGACGGTACAAACACTGCAAATATTGCAAGACTACAACCCCAACAGATATCTGAGCCGAGCATCACGGGTTTGCTTAGCCAAGTGTGGAAAATCAAGATCCTCGGAAAGCTTCGACACTTTATGTGGCAAGCTTTAACGGGGTGTATAACCACCTGCCAACAACTGACTTATCGGCACCTTGGAAACGATAAGAGTTGTGCCAGATGTGGTGCACCAGAGGAAACAATTAATCATATGATTTTTGAGTGCCCTCCGGCTCTGCAGGTGTGGGCTTTATTGGACTTATGTTTCTTCCAGGTTATTTCCCGAGTACGTCCTTATACCAAAATATGGATTTCCTATTTTGGAGAACAAAAGAAAGGGGTCTCCCCAAACCACAAATGGATACATTCCCGTGGATCATTTGGTTCATTTGGAAGGCTAGGAACGACAAGCTCTTCAATGGGAAGAATGTATCAGCCGCGATTACGCTCCAAGTAGCCCAGTTAGAGGAAGAAAGTTGGCGATGCGCGACTTGGCTAGAGAAGAATACGAAGGGGGGGGAAGGAGATACTACCGAGAATGAAGATACCATCCGATCCGAGCATCCATATATCACGATCTGCCAAGTGGACGCATCATGGGCAAATCAAGGGCCCACTAGCGGTCTCGGATGGTGTCTCACAGGCACATAAGGCCAAACACACATCGGCAAGTAGGGATGCCGAAGAAGTCTTTCAGCTTTACATGCAGAGTTCGAAGGACTCCTCTGGGCGATGGATTGTCTTATTCAGAAACGTATACTTAGAGCCCGATTTAAGACGGATTGCTCAAACCTATTGACGATGACCGACGATCCGATAGATTGGCCAGCTTTTCACTCCGAGCTAGATCACTTCGCAGAACTTAGAGAACATTTTATTTCCTTTCAATTAGCTTATATTCCTCGTTCTTGTAATGACCATACCGATGCCCTTGTAAAAGCGGCACGAGCACGTAACCATTTATTTTCCCTTGTAGATCTCGATGAGTCGGTAGAAAGTATCCAATTTCGGAATGTTTTTACCGACCAAATGTAATTTAATATATGGAGTTTGTTGAAAAAAAAAACTGCAAATGTGGAGCGGTTCTACTGTATAAGGTGGATCACATATTTGCTTCACAAATCTCGTCCACTTTTACTGTAGTGGTCCTAATTATTATTTTATCACAATTTTCTAAGAATTTGCTGATATGCGTGAATGGCAAATTTAGAAGTGGATCGGACACTTTGTCTTTGAACCGTCGGTTCGCACGTTCCCCATTCAAGGCCTAAATGGTTCATTTTCCTTTTTCCAAAACACATCAATTTACACAATCATAACGTTTCATTTTATTATCCCTTTCTAAATTCGTTTTGCTTTCATCATGGTCAAATCTTCATAATCGATGATAAAGTTATACTATTGATTACCTTATTATACTTTTTTTTTTTTGGTCAAATCGATTACTTTATTATACAATATTTAGAAAATATAGACTTTACACACAGAAAAAAAGACTTTACACACAGACAACCAAAACCTACTACTATTACTTTGAGCAAAAACTATTTTTAAGATGAAGAAGATAGCCTTTCTCTTTTATGGATGAAGAAAACAAAACCTACTACTATTACTTTGAGCAAAAACTAACAAACTTTCTGAGCAAAAACTATTTTGATTGTTTGTTTTTCCACAAAATATTATCTTTCTGTTTTATGGTAAAAAATTAAAACAAACATTTAATATTCAATTATGGTTTAATTAATTTTCTGTTTAGTTGAAAGACTAAGAGCAGTTTTAATGGTGATTTTTTTAGTATCATAAGGCCATAATATAATTTAAATTTGGATCTGAAAACTGAAATGGGCTTGATCCGTATAAGTGTGGTAAACTTCTTGATACTAACAGATGACGTGGCTCAATCTCATTCGTCGCTGATTATTTTGTTTGGGATCAGAGAAAGAAAAACAAAAAAAAATCATTTGCGACACAGAGAAGAAAATGAAAAGGCTAGGGGAAAAAATTATCTTCTCTTCTCTTCAACGTCGCCGACGACGATTTGTCTTCCTGTCTCAAATCGCCGGCGATTCTTCTCGTCTATGGTCTTGTCGGCTTCTCTTCGTCTCTCTCTCCGTCGATCGTGGTCGATTATCATATGGCCATCGTCTTGGTGAATGATCGGAGGCTAGATCTGTATGAGATTCTCATGCATGTCGACACACAGGAGAGATTTGAGTTAAGCCGATGATGATGATGATGCAAATAAGTGGTTTTTTCTTTCTAGGTCTGAGTAATTTAAGGAAAATAGTATAGAGAACAAAACT
This sequence comes from Draba incana, assembly GCA_963576765.1. Taxonomy (NCBI): domain Eukaryota; kingdom Viridiplantae; phylum Streptophyta; class Magnoliopsida; order Brassicales; family Brassicaceae; genus Draba; species Draba incana. The sequence goes on along the minus strand of OY755202.1, from coordinate 19,504,843 downwards.
GAATTGATTTTCTCTTGTGATTTTGTTTTTGGGGATTGTCTTTTCATTAGTTACCTTTGTAAATATATGTGCGTATCTGATTTTGTGTGTTTTCTTCAAGTAAATGATGTGTAATAAATACGGATTTGATTCAAAGTTCTGAACAAAACAAAATACTCAGAACAAAACGGATTTGAGTCAAAGTTCAGGTATATGCTTTGTAATATTTCTTTCAATTAGATTACCTAATATATGATATATTTATTCATTTGGAGTACAAATATCTGATTGCTTTATTCATTTGACCTCACAAAACCAATATGATGAAATGGAATCACAATTCTTCAAGCCAAATACGAGAAGCTATATCAGCCTTTATACACCAGGTATGATTTGATTATGTGTTTACGTTTATGGCCTTTAAACCTCAAGTAATTGTTCTGCTGCTTTTGTATCTTAAGATCAAGTGGTTAACTGTAATTGTTAATTGTTAATTGTTAACTGTTGTTTGGAAAACCTCAACTAATTCCGTCTTAATTGTTAACTGTTGTTGAGTGGAGATCAAGTTGCATCTTCGAACAAGATTGGCTCAGAAGATCCTTCAAAAGTAGCCATAGAAGGTCCAATGGTGATAAGGTAATACTTGAATCTTCATGTCTTTAATTTCTGTTCTGGAAAAAACTGAAACAAAGTACAGTTTGCATTCATTACAGTTGGTTGTTAAAGATAAGAATATATTGTTTGCATTCATTGTTTGGTGTAGATAAGAAGAGATTGTTTGGTTTACATCAGGATTGTTTGCGTTGCATTGGCATTCATTACATCAGGATTGTTTGGTTGTTTGGTTTACATAAGCAGAGATCAGGATTGTTTGCATTCATTACATCAGGACTGTTTGCATTCAATACATTGTTGGTTGGTTTACATAGGTTTGCATTCATTAGGTCAGTTGAAGTAGTTGAAGTAGAACTGAACATAAAATGTAATTCTTTGAAATTGTAATCTGAACTGAATTTGGTGGTTTTTACATTTCTCATTATTTGTCTTGGTAATATAGAAATATTGAATTGGTTGTTTTTAAATCGTAAATTAATCTAAATTGATTTATAAACTAAATTGTAACTTATCTAAACTGTAATGTAAACTAATCTAAACAGAATTGTAAACTAAAATGAAAACTTAAAAATTGAATTTTAGTCTGGATTGTAAACTAAACTGAATTGAATTGTAATTGTAAACTAATCTAAGCTGAATTAAATTGTAAACTAAACTGAATTGTAAGTACAACTAAAATTTAATGGTGATGAGACATTAGTCGTGGTTGATGGCTAGTGTCTCAGTTACTTAATTACACAACCTAACCAGTATTGAATACAAATTAGGTGTATCATTACTGAGTTTGTGTCTTTATAATGAATCTGTCTCAGTAAAACAAAACCTATATCTTCTTAATTACCTTTGTAGCTAAACAATGGATTCCACTAATCGTTTTTGCTCCTCTCAGTCCTTTACCAATCTCTTGTTCAGCCAAGAAGAGATCACTTATCCCGAAACTTACTCACAGCCACTGTCACCTCAAAACCAAACACCTTCAGCCTTAAGTACAGAAGCTAGGATTAGATGGACTGCCCCCATAGAAAGGACCCTTGCAAGTGCTTGGTTAAACACTTCCAAAGATTCTATAATGGGCAATGAACAAAGATTAGGGTCTTTTTGGGATAGAGTTACCTGCGGTGTCAAAGCTTGCCATCCGAGAGGCAAATACTTGTAAGCAAATAACAAAAGATGAATGAGCAAGTCATGAAGTTTGTTGGATGCTACGAGACTGCATAAAGGATTCCTCGCAGTGGAGAGACAGATGATGATGTTCTTGTGCTGGCCTACAAGCTGTACTTCCAAGATCAAAAGGCCAAGTTCACACTTGACCACGTTTGGAGAAGAATGATAAAAAATGGTGCAGTTACTACACTTCAAAAAGTCAACCAAAGAAGAAGAAAATAAAGCTAAATGATGTTGATGCCTATTCATCCAACTCCAATGTATAAGAAGACACTATGGAAAGGCCTATTGGTATTAAGGCAGTCAAGGCAAAAGCCAAGAACAGAGGTAAGAGTGAAGAGTCTGAGAGTGGTAGTGTGAAGGAGCTTGAGTCTTTGTGGGTGATAAAGGAGAAAGACAACACTTTTAATGAGAGACTTTCGAGACTAAACTGCTTGACAATCTCATTGCAAGGTCTGACTCACTATCAGACATAGAAGTGTCTCTTAAGAAAAACATTATCACTGAGATGTTGTCTACTTGCAATAAGGTTGTTTAAGAGATGCATCAATCTGAATTGGTAAGTGTATATGTGTATATTCTTAATTTGTTGATATTGGTTGATGGTGTTCTATAACTTGATCTGATTTTGATTCGTTTACTTTGCTTAATGATGTGCAAGTGTGTCGGCAAGCATTTCTACAAGTGTGTTGGCAAGAGACAAGAGCTTGGAAGGTAGTGTGATGTTCTAGTGAATGTTGTTTGTTTGTCTTTAATGTGTTGTATTGTCTTTGACTTTGAACTGTTTTGGTGGTTGTACCAAACACTTTCTCATGTGTTTTATTCGGTTACCAAACAATTTCTATTGTAACATTGTGTTTGGTATTTTAAATATATGTTTTGCGTGTGTTTGCACTTATGTGTTGCTTGTGTTTACAACTCTTACCAAAGTCCCTCTGAAAACATTGAGCTCAATCTCTTCTCCATCTCTTCTTCTCAACTCAATCTCTTTTTAATCTCTTCACAACAACTCAATCACCTCTCATTACCAAAAGTCAATAACCTCTCATTACAAAAACTCAATCACCTCTCATTACCAAAACTCAATCTTCACAACACTCGGTTGGTTTCTTTTAATTTTTCTTTCAGGTTTCTTCTACTTAATTTCTTGAAAGTTTCTTTTAATAATTATTTTTCATTCGGTTGGTTTTTCTTTATTCAAAACAAACAAAAATTTCCTTTCTTTTTACATTTCCGAAAATATAAAATACAATGACATCTCATCCTCAAACTTCTAATGAGAATTATGAAGAAACTTTTGATGAAAGAATCAATGAAATCTTTGAAAAGAGTTTGGAAGATGGTCTAGATGATTACAGTAGACATCAAGCGGCAAAAAAAAGAGAGCTAATATAGAAAGAGAACGCGATGAAGGAAATGTTTGATTATGGAATGATTACTTTTCCGAAGAGCCTGTTTACCATGTTGGCATATTTCAACGACAATTTAGAATGAACAAGCGATTGTTCATGCATACTGTTCAAACAAAGACCATATGCCACCAGAAGGTTCGGTCTATCTGCCTTTCAAAAATATACAGCCGCAATTCGTCGTCTGGCAGATGGCCTTTCAAATGATGCGATGGACGAATACCTCCGCATGGGTGCAACCACTGTGAGCCAAGCCTTGGAACATTTTGTGGATGAAATTATACATTTATTTCAAGATGAGTACCTGAGAAGGCCTACACCGGAGGATCTCCAACGATTACTCAATCTTGGAGAGTCTTGCGGATTTCCCGGGATGAGTGGAAGCATTGATTATATGCATTGGGAGTGGAAGAATTGTCCTACGGCTTGGAAAGGCCAGTATTCACGCGAACATGGAAAACCCACTATCATTTTAGAGGTTGTGGCTTCACAAAATCTCTGGATTTGGCACCTTTTTTTGGAGCTCCAGGTTCGTGTAATGATCTCAATGTTCTTGACAGGTCCCCGGTTTTCGATAATATATTGGAAGGTCGAGCTCCACAAGTCAGTTACTTTGTTAATGAGCATCAATACTATATGGCTTACTATCTCACAAATGGTATATATCTTAAACGGGCAACATTCATCCAATCAATTTCTCGACCACAAGGTGCGAAAAGCATCATTATTTGCTAGTTGTCAAGAAGCTGTCAGAAAATATGTTGAACGTGCTTTTGGTGTCTTGCAGGCTCGATTTGCTTTTGTTCGAAACCTAGCTCTGTTTTGGGATAAGGAAAGAATAGGCAAAATAATGAGAGCATGTATCATAGTCCCTCTGTTTCCTTATATTGGATGTTTTGGATCAAGGCACAAGAATTAAGAAAAAAGCTTTTCTCTTTTAAAATATAAATAAATATAGAAATATTTACCTCTAGAGATACTTTTTTGGAAGTCTCTTACCTTTGAGAGACTTTATTGTGTATGTATACTTTTCTGTAGGTTAATTACTAAGAAGTCCCTGAACCAACTAAGAATTCTTGCACACAAACCTAAGTTTACTTTTTCTCTTTTTTTTGTCAATCTCCTTTCTCTCTCCTTACAATGAAGAGAACCAAATTTTAAAATCTTCTCTCCTTTTTCTCTCCTTTTTCGCAAATTCAAACCCAAAATTTAAAATCCTAATCAATCAAGAGATCGAAGAAGCTTTGATTTTTATTTCGATTTCGAAGTTCGAAAAGGTGTGATTTTGATTTCGATTTGAAAGATCGAAGAAGCTTTAATTTAGCTAAAAGAAGCAATCAAATTTCATAGATTGAAGAAGTTTCGATTTCGATTTCGATTTCGATTCAGAGATCTAAATGATGAAGCTTGGAGATTCGTTGGTCACATATGTAATGGTTACGACTAGGTGGTCACATATGTAATGGTTACGGCTCGGTGGTAACAGTTTTGTGGATAAACACTGATCATGACTTGGATGGTCACAATTTTGTGGTTACACTTGGATAATTGGTTGAGAAACTTTTCAGGATGTTGAATACTTATGAGTTTTGTTTCTATCTTCTAGGATCTTTATATGAGTGATACTTACGAGTACTATTTTAATATTAGTGAAAGACATAAACTTTCCTTCATAATGAATCCAAAACCAAAGAATCAACAATGAATCACTTGTTACATCAACCATCAACCATAAACCATAACTCATTCACATAGTGGAATCAACTATGAAACACAATTCACATCGTCAATTCATGAATTTTTTTCCGTCAATTCTATAAAATTGAATCGAATTATTTTGGAGAATGTTTTGTCGAAAAAATCATAGTCAACAAATCTCTACCAAATTTTTTATCAAGCAAATTGGATTCCAATTTATTTCTTTTACAAAGAGGAAAGAGAAAAAAAAGAGAAAGAGGGAAAAGTAAAGGAAGAAGAAAGGAAGAAGAAATTAATATATTAAATGAGTTTTGAACATAAAAGGAAGGGTAGTTTGGGAATTAAAATTTTAAAAAGAAGAAAAAAGTATACCTAGACATGGAAGTATCTTTAAGTAGAATACGTTTTGGAAAAAGTATCTATAGTGGTCAATAACCCATAAATACATGAACGAAAAGTAATTCAGCCAATCATTACAAAAACTGCAAAATACTATTGGCTACACACTATTCAATAAGGTAAAAGAAATATTAAAATATGGAAACATCTTATATTGTGAAACAAACAAAAAACTCTAAAACATCCTATATAAAGAAACAGAGGGAGTATTGCACAATATGATTGTAGATGACGAACGAGACCTAGAGACTCAGTACGATTAATTTGAATTCGTACAAGGAGAAAGAAGCGAGACTTCACATGTGGACAACACGTTTACTAGACAACCATCTACAAGTGAGAACAATATGATGAACAATCGAGCTCGACTTCGTGTAACTAATTAAAATTCTAACGGTCCTTTTTGATTGATTGAGCATATTTAGCGAAAATGGGGCCGAACTAACTGATTTGTGGCGACTTAATTGTCTTTTTTATCATGTTTTATATTTTTTTTTTTTAATTTTACATTTTTTCGAGTGAATTTTACGTTTTTACGGATTGTAATATTACTTTTTCTAATCTTATGTTTTATATATATTACTTTGATTATTTTCCATTTTGCAAACAATTAATTTTTTTTTTATGATGCCGACACCGGTCTCACCACTGGAAGCAAATTTATTAACAGTATCATAATGAATCTCAAACAATAAACAAAAATTAAAAGAAATTTATACTAAAATAATGCTAATGATACCCAAATGATATTATGGGTGTGCACTCAGTGGCGGATCCAGAAACATATTTAATATGTGGCACAATATTATAAAATAATTTTACTAGAAAAAATACAAACATAAAAGAAAAAATCTTACGATAGTAAAACTTTTTGACAAAAGTATTATTCGTTCTGCCATATTTTAGAATATTTTCCTATCTAAAAGATTCAAACTCAAATTTTCCTAATCATCTTGAGATATCGATTCATACATTTTTTAAAAAAATCTTACTATCAAAAAGTTGGTGATAAGAAAAATACATTCATTTGACAAAATAGAAAATATCATTCTAATATATAAATCAGTTTAATAAAAGCTATTTTTTTTCTAAAACGGAAGCAAACCGATAGGAGGTGATAATTTTTTTGTAAATAATTGAACATGTAAAAAATAAATTTTTAACGACAGTTTAAACATAAGTTAATTTTGAATCAATACCTTACTTACTTTGAAAAAAAATTGCGAAAAAAGAAGAGGAAAACGACCAAAGGGGAATTAGCATAGATAACCAATAAAAAATCTATAACTTAAAATTTAAAAAATACCCTAAAACTAATAAGTATTATTTGGCCACATAGTTCAATTTTAGTTAGATGCTTAGTTATTAATTTTTTTTGGTTATTGAGCAAATTCACCACGACAAAATTGGTGATCACAGACAACACGATGAATTGATTATTACTTAGGTTTACTTTCAATTTTCTGAAATGTTTTAAGGTTTTAACAATTGAGCTTGAATCATCTAGTGATTTCCAATTTAATATGAATGGATGAGTTTAGAATTCATTAATTTGCTCTTGTTGTTCAATGGATAATGTTAGGTAAAAAAAAAAATTCTTTTTCAAAACAGCATGTGGCACGTGCCACACCTCCCAAAGGTGGATCCGCCGTGTGCATGCTCTAATTAAATTGAAGACACTTGAAAGAAGAGAAGAGATTCACTGCAAGAAAGTCAGAAAGCTGACCAAACGCATTAAAAGAGAGTCTTGTGACTTCTCTCATGTGTAAAGTTGTGAATTAAAAAAAAGAAACACATAATTTACCAAACACAACAGTGTAACGGTAGTATTCTGTTTTGTCAATTCCTTAAGGGGCATTTTCGGTAACTAATTACAATTCTAACGGTCCTTTTTCTTTTTCAACCCCTCTCAAACAATATTCAATGTATAAAGATCCTTAAGCCATCACAATTTCCACCACTTCTACCTTAAAAGCCTCTCTTTTTTTCTCTCCTTTTCTCACTTTTCTTGTTTTTGTCTCTCATTCCTCTGATTCAATCAGATTCCTTTGGTTTTTCCTGATTCTTAGCTGATTCATGAGCTCGTGATCTTGAAAAGACGACCAAGAAAGAAAAGGGAAAGACTTTTTGAACAAATCATGGATCCTGTGAAGCCAGAAGAGATAAGCCATCCACCAATGGATCAGCTTCAGGGTTTAGAGTACTGTATTGACTCAAACCCTCCATGGGGTACGATATTCGATCGATTAGCTTCTTCACTTTCCTCTGCTTCTTTAGAGTCTCTTTTTGATGAAAATGATGTTAATTGCAGGCGAAGCAATAGCTTTAGGTTTCGAGCATTACATTCTGGCTTTAGGAACCGCAGTGATGATACCTTCGTTTCTTGTTCCTATGATGGGTGGAAATGATGTGAGCATTTTCTTGATCCCAAGAATCTATCTTTATGTGTGTTTATAGAGTCATGATTAAGATTTTGATGTTATTAGGGTGATAAAGTGAGAGTTGTTCAGACACTACTCTTCATCCAAGGAATTAACACTCTTCTTCAAACATTATTCGGAACCCGTCTTCCAACTGTGATTGGCGGCTCTTACGCTTTCATGGTTCCGATCATTTCGATCATCCGCGACTCTTCTTTGACCCGTATCGAAGATCCTCAAGTGGTATGGTTGCTTGTGTAGTTTTATTTTGCATTTTGTCTGAAGATGTTAAATCCACAATGTTTGAATTTGGAAAAATTGAATAGAGATTTGTAAGTACAATGAGAGCGGTACAAGGCGCAATCATCGTTGCATCCAACGTTCAAATTATCCTCGGTTTCAGCCAGATTTGGGCCATCTGTTCAAGGTATAATGCACAATTCCACTTATTGTTAATCATACAAATGTGTAAGTAGGTAGACTTTAATGATTTCTCATCTTACTTTTGTTTCAGATTCTTCAGTCCTGTTGGTATGGTTCCTGTTATTGCATTAACCGGTTTTGGACTCTTCAACAGAGGATTCCCTGTGGTACATTACTGCGATTACACTCTTTAAAGATCGAAAAAAATCGTTTCTTTGGTTCTTATCTTATAGTGGTTTTGTTTTTGTAGGTTGGTAATTGTGTTGAGATAGGAATTCCAATGCTTATTCTCTTTGTCATCTTCTCTCAGGTTATTTATCCATTTATCTTCGGTTCGAATAAGTTTTGAAGAATGGTCTTGTAATATGTATGTTTCTTCTTGTGCAGTATCTGAAGAACTTTCAGTTTAAGAAATTCCCTGTAGTGGAGAGATTCGCTATGCTTATAGCGATAATCGTGGTGTGGACTTACGCGCATATCTTGACAGCGAGTGGAGCTTACAAACACAGACCACACCAGACTCAAGTTAACTGCAGAACTGATATGTCTAACCTCATTTCCTCTGCTCCTTGGTTAGTTTCACCTATCCTAATGGTTTGTAGAAATGCGTATCAAGAACATTCAATAGTTGATCATAATGTTTCTCTTGACTTGTCTTTAGGATCAAGATTCCTTATCCTCTACAGTGGGGAGCACCTAGCTTTGATGCTGGTCATGCTTTCGCTATGATGGCCGCTGTTTTCGTCTCACTCATCGAGGTAATGTATTTATGAATCCTAAAAGGAGAATGTTCTGGATGTGAGAATGTACTAAAAAGAGGAATCTTTGGAATGTGATTAGTCAACTGGAGCTTTCAAAGCTGCAGCACGACTAGCCAGCGCTACACCTCCTCCGCCTCATGTGCTTAGCCGTGGAATTGGCTGGCAAGGCATTGGAATCCTCTTAAACGGTTTATTTGGAACGCTTAGCGGCTCAAGCGTTTCTATGTAAGTAGAAGAAATGTGAAAGATTTGAAACCATTTTTCTCCAATTCATTGGAACAAATTTGGAATCTTATGAGAATATATTAAAATCGTGTAGAGAGAACGTTGGATTACTAGGAAGCACCCGTGTTGGAAGCCGCCGAGTTATCCAAATCTCAGCCGGATTCATGATATTCTTCTCAATACTAGGTTAAATCCACATCTCCATAAACCAGCTTATTATATTAAGCAGCTTGTTTGAAATGTGTTTTCTCTAAAGAATTTGTGTTTTTCTTGCAGGCAAGTTTGGAGCATTGTTTGCTTCGATACCTTTCACGATATTTGCAGCTGTGTACTGCATTTTGTTCGGTCTTGTTGGTCAGTACTAGTACTACTACCTTATCTTACTAAGGATCATCAAGTAAAAAACATGATGATCTAATAATAATACATTTAATTTCTTTGTTACAGCTTCCGTTGGGCTGTCTTTTCTGCAGTTCACAAACATGAACTCTCTGAGAAACCTCTTCATCACCGGTGTGTCGCTCTTCTTAGGATTATCGATCCCCGAGTACTTCAGAGACTTCTCCGTCAAGGCATTGCATGGTCCGGCTCACACCAATGCTGGTTGGTTCAATGATTTCTTGAACACAATCTTCTTGTCTTCACCGATGGTCGCGCTGATGATCTCGGTCTTCTTGGACAATACTCTTGATTACAAAGAGACCGCGAAAGACAGAGGATTGCCTTGGTGGGCTAAGTTCAGAACTTTCAAAGGAGATAGTAGGAATGAGGAATTCTACACCCTCCCTTTTAACCTTAACCGTTTCTTCCCTCCTTCATAACTTTTTGTTGTATACTTTTGAATTTTTTCGTTGTGTGTGACTTATCATCATCACCCAATTTTTATTGAATCTATCATAATCATTCTTTTTTTTTTATTCAATGGATCACCACCCATTAAGATCAACTTAAAAAGATCATGTTTTGGATCATGTCAATATCAAACACTTTATAACTAACCTTATTCTATAAAAATCTAATTTGGGTTTGGTGGTAACATTTTATTAATTCGAGCTTGCTGCCAAAATGGGTTTCCTATCTACATTTATTATTTACTGATTCGTTTTCGCTTTTCTTTTATTTGACCTTTTTGGTTCATTTAGGAAATTAGTTTTTACTTTAATGGGTTAATCGGTTTTAGTAGGTTCAACAAGAATTCTTTTTCTTTTGACATCAGCCACCCATAAGAGCTGATTGTATTTTTTATAATTTTATCTTATTGATTGATGTTTATCAAAATTTTCCTTATTTATTTATCAAGTATATATTGTGTTATATATATATATATTTGATATATTGATGGTTATCCAAATATATGTCTTGAATTTTGTAATATGTGTTATTCGATAAACTAAACATTATCAAAATATAGTCTTTATGAGTTTATCCAAATATATCCTAAAATTTTGTAATGTTTTGTGTATTATTGTGAACAAATTATTTTAGAGAATAATTTAATTTTACCATTTAACTAGGATTGTACTCGCGCCTTGCGCGGGCGTTATATGTTATAATAATATTATTATCAATACTAATGTATTGTATTATATAATAGTTAATATACTTGGAATGTATATTCTCTTAATTTTTTAGGATGTCTTTTAAATCGAATGTTAGGAACACTCCTGTTTTTAATGTATTGTATGAAATTATAATTATGCACACGAAATCTAAGTTTTATGGTTTTTTGTTTTTGGTATTAATATTTGTATGGACAAATACCAACTTAATGAATTCTTAGATGTAAGTTTTATTTTTCAAAAAACGTGTAAGATTTTCATGTATTTGCTAACTATTTTTACTTGAATTGTCAGATAAAACATTTTAGATGTCGGTATTAGAATTAACCTTTGTAGTAAAATAGAAAAATAGTATTATCTTTCTTATAGTGAATTGAAAATAAGATGAAATTTAATGTATTCGGGTGATAATTTAATGAAACCTTAAATTTAATGACATATTATTTTTATCATATATCAAAATATAAACAAAAATGTAGGTAAAGTATAATTTTAAATTACCTAAATAATTATTGATCCGAGAGATTCGAAATGTCATTGTAAACAAACCCAAAAAACTAAAATAATATCAAATAATGTTTTTGTAAATAAATAAAAAGGTGAAAAAAGGAAAACCAATATCAGAATCGTCAAATCAAATATTCTGGAAAACTTCTTCGTAGACAACATTCAAAGTCTTACTCTGTGGCTTCCCATCATTATCAGTGATCAATATTTTCAAGCCTGCTCTCGACGTAACCCTTGAAACGGCAACATACAATTGACCATGAGTAAAAACAGGTTTTGGTAAATACAAACCAACATTTTCCAATGTTTGACCTTGACTTTTATTGATAGTCATTGCGAAAGCAACCGCCATAGGAAACTGTTTGCGTCTCATACGAAAAGGAAATTTTCCTTCCGCTGGTGAAACATACATCCTGGGTATTAATACCTTTTGACCAACATTATCACTGGTTATAACTCTACCACATATGACATGATCAGCCATTTGAGTGATTAGAAGCCTCGTTCCATTGCATAAACCTCCTTTAGGATCAATATTTCTCAATAACATTACAGGAGAACCGATTTTCAAAGAAAGTTTGTGGTTAGGCAAACCAGACAGCTTAATGGAATTCAAAAACTCTTCGGTGTATATCATATCATCATTCTTACTCGTATCAGACTTCTCAATACTATCACAGCTGGTATAGATCCTCTCATCACCTAGAAGAAACAGAAACATTAATCAAAAAAATTTGAACATAATTTGTAACTTGCAAAGCATATAAATCATCATACTACTAAAGAGTACTTGTTATTTTAAATCTAAATATAAACAGATGATACCAAACCTATAAAGATTATGATTGAGCAATTATTCTAAAATAAAACAAATCCATGCCGAATGGTAAGAAAGAAGAAACACGTGGCTATTCTATAATCTTATTACTATCTTTAATATTTTCCTTTAACATGAACATTTGAGTTGATGAACTTAAAAGACATGACTATATTTCGGTAATTATACACAATCTCTATATACAATTTAATAAGCTTAATAAGAATAAACGGAAAACGTACCAGTTAACTTTGAAAGCATATAGTCATTTATAACACCAACATCTTGGTTTGTTAGACTCAAGATGGCTCTCCCTTGGAAGAATTTAGGTCTAGTCTCTGTAGAATATGATTCTCCATATATTTCTTTTACTATTGCTTCCACATGATCATTGCAATCTGTAATCAATAAATCTTGGGGAATATCAATTTCAGATTCACCTGTATGATTCCTATTTATTTTTCCATCGCCAATTTCTAATACCCATTTAGAGAACGCTGCTAGTTCATCAGAATCGTGATCACCATCTCCACGAAGTAGTCTCATATTTTGAGTAAGCTTTAGAACCTTACAACTCCTCCAAAGAGAAGATGAACTCAAAGTTGCTAAAACTGTCTCAACTCTGCATCCATTATCAATAACAGGCAAGATTTGTCTAAAATCACCGCCAAAGACGATAGCTTTTCCACCAAATGGCTTATCGCATTTATGTATATCACGCATGGTTCTATCAAAAGTCTCATAACAATACTTACTCATCATCGGAGCTTTGTCCCATATGATGAGTTTAGACACTCGAAGCAAGTCTGCGAGATCTGAATTGGCATCAATCGCACACGTCATAAAATCGCTTAATGCCATTGGAATTGCAAATCTTGAATGAGCCGTTCTACCTTCTTGTAATAACAAAGCCGCTAATCCACTCGAAGCCACGTTAATAACAATTAACCCTTTAGACCTCAATGCCGCTCCTAAAATCTTCCACAAAAAAGTCTTTCCTGTACCACCAAACCCAGATAAAAAGAACATACCACCAGCTCCACAATAAACGGCATTCAAAATCTGATCGTAAATGCCCTTTTGCTCATTTGTTATCGTAGCAAACCACTGATCATGTTTTTCTCTAAGCTCAACCTTATTATAGGTTGTTTCATCACGTATGAGAGAATTTTCTCGTGAATTAATCAAACTGGCATCCGGAAGAAGGCGCTTGTCAAAATTAGCCAGAGTATTTCCGTATGTACGCAAAATCTTTTCTATTTCCAACAAAGCAAGGTTCTTGATTTTATCCTCCGACAAAACTGAACCTGGAAAAAAAATTAAATTTAAAAAATACGACATTAGCTTGAATAATTAAGATAGCCAAATGTATGGTCGTGTGTATGGGATAGTTGCTCTGTTTTTATTATTATTTTTTAATGTGATTTATTTATAATAATTTATATGTTTCGTGCATAAGTGGTATGTCTTTGCCATGTACACTTTGGTGATCACTTGCTAAACAGGTGAATGATTTATTTTCAAAGTATATTTAAAAAACGTTTAAAATTTGAATCACGATAAAATTCAAAATTTTAAGAAGCAAAGTAATAATTTAATAGAATACACTTACTTGCATTTGTTGATAGTTTCCTTTGATCGTACAATATGTCTTCAGACAGTAGCTCCCAAGTTGAATTTCATACATCCCAAGGAGATGCTAGACTTTTGCTTATTAACATAATAACAAACAACCTGCGAGTATAACTCCCAGAACAAAACGTACTTCCTTCCTCGATTGCTGCGATATACTCCTTATCATCATCTAATAACCCCAATGCATAACATGCATCTTTGAAAGTTGGATAAAGAACTCCACCAACTGTTCTTATATCTTCGAAACTTGTTGGACCTTTGACTACGTTGAGCAAAACACGCAAGTAATAAACTTCACCTAAAGACGATGGAACATAGGTAATCCTACCGATTGCAAATCCTTGTCTCCTCGGTTTAAAACTCCTATTATCCAAATCCCAAACAAACCTAGTTGGAAATTCCGCATAAGTAAGTTCTCTTGCCTGAGGGTATATCTTGTTACACATCATCCAAGCTATAAACTTTGATACACCGACATAAGGACGTTCCAGAATTTCATCGGCAGGGTCATCTTCGTTATAAATAACCAAATGTTGACCGGGCATATGGAATGGAAGTCTTACTACTGCGGTAGAACGATATTGTATAGGAAAAGCCAATATACGCCAAGTCGCCTCACAAGGAGATATATATCTGTAAAGAAACAAATGGTCAATTAGCAAGTAATTATAAACTTTTTACGTAATATGATAGAGACATTTACCTGCAACTAAAATGTTTCTTAACGTCGTCATCATCGTCAGTACCACCAACGGAGGCACTCACGTAATCAGGACCTTTGTTAATATACTTAAAAAGATACTTGATTGAACGGGACTGGATACACCACTCGACATTAATATGAGCTATATATCGAAGTGTCAACGTCTTGTTGTATGGCACAACATAACCATTATCACAGTCGATTCCTCTTTTTGAAACAATTCGACCATTATCCGGTCTTTTATAAATAGGATAACCCATACCATCCACTTTAGTAATCAAACTAAAAGGTTTCGGAAAGAACTTTGTACACTTTCCATCACTCATGCACACGTTACCCATATTAGCAACACCACACGGACCATGTATCATTACATCTGAGATGGCTTCATACAAATCTGGTTCGAGATCTTTATCAGGAATTTCAGCACTTATGATTTTATCAATGTTGACGCCTTTCGGTAGGTTAGAGTTAGGATGCATGAAAAGAACTATATGTGCATGTGGAAGACCTCTCTTTTGAAATTCAATGGTATATATAGCTGGGGAAAAAAATTGAAACAAAAAATATTTCTTAATTTAGTTGATCATAAAACGTGAAATATTTGTTAAACAAAACGAAGAAGAATCCAAATTAATATGAATAATTTCATATTTATAAACACAAACCTGTCTTAACTTCACCAAGAACTTTTTTTTTTTGTCAATTGATACATGAGATCATCGAGTTTAATCTTGAATATTCTGCAGCATACGTCCGGTCTGTCCTCGGGTTTTAAGTTATGTCTTTGAAGATGCCTAGTAATCTCAGGCCACTTAGGATTACAAGTTAAGGTAATGAAAAGATCAGGGAAACCGTAATACTTGCAAGTTGCCATTACATCTAGATAGGTCAGAAGCATATACCTTTTACCACCAGTATAAGAAGAAGGTATAAAAATACATTTACCCTGATCTGAAAGATTAGAATCGCCCTTGATAGCTGAATCTCTAATCTTCTCATACTGTTCAGAACGAAGATTCTTCTGATTTAAAGAGATGTAACGCAGTCTATTAGACTCTATCATTATGAAAACATCCACGAGAAATTGCTGATACAATTTACCACATAACTATAATTGGAGATTCTCCAAGCCTCTCCTGAATACGGTATGCAAAGAACTCTCGCATAGTGATGTTGAGTCTCTTTCTACCGCTTTTGTCCACGAATCCAATTTCAATCCCTAAATGGAAACCATCCTCACCATAAGGAAATAACAACGGATACTGTAAAGTAATATAAGCAGGGTGCAATTCACTAATATTATATAAATTCCCTGCCCTACACTCGACGGCAATATCGCGAGGTTCCATTCCTAAACTAAAATCCCTAGGTATAAGAGCAGCAACTTCATTTGCAGAAGGTAGATTATGAGTTCTCGCATCTGATTTCCTATCAGCAACCAATCTTAGCTTCACATCTTTCATATCAGGATTATTTTCAAATCGCTCCCTAACAGTCCGGAAAGCCACGACATGCCGATTATGCTTATCCAACATTTGTTTCAATTTCTCCACTATATAGGGTCTCAACTCGCTGGTAGAAGAACCACTTCGCCTTAACAATAACAAAAACACAAATATATCAGATTTAGTATTTTAGAAGAGTAACATACATGAAGATTATATAGTTAATAAAATTAAAGAAGAAACATGAATGAATTACCCATAAGCAACAATCCTATTAGAAACCTCATTTGCAGTATCGTGTATTTATAGCTGTGAAAAACTCGGTGGTTTAACACTACCATCAGGCTTGATAACAGGCAAGATACTCCCCATACGATGAAAATTTTGACCTGACAACCGAAATAAATAAGGTCCCGCACCATTATTTATTGATTGATCAATCGTCCCACCGAGAGAAGTAAAGGAGAACATCATATTATACACCCTTATAAAATCACGAAAATAATTTCTTATCTCGTCATCATCATTATATAAGAATGCAAGCAAGGTATTCGGTGGAGTTTCAAGAAGCGGAAGAACAACTTTCCCTTGTCCGCAACACATTGTGAATATAGGTTTAGCACGTGTAAGACGTTTGTTTATACGCTCTCCATACCACATGAAAGCGTCACAACTATCACATACGTAATTAGGATCTCCATGATCGTAATAACCTATAAAATAATTTTAATTTAATAAATTCGGTTCAGTATATTAAGCACAACACACACTTATGAGTTATTTAATGACATTAGCTTTTAAACTGTAAACTTAATTACAAATAATAGAGTACCATTATCTCGGAGACCATGCTTAACACCTCCAATCACTGTCGGAACGTCATCCGAAGTACTATGAGAAGGTTTAGTAGAATCAATCATTCTTTTTTTTCTTCCGACCTCTCCGAACTTTTGGCGGAAGAATTGGACATTGTTGTTGTCCTTCACCATCAGAATCTTGGAAAGAATCACCTTCCTCAGTTTCAGAATCAGTAGCAGCGAAACATATGAATTCTTCGGCATTCATAGATTTCTTCAACAAATCTATACAATAGATTTATGATATAAAAAATTAAAATACGATGTCGATTGCCTATATATATTGTGCATAATTAACCAAAAAAATTAATGTATATAAGTACATACCAATTTTCTTTTTACGATATCTTTTCAGTCGTAAAAGTCTCATTCTAGTTTGCCTAGAAATTTGCGACGGTGTCTTATTTAGATCCAACAATTGCCCTGAATTTGAGATCTCATGCAGGACTTTAGGAGCATACCTCTCCTTCCTCCCGTTGATAACTGATATAACAACGATATTATAAGTCATTAAAAGATATCAAAACACATGATAAAGATAATAATACTCACCATTGCTGGAAGATGACACAGGGACCGATTTTTCCACGATTTTTCTTTTTCGCCGCTTCATAGCCCAACGCCGATGATTTTGAGAGAGTTGGTTATACCGAATTATCAGTTAATCTGGCATAAACACTCACTCTATATAAAGGCTAATTCAATCAATATAGATTTCCATAAATCAATAACTAGTGTTAAATTATAGATATATCCAGGGAATAAATTTAAAATTTAATAAATATATTACAGCTAAATTATCTTAAGATTTGTACGACAATCTAACTAAGCATGTATGAATAAATTATTTCTTATTGTAATTATTTCTAAATAAGATCGAGAAATCTCTGTCTTAACCACTGCATGTCTCTCTACTTTCTTCGGTCTAACTCGTGAGTCGTGACTTTTCAAGATTGAGGACAAATCTTAATTGGGCCTACGATGGCCTTCTACAACATATTGATTCAAGTGGTTTCTTTTTATGTATTAGGCTTTAATGTATTAGGAATTCAAACAGTTGGGCCTTCTAGGCTTTGTAACATTTGTTCTCTTTTTTGTTTTTAAATAGAAAAATGTTTTTTTTTAAAAACATTTTTTTGTGATTACATACAATATTTAACCCAATTTGTTTTGGGTAAATATCAACATTTTCAATCGATTGATATTATTTGAAAATTTTAAAGATCATTGAAGTCTCATCATAAAAAATTAATTTTGAAAAGTCTTAATAAACCAAAACACAAAAGAAAAATATATTTGTAATACAACTATTAAAAGGCATTCGAGATTTCTTCAAAACACCAGCGACTTGAGCATCATCATTGACTATGTCCAATATAAGCCTGAATTATAGCTTCATCAAGAGAGAACTTCTCAACAACATATGCCTCCTTACCCCCGATAATATTATCATTCGTTATTATAATCTTGAAGAGTATTTGCTTTCCTACCAGTTCTGATAATTCACGAGGTAATACACCAGGATCTTCCTAAAAATCAAATTCAAAGATTTATATATTAAAGTATAAAAAATAAAATAAATAACGCATTAAAAACTTTACATTTATACGAATCAAGTACACCTCAGCATATTCTCCGGCCAAAACACATGCTGGTTTTTTCAGAAGCTTCTGAGCAATACCATCAAAAAGCACAAAATCGACGAAACCTCCAGACGAATCACAAACACTTAGAGATAAAATATACCTAATAATAATTATAAAATAAATATAAGCATGAAACAGAAATAATAATGAATAATTAAGCTTTGATTATTATATTAATAAATAATTAAAAACATAACTAACCTAAAGATAATGGTAGAGACAGGTTTATAACAGGAAACACAACGAAACATCAAGAAACTATCACCACAAGATTCCTCAGACATTGGAAAAACGGTCTTCTCACAAATGGCACATATAGTGTAATACCAATTGCTCTTTTGATCTATAGACTCAACTATAGCACACGTCACGTACCTACCAGCCTGCACAATTTTTAATTTTTAATAAGTCTCGTAAAATATTTTTTAAAATAGATAATATCTGATTAAAAAATATATAAACAAATTGTAATTAAATAGAACCTTAGAAGCATGGAGTATCTCTTTGATTGTCTTCCTATCATTCATAACCAAGAAATCATCATATATAGAAGGAAATTTCTTGTTCGAGATACTATCATTAGGTGTTAGATCAACAGCACATTCTGAGAGCCTAAAAAAAGGAACAAGTAAAGTGAACAGATCATATAACGTTGACAATTTATACAATATAAAGTACATTATGATTGTTGCAGGATGATTGCAATTTATATAGAACTAATACAATCTTTATACAATATAAATTCAAAAATATAGATAATGGTAAATACACTAAATCAACAAATACCTCAATCTAAACCTTTCAACCAATGGCAATGTTGGATTGAGCAGAACATAACTTGAATTGGTATTAGTGGATATACTAATTTTCCCTAAAAACCCCACAATTTAAAAACTCAAATCAAATGAGATATAAGAATTTATTGCTGAAATAAATCATAATTAACGAAAACCAGTAAAAATAGTACATACCTTCACAGTCGATGATACATGCCATTCTAATCAAAATCACCACAACAGCACTTGGATTGAGAAACACATATTCATTCACCTGTTTAGCAAGTGGTCCCCAAAGTGTACATGGCAAAGACAGACCACTTATGCACGAAACATATAAATTATTATAAATAAATCACATTATAAAATAATAATAGTAATAATAATTACACCAACAACTAACCTTAAATCTATGAGATCCATAGTTAGTTTATTAATAGACTTCCCTTCGATCACAAGAGTTTGAAAGTAGTTTACTTTAAAAATCATACCAATCACATATGCATCAAACTAAATCGTTAATATTGATACTAACATAATAATAATAATAATAAAAAATAAAAAAAAACATACCTATCAAGTAAGAGCTCTTCAGATCAGCAATGTAATATGAGCAAAGCTTTCTTCATATTTTTCAGGTATGACGACAGGAAAATCATCACAATGACGAATATACGTCTTATCCATGAATATAATCTTGTAAGGAAGTTCACCTACTCTATAATTACTTTTGTAAACAACAACCTTAAAAGAATTAATGAAGGATTATTGTTTGGCCCTTAATCAAAACATCATTAAATTGTTGAAATTTATTTTTTTCAAACGATGCATTAACATAACCAGGATTAAATAAGATTAAACTTTTAACCAGGATAAAAATTAACGCAATTAACATGATTTATAACAACATATTCAATTTTAAAACAATATTTATATATAATAAAACATCTAACCTCATCATCTACCACAACCATCTCTACGATTTTGTCTGAATTGGTATAAGACGATTCCCATTGATGAAAAACTAAGATTTTGACTTTACACATACGTGTAAGAGGTGTGAGATTTTTCAAACGCAGAACCGGTATAGTGTTTGTTTTTGAAACAGGACCCATGACTTGAAGTTAAAAGAAAGACTCACCTGATCTTAAATATATATAGGTATAAATATGTTATAACATTAAGATTTTATAAATATACTGGATAAACATACAAACATATATATTCACACTTCTGGATATATATATCTATTATATCCTAAATTATTATAATATTCTATTATTATATTATTATAACTATTTATTATTTTAAAAATTTAATGGGTTAACATGTAGTACTCATGTTTGGTGCAACCATGACATGGAATCAACGTCAAGGACTCATATATATATTTACAGTTTATTATAAACCATGATATAAATACTAATATTAATATTAATACATAAATTATAAAACTGATACTACTAATATTTTGGGTTAACATGAATTCACATCTAAATATAAATATGAGATGGTATAAACGTTTTATGTTCCGTTTAATTATATCTAATGTCCGAAATCTTTAATGTATAACTAATTTGAAGTAATTATGTGAAGTAGTTATGTGAATATGAGCAGATATAATAATTATTTGTAATGATACGCATATTTATTTTTAACAATTGATTTTATTGGTATTGATTACATCTTAAACTCTTTTATTTGTAATTATGAATCTGATATAATTGTCACTATGTTATCTTGGACGTATTTTAAATTAAACAATTAGGTGATTGGAAATTTTTTTTAAAATATATTATTAATCTTTTTTAAGATGCATATCACAAAGCATATATTAATTAAAATCGACGGATAAAATCAATAATGAAAGTACAAAATATAACTAATTCATTATTTTTTAAATATTATATAAATATTTTACATAAATATAGTAACTACGAAATAATAATAATATAAAACCTTTATAAAAATAATAATAATTTTTTAAAAAAATTATCTTCTCTTCTTAGTCCCTTTGAAGATCAAGTATGACCATTACCGAGAAGCACATCACCGTCATCAACATCGATTTCGAAACCAACCTCATGGATGTGATAAAGTATAAATGAATTCCGTATCACATACAAAAGATTCAAAACAAAGTAAAATTTTTGACGTAAACACCAAACTTGTGTTAATGGTGCGCAAACATACGAAGAAGGGAAACCTGGAAACAAAGGAAAAGTTAAGTTTAATGTTTATAACAGTTACATGTATGCCAAATAATAATAATAAATAAAATATTATCAAATTATGTAAATCTCACCATCACCGCGATAGACAACAAAAAAAGCAAATTAAGAGGAACATCCATTGTACGTGCATACGGTGCATATGATAAATACATATCTTCGTAAGACAATAGCAAGAGGGCACGTAAAAACCCTACAATATTTTTAAACATAGTTAGAACTATGGGAACATAGGTTATAGATATAATTGTACGTACAATACAAAAAAATAAGATAAAAAAGTAAACAAAAGAATCAAACCATTCGTAATAGATGAAACTTCCCAACTCAGAATAATCCTCATAGGATAACTAAATCCAAAAGATGAATAAGTTTGATTGAAACCAAGGTTAATGTAGAGAAACATCTTTATAGAATAGCATAAACTTACAAAAATCTGGAGATTAGCAACTGCATAGAGAAAGTCATATATTTATAGGATACGGGATAATGTTATCATATATATATTAATAATATAATTAAAAAAAATTTAAAATAGTGAAACATATCTGAATTTATTTAGAAATATTTTTTAAGAAGAAGAGCCAGCGTGCACGTACGACCTTACATACTTTTAGAAAGAATCAAGAACCATTTGTACACAAATTTAGGTAATCGAATTATTTTTCAACAAATACTACCATACTATCACTAATCGGCAACGAAAACACGTTCAAAAGACGGCACGTTGAAATGACGAATCAGAGTGTCTACATCCAAGATTCACCACTTACTATTATTATCCAAATATATACAATGTTTAACAACTTAAAATAACAACAGATATTAATATACACAGTAATAAACACCAAATATATTATAAAAAATAGATAAACACCATTAAAAATAAACTCGCCAAGGAAAAAGAAATTGTGAATAATCTATTTAATAAATATTAATATCCATAGTAATAAACACCAAATAGATTAAAAAATAGATAAACACCATTAAAAGCTAAACTCACCAAACTGGAAAACTAACAAAAAAAATAAAAAATAAATAAATAACAAACTTAAAACATGAAATATAAGACTAATTCCTAGAATTCCGACGCTTCTTTGTGACAAGGGGAGAACTACACCAGGTGGAATCTGATGCTTCTCTGCGATACCAGAAGAGATCACATTTTCAGAATGCCGTTGATTCTCGGCGGCACTGGAGGAATCCACATCTTTAGAAATCAGAGGCTTCTCTACAACATTGGTAGAAATCACTGCAGAATTCATAGGCTTCTCTGCTACATCGGAAGATTTCATATCAGCATGAGCATCATCATCAGTCTGATCATCATCTTCATCAACATCACTCTCGGGAACAATCTCAACATTAGGTGCCTTTTAAAAAAAAACCAGAATCAAAATCAAAATATATAAATTAGTTGAATGAAAAACAAATACATATAATTCAGATGATTATACCACTGTAAAAGTTTGTGCAATGAAATCTTCAATGTTCATCACTTGTAAACCTCTCGACAGTATACGACTTCTTTATTCCGGCAATGTGATCGTTCGTAACAGAAACCTTAAACAGGAGCTCTTTTTTCTTCAGATTTTCTAATGATTCAGGCAGCACAGTAGGATCCTAAATTTAACACAGCTTATTAACTAAAATAATTGATAAAAATAAAAAACTGAGAAAGTAATACATGGAGTGAAACAGAAAACAATACCTCGGCAACCTCTACAATCAAATCATCTGCTGTTTTTTTAATGAGCAGCTGAGCCAGTCCATCAAAGAACAAAAAAACAGCAGAACTCCCAGACGAATCATAAACTTTCAATGAGAGGAGATAACTAAAAAGAAGGTTATACCAAAAAAAAATAAATTATTTTCTGTTTTAAAAAATATAAAATTTAAACAAATACACATAAAATTGCCTATTATATACTAACCGAGCAACAACGTTAGAAACGGCATCATTGCAGCTAGGACAACGATACATTAGAGGATCGTCATTATCACCAGATTCTTCAGGCAAAGGAAGTACAGTATGGTTACAAACCGCACAGACAGTATAGTACCAATTTGTATTTGTCAGAACGGACTCAATAGTAGCCACAACAACAAAACTCCCAACCTATTCATAACATATTAATCCAATGAATGTAATACATTTAAATATAAACTTATAATAAAAAAGCAGAACAAATATATATATGTATATAAAAACCTTATTAGAATTAAGAATTCCCTCGATAGTCTTCCTATGATTATTAACAAAAAAATCATTGTACACGGAAACCTATGCAACACTGGCCTTAGTGTTATTATCATTAGGCGTGAGGTCAATTTCACGTATCGACATCCTAAACACATGGAATTTTAAACAAGCAAACTAATTAGTAAATCCATTACTAATCAAAAACGTAATTAAACGTTCAATAAGTTGGAAATATATATTAGAAAAAAAACTCACAAAACAGGAAAAATACCGTTCCCGAAACTCTCGAATGACAGTTAATTTTGAATCAAACGAAATACTCGTCGAATTATAAGCATTTTGTATACTGAAATCACTTATCAATAAATATAACAATTAGAAATAAAACTAAAGATGAAATTTAGATCTAAATACACAAAAATAATATATACCTCGCCACTCTTTGATACATGCCATCCTAATCAAACACACGACAGTGTCGTTTGTATTGCGAGATGTATAAGTAGCAACATCTATGACATGATTTCCCCATAAAGTACACGACAAAATAACATAACTGAAACCAAACATCATAACAATAAGTAAAATTAATATAAAATAAAATAACACTAAATATAAAAACCACAAACTTTATATGGACTCACTCTTTGTCTATTAGATCAATAGTTAGTCTCTTATTCGGTTTCCCTTGTGTTACACAATCCTCAAGATGATTGACATTAAATATCTGACCAACGACATCTGCATAAAATTGAAATAAACAAAAGTTTAGAAGTTTAAAAAGATTAAAATATGAAATTTAAAATACTAACATAAAGTTAAAAACTAACCAAATAGGTGTTTCCTGTCTAGATCTCCAGACCGAATGTCTTTGAAGCTTTTCAAATAATTCTCAGGAACATCAACAGGAAAATTATCACACTCACGAATTTCAGTCATATCCAGAAACACAATCTTATAACGAAGGGCACTTGTTCGAATGTCACTTTTGTAAGCAGCAACCTTAAAAGGGTTGAGAATTACGGTCTGGCCTTTTCTCAACTTACACTTAAACTCTTCAACCAAAGCTTTATCTATGGATGCATGCATCCTCGTACCCTAAAATTGATAATGATAAAACAATTATAACTTTTTCGGAACAATATATAAGAAAACGAATAAATTGAAAACAGGGCATGTAATAATATATATATTACCTCAGTATCAACTAAAACCATCTCAATTGTGTTTCCCCACTTGACATAACCTGATTCCCAAATATTCAACACCAACACCTTCACCTTACAACGGACCAAAAGAGGTGTAAGTTGCCGCAGAAACATGAGAGGGGTAGACTTTCCTCCTGACAGCAGAACCCATAATAATGCAATAAAACAATAAAATTGGTTGAACGAAAAAGTCAAAAGTAAAAAGTGAATGGGATTGTGGATCTTAGGGTAGACCATTAACATATATATAGTACAATATATATATTTTAAAATATATATACTAATAACTAAGGATATATACGAAACAGAATATTTACTATTTAAAATAAAATCATAATACAAATTCCGAATCATATCATATGTTATCTATAATAATAAAATTTATTTAAAAACAACTAAAATCAAATATTGAATATATCCATTAAAATAAAAATCACATAAAGACAATACAAAAATACGTTGTAATAAAAACTCATCTTTCGTTCTGGTGCATAGTTACCTCTCTAATAATATAATAGATAGATAACACAATTTTATTGTTTATTAGAATTAATAATTATACATGTGTTCAGTTTTAAATTTGTATGTATTTATGATATTAATATTATAGATAACATTTTCTGAAGATGATGAAGAAGAAAAAGAATCCTACAAAAATAAAAATATAATTTATTGTGAATACTTGAAACTTCTTAGAGTGAAGTTTAGGACCGGTAACTGAGATAGATGTGGAGTCTACTTATAAAGATTTATAAGCAAACTCGGTCTTATGTCATAATTTTGTCAAATGTATGTGATTCCAAAATACAAACCACTTCATAAATCTCTATGAGATAGATAGTTTGTGAGGAATATTGATAAAAAAGACTTCTTCCCACTATTCTTCTACTCTTTGAAGTATGTTTGTGTATACTTGAATCAACTTTTTTTGGCAAAGACAATTGATATTTAAAATTTGAGTTGTATAAACATTGGTGTAACCGGCTCTTGACGTGTAAGGCTAATTTTTTTATATGCTTCCAAAGTGAAGTGAAGGCAAATTATTTTTCTTTCATGATCTCATATTTTTTAGCCTTGGATATTGATATTAATCTTATTTGCTACGGTTTGATAAGCCAATACTATATACAATTAACTCCACGATATCCTTTATAAACTTAATTGCTCTTTTTTCTCGTGAAATATATAGTATCTCAAAAGTTAAAATTCTGTATGATCTTCTCTAATTTCAGAGACTCATTTCCGGAAGTCTTTGACTTTGACTGTTGGCCCACCCCTGACCAAAAGGGATGACCCGTGATTTGACACCTACCTCTTGTAATTTTTTTTGCTTATGATCGCTTGCTCTTTCCTCCTGTTTCAAAGCCTTCTCTAACTATGATCAAAACAAACACAAAACATAGCCATGTAAATTACATCTGAGTTTTATCATGTTTTGATTTCCTCTGTACGTTGAAAATGTTTTGTTTTTGCATTTTCTTACTTATTTTGACATTTTAAATATGTAGAATTCAACAGATAATTGATGGTCATCCAATGTTACCTCCATCCAAGACCTATTACTATTTTTCTGCACATCAATCAAACATTCACACGAGATTAGTAAAATTAAAACATTTTAAAAATTTAAACATTATAAAAATTAAAAATTAAAGTAAAATTCAAAATGTTTGAGATGTAATGTGTTGAGCATGACACTCATTATATAGTGAATGGTTGTACTCGTTTATGTTAGGTTAAGTGAGAAATATATTGGAAAAAACGATGAATGTTTATCTCAAAGAAAATTGGTAATTATGATATTTTGTTTGTTTTGAGGAATATTTTGTGGAAAAGATTTGCTTAAGATTGCAATCTTGAATTTATTTGGTAAGGAAGATTTTACGGCATAGACCACATTGTTATGATTTGGTATTTTTTTTAAATGGGTAGCTAATATGGATTGTAATCTTCAATTTATTTTTGTGGAAGATATCTATTATACTAAAAATGTACGTTTTTAACCGAAGAAAATAAAACATAAATATTTTAATTGGCTAATCTTTACAAAAACAAACATATCTTAAAAATATATTTTCCAATT
The DNA here is from genome assembly GCA_963576765.1 of Draba incana. NCBI lineage: Eukaryota > Viridiplantae > Streptophyta > Magnoliopsida > Brassicales > Brassicaceae > Draba > Draba incana. Next base: position 19,478,077 of record OY755202.1, on the reverse strand, counting down.
TAAAAAGTTATGTATTAAATAATAATAATTCCGGCATAGTATAATAGTTTATCAAACTCTGCTGATTTTTCTTTTTCTTTATTAATTTCATATATAAAGAAAAAAAAGAAACCGTATATTTTATAGTCAAGTCCCGGATACGTAATCTCTATCGGAGACCAAAATTTCCGGCGACGCGGACAATTCCAATTTCTCGGCCTCAAACTCACAATACTCTCTAAGATAATTCTCCTCAATATTCGTAAGCCCTAAAGAAGTAAAGATAATGGACTAACAATCTTTCATAATCTTTCACAATAATTTTTTCTTTTAAATTGGTTACCAAAAAAAAAACAATCTTTCATAATCAAACCCAATCGCAATCCACAACAATCTTGATCGATTCCACCTATGAAGCCATCGTACCGGTACTACTAAAGAAGAACTCCACGATCTCTTCGGTGTGTGATTTAAGCTCCAACGTTGCGTTCCAATAATCTATTAGGTTTCTGGCGCCAAAATGATCTGTAGCCACCGTTGAAGGTTAGAGAGGTAGAATCTCAAAGTCAGGTAAAATTAATCATCCAGTTCTATTTATTTCTTAATTAATTTTCAATTAACAATATCTATTTAGTTAATTAGTTTTAAACCATGTCATCATTTCTTCAAGACATGTCATCATTCCATGTCATAGTTTTTTTAGAATAAACCAATCAAATTAAAACACCTAAGCTCTTTCAATAAAACCACTTCGCTTTAAATAGTAAGGGGATAAATTTAAGCTTATTGTTTTTTATTTACTGCAATGTAAATATTGCCAATAGTAGTACAGATAAAAAAAACTAATTGACTAAATGATTGAAATATGAGATTATTTTTGAATCTACCACTTTTTTTTTAATCTGCACAAAATCTACCACTTCTCATAATTTCATACAAAATCTACCATATTTTTGTCTTCTAGTGAGTGAAATTGACACAATTGCCCATTCATTATCACCTATCTATTTGCATTTTGTCCCCGAACCCCTGGATGTCCACCGATTCTGTTTACAACTACCGCCGCCGTTCACCACCGTCGTCGCCATGTCCACGGCTACCGTCACCGTCGCGTGCTCACCGTCGTCGTCCTGTTCACGACCATCTCCATCTCCGCCGTGGTCACCGTCGTCATCATGTCCACCGTTGTCATCTTGTCCACGGTTATCGTCTCTGTCGTGACTATCTTCGCCGATCTTCGTTCTGTCATCGTCTCAATCTCCGTCGTGGTCATCGCCGCCGTCGTGTCCACCGTAGTCGTCTGGTCCACGGTCATCGTCGTCTGGTCCACGGTCATCGTCTCCATTCCCGTCGTGGTCACCGCCGCTGTCGTGTCCACCGTCGTCGTCTGGTCCACGATCATCGTTATCTCCGTTCTGCCTCCGACCATCGTTGTCGTCCCCGCCTCCGTCGCCGCCATCAACCACCATCTCCGTTGCCGGCGTCTATCACCACCGTCACCATTTTTCCGTTTGGAGGAAGAAATAAAGAGAGGGAAGGAGAAAGAAGAAGAAGATGTGTTATGGGTAAAAGGGTAATTTGAAGTGGGTAAAAGACAAAAATGTGGTAGATTTAATAAGAGAGTAGGAGAAGTGGTAGGTTTTGTGTAAAAGTGGTATATGGTATAATAATTTCTTGAAATATTTCTTTTTTAAAATATATTCTAAATAATTTAATTTTTCTTTTAGCATATATAGTACTAGTTCCCAGTTTATTTCTCTATTTTTTGGGGCACTGTGGTAATTTTATTTAATTGGGTTGAATTAGAAAATTGATAATTGTTGTTCTCATCTTCACCAAACTTTCTTTCCGTAAGTTGAATTATAATGATTTCTTCTCCTAGCAACTTTCTTTAACTCACCAAAAGATCTACTCATTGGGGTTTTTGTTTTACTGCCTAAACTGGAGCAGAGAAAGACAATTTGAAACGGAAAGCAAACGATAAAGAAGCATTTGAAATCGAGAGCAGATTAGGGCATTTGCAGGTAACTGTAGCGACGACCATCATTAGATGCGATTTTTCTGATTATTTTCTCCAATTTCTCAATGATCGAATCTATAAAAGCTGAAAAAGATACCTTATTGTGATTTCTTGTTCTCAGATTCTTTGGAGGTGTTTCTAAAGTTGATTCTGGGTAAGGTTTGATTTATGTCATTTCATCACCATTAAATTCGGAGTTTTTAGGGTTTTGAGTAGTATTCATTCAAGCTGTGTTAGTTTTGGGAATGTTATATCTGCTTAATACAATCAGACTAAGATAATCTATGGCTTTGTAGGAATTTGTGATTTCATATTTTTGGTAAAATAAATGGATCCGAAAAGTTGTTCGAGATCAATTGGTGATTTGAATGGATCTGTGCTTGAGGCTGTGATTGTAGTTGATGTTAAGGGTCAAACCAGTGACTCTGTCTCTAAAAAGGTTTTGATTGAAGAAGAAAATGCGAATAAACCGCTACAAGGAAAAGAAAATGATTCAAGAACGGCTAACATTTCAACTCACGTAGAAGTTGCGGATAATGTTACTGCGACAAGCCACCATGAGAAGGCAGCAGCTTGTGTGGTCGATTTGAGTGGTGAAGGAGAAAGTGATGGGCAAAGAATCTGCAGAATTTGTCATTTTGGTTCTGATCAATCACCGGATAGAGTTTCTGGTAAGTCGGTAAGTCCGGACTTGATTGAGATTGGTTGCAAATGCAAAAACGAGCTTGGCCTTGCGCATTTTCATTGCGCTGAAGCTTGGTTCAAGCTAAGAGGAAACAGGTATATATATATTCCTCTTTGTGTTATTTGATTTTTAAACTTGACTAAATATGAGTGCCTTTTTTGCAGTGTATGTGAAATATGCGGTTGCACAGCGAAGAATGTAACGGTAAGGTTGATGGAGGAGTGGAATGGAGAAAGGGACAATACAATGGGTGAGAGAAGAAGCCGAGGAAGGGGACAATCTTGCTGCATTTTCATGGTTTTTCTACTCACTGTCCTTTTTCTTCATTGGTTTTTCAAACAGATCACCGGTTTTTACAAAAACACATGACATTAATTAATCAGTTTTTTTTAAGTATGTATATGTTGGTAATTTTATCATCGTTTTCTGACTCTACAATATATGAAAAAGAAGCTAAAATACAAATTCTTAGCTCAAACTCATGATTCAGAATTTATCCGATGGATAATTAAGAGTTTCTGACTCTATATTGATCAAAACCATTTGGCATCTATTGTACTGTTAATTATGGGGCAATGTGGTCACCTATTCTCGCTTTTATAGACAGATATTATTAGCCCTTAAAATCATACAGAGATGATAAGACTAATTACACGTCATGCATCATATGCATGTGCATTCCATATTTTAGAGTCAAGGGAAAGCTATTAAAATTGGATATGAATCATTTGAGTATTCTAAATATCTAAACATTGTGTAGTTCGGATATTGGGTAGAGATAACAAAAAAAAGTATAACTTAAACCCAATTGTAACGAATAGTTAGACAAAGAAGATAGAACTTTAAGGTAAGATCGAATTCAGATTCAGTCGATCAAGGAGGGATGAAAAGGCTGGTCAAGTGGATAAAGACGACAAATGAAGGGGAAACAGAGGGTAAGAGTAGTTGAATTTATTAGTGAAAGATGCAGAAGCATCAACAGAGAGTTGAATGAAGATGTAGATGTACGAGGAAAGAGAAGATTGATGCATCAACAAAATGGTGTCCAGGTGGCAATAATCTTGGAGAGGCGGGAAAGCCTTGGACCGAGTGCGCTGGAATGAGAAGATTCACGCAGGAGATGGGAGGATCTTAGCGTGCACCAAATATGGGAACGAAATACTTGAAGATCAAGGATTTGCCTTTTGCACATATGTTGAAGAATATCTTGTAAATCTTAGGCTTATGGTTTTAGACAAGAGTATTTATAGGTCTAAGGGTCGTGCCCTTGTGCGGTAACACTTAGAGCCGAAATCGTGAGTTTGTAACTTGAAGCTTCCTTGAAAAACAGGAGTTGTCAAAGTGAGTGTTCAAGCCTTTTAGTTCACAAGGGTGTGAGATTATTAGGTTGCATAGGCTATTGATTTGTGGATAGTGTAGATCCATATAAGTGTAATACTGTAAATATTACTTATAAAGAATAATAGTAGATGCGTTAGCTTGACGCCTTCCAAGCAAAAACATTGTGTTGTTAGGTCTTTATACTTTCACTTATGAACATTGATGAGGCAAGGTATTGTTGTGGGGAAACTAATCTCTGCCCTTTATAAGCAATTGTTGTGGAGAAGCTTTTGGTTGGTAGTACGTTAGAGAACTTTGAGCATCAGAATGATCAGACTATGGGTGATTAATTTAAAAATAACGATGGTAGGCTTTTCATAGATGATATGCTGTATATTAATGTATCACCAACCTTGGATGCAGGGCCGACCCTGGGCTAAGCCCAACGAAACATTGGCCTAAGACCCCCAATTTTTTTTAATTTTAGTATTGAAATTAGGCCCACGATTTTATTTTTGTTTGTAGAAAATGCCCCCAAATTTATAAAATCTTTACTTTTTGGTCTCATATTTCGAAATGTATCATAAAAACCCAAAATTTTTTTCCTTTAGGCCCCTGTAAGTTCAGGACCGGCCCTGCTTGAATGAACTTGAAAGATCATCATCCACTGTACTATATTTGGATGAAATACTTATTCCTTACTTGTTGATCTACCAGCCTTATTTGCAAATAGAAAAATGATCGTTTCATGAAAGATGATGGGGTTATTGTTATCAAGGGTAATCTAAAAATTCGAAAGGGCTGGTTGACAAAGTAGATGAAATGAATGTTCTTATCGTATCAAAGACGAAAAATGAAGCATTCGTATGATTCATTTTATAAGCAACATCGTTATATGATTATGAATGTTAGAGCTATACATGAGAGAGAACTTTGTAAATATTTTGACCTTGGAAATCTTGTCAAGGTTGTATCTGGCACTTATGTAAGGCAAATTATTAAGGTTTTGCGTTAATTTCTGAAAGGGTATTAAATCACACGAAGATTACATATATGTAGATTTGTGTCTTTGATGATCATGTTGTCAAGAGTACACAAGTGACTAGCGGTTTCAAAAAAATTAGAGACTTGGAACTTCATTACCTTGTGCTTCTAAGGTAAGTTGACTACTTTTAATCACTACTTAGTGATGCCATTTTTACGCACCTGAGAGCTTTATTTTACGCAATGCAATAACTTGAGTTTGGGAGTAATCATAAAACTAGATAGTGAAGTCATCCACGTAACTTACCAATTTCATGTGGAGATCAGTATGCTGGTTGTATTATTAACTCTTCAAATTGCTCATTCTCCAAATTCCACAACACAATTCTCCATAGTTTATATATTGAACTCCTTGTGACCGTAATTGACATATACGGAAAGCCTAACAATTGGTAACACAAAAAACACAAATTTAAATTAAATTGATAAAAAAGTTAAATTACATAAACCAAAACACATGATAAGTAAAATACATTATAAAAGCATAAAGCAAAACAAGACATGATCATTAGTACTAACAAAGCACTCGAGTTACTAATCTAATCATCCTCGTTAGAACCACTTTGGTGAGGTTCATTTAAATTAGGTCTTCGTTGGCTTGCCAAAATATTGAATAATCCTCATGTTCTACGTGTTTGTGGTTCTGAAACTTTTTTTTGGGGCATATGTTATAGTTTCGGTTTGAGTTTGTAGTGGAAATTCACGTTGAACTTTTGTTGGCGGGATCCACTATGAAGCAGTTGGCGATGAACTCCATTGTTGACAACTTAAGGATGAACCCACTGTGGAGCAATCGGTGGTGAACTCGATTGTTGCCCAATCGGAGGTGTACCCCATTGTTGTGCATTTGGCGATGAACCCCATTGTTGACCACTTGGTGGTGTAGCCCATTGGTGACCATGAACTCATTGGCCACATGAAGTTTGTCCCCATTGACCACCAGAAGTTTAACCCATGAATTCTTGCCACATGAAGATGGACTACCAGAATGAAAACCCCTGAACTTGGACTTCCAAAATGTTTACCCGAGCTTAAGCGCTTCTCCACACGTTCATCATCCAAAATTTATAGGAAGCAATAAAATTGATGAAACAATTATTTTCGTCATAAATAATTATCTTATTTGTTTTGAACGTGTGCCAAGATGAGATTAAAGTAAGGACCACTCCATAATGCTCTCTGATGTTCCGCTTGTGTTTCTTCCACTTTGTTTTAGCTAAAGGATAAACAAATTTTGGTCAACTCATGTCCTTCCCTTTTATTTTGATTTTTTTGTAATAATGTTTTGAATGGATAACTGAGAGTAGTTCATCCGATAGAGTGTATGAGCTACTATATGGGCCACTTCCCATTCAAGGCCAAAATCAAAATATAAAGAAAAACTTTTCGAATATTGTTTAGAAATGGCGGAAGAAAGAGAAAGTACTGACCTATTAAATAAATATCAATTTTAAGCCACTTCCATCGTTTCATATGTAATTCCATAAAGGGGTAAAACCGTCCACCTTTCCATAATAAGTGCTAAAGAGACACTAATTTGCTTAACGTGCCACAAATCCAATGGTTTCAACATAAAGTGTCATATAGACATATAAGCCCAAGAAATAATATAAAATAACATTTATTCATGACTCAACAAGTTACCTCCCCTAGTAAGTATGAAGAAATGAGAGTGATAAAGAGAAAATTTTGAATTTGATTATTCTTATTTAAGATAAGATTTACAATGTGTGACACAATCCTTAAATAGACAAACAAGATGGCATTTAGTCGTTACTAGTGAAATTGACATAAAGGAGAAGTTGTCTTCATGTGTGAAAGCGACCTGACCTAAGATCAGAACATGACAAACATGTGATATCTTTCCAATGTCTCTGTTGTTTTACCAAAGTCCTCTTGATTGTCTTTATACTCTAAGTTTTGTTCTTACCACTTGTTCGAACTAGGAATAACATCTCAGAAGTGTAGAACCGTGATCTTGATATGTCTTGCTCAATAATAATTATCATAGGGATAATTGGGAAGATGGAAATCTCGTATTATGAGAACAAATTTATATGTAACTGATCTAATCTCTGGTGTGAAATTAGCTTTGTGGTGGTTATAAATTTCAAGTGATTTAATTTTGTGTTTGATGTTTTTTTGGCTATTGGAGAAGTAATTACTCACAAATATATGAAGCCCCTACACATGGATCAAGATGAGATAATAGTACCTCTCTTCATTATTATAGTGATTCTGGAACTTATGAAGTGCAGATTATGCGCAAACCATTGTTTGCCGGCTTCTTACTTTTGCTAATCTTGTTCTAACATATACTTTTTAATGCATCCAATACCTCAAGTCCTTCCCTACCATCTGCACCTAGACAAGCTATGACATCAAGTTTGGCTTTCTACTTACCTAGTATGCCTGGAGGTAAACCAATGACTTATGGAACCGATCTTGATGTCATGTGTTTTAAAGAAAAGGTTTCGTTCTTCTTCTTCTTTTCTTTTTATTCATTCAATAAATTTGGCTGGTAAAAACAAATGTTGGGGACTTGTTGTTCAGTTACTTTTAATGAATTCAATCTTTCAGAAGGAGTATACGTACAAAGTGCTACATGATTTCCCAAAACTATCAGCACTTGCTAGTCGCTTAGTTCTCTTTGTTTGTGAAAAATTTTTACGGGGTTGTTTATCAACTTCTAGATGTTTTTTTGTCAAAGACCACTTACTCAATGTTTCTTCATTCCAACATTTACTATACACATGTTCTCTTGAAGAAACATTAGAGACATACGTCAATTACTGCTAGAGCTTAAATTGAACGAGTGATCAAGAAGACACGTTATGTAACGAGGTAATGAAATACTACATGTCAATAGTGGTTTTGTTAACAGTGTTATTGTTTTGAGTTTAAGTGAATGATGTTTTTTTATGCAGGACTACAAAATTGGAGGCTACTCATTCTTGTAGATAGAGAAAATCTTTGATGAGTAGAAGTTGTTCAATTAGAAAACGGTTTTTTTTTGTGCGAATCAGAAAACCTTTGAATCTAATAACAAATTATGATATGGAAGTTTATGGTTATTTTTTCTTTGGCTCAAATGCTTATTTTTGTGTGAGAAAAATAACACAAAAAGAAACACTGAAATGCTCTTGTTGATCTTCATTGGTTTTCAAAAGCTTCGATCCCTTTTGCTATATATGTGAACATAATAACTTCGTGGTTCAGTTGTGAATGCTTATTGCATTAGATGTTAAATTAAATATACATATGCTTATTGTGTCGAAACTCACTGACAAGCATATATAGGTAATTATTTGCACACATTTGAATTGCTTTGAATTCAATTGCGAATTCTCTATAGATAACACTCTTTGCAACTCATGAATTTTTTTGATTAGATAGTTCAACATATGAATTTATAACCAATCTATCAGCTAATATTATTTTTTTTTGGTTTTTACTTTCTAGTATATAACATTTTTTTAATATAACCTTCAGAACAACAAAAAGGCTAGATATTATTAGGTTAAAAATGCTAATTTTTCATAATGAGTCCAATGTAAATATAAAATTGTAAATATCTATTTTCAAAAATGGGGAAAAGTCTCATTAATTATCACAAATTTCTGAAAATAAAATAATTTATTACAAATTTGTTTTACTAGTGATGTCCAGTAATTTGGTATTTCCAATGATGTACTATAAGTAGGACTGAGACGGATCCAAATATACTGTAATTTCAGGATATACGGATTCGGATCCGCCAGATCCGTGTCTTTATTTTTCGGATCCGGATATGTGGCTTTCAGATAACCGGATATGGGTCCGGTTTCTCGGATATCTGAATTTTTTAGAGCAGATTCCGGATCGGATTTTGGACCTCGGATAATAATCTCACTCCTAACTGTAAGTATGTAATTAAATTATACTGATATATTTAAAACTCTGATACTGGATTTGTTCAATTGTCAAAGACACTTGTTTTAAATGCACGAACAAAAAAAAAAAAAAAAAAATGCACGAACAACTTGTGCATGTCGACACAAATCCAAAGCCCATTTAACAAAACAACAACAAAGAAAAACGGCCCAATCTAGGTCGGAAAACAAGAGCTGACGTGGCATACACAAGTTGTTTAGTTCAGATTAAAAATATAATACTCTGGTTCTAGATGTGAAAGACACTTGTTTTAAATGCACGAACAAGTTGTTAATATCGACACAAATCCAAAGCCCAATTAACAAAAGAAGAAACAGGCCCAATGTAGGTCGGAAAACTAGAGCTGACGTGGCATACAATGATTCGTTATACTATCGTGTCTAGCATATTTCTCTCGCATCGCCACGATTTGGCAATAACCCCAGAAAATAATTAAAAGAAAAAATAAAAATAAAAAAAATGTAAAAAGGATTATAAGGTGACCTTCGTCTTTCGTTGACCATCGAAACAAGAAGGCTCTTTCTCCGTGTGAAGGGGAAGACTATTTCGAAGCCGTCGGGTTCGGAGCTCATCCATCATCGCTCTTTCTTCTCTCTACATAGATCGTAAGTGCTCTCTTCTCTTCTCCATCGAAACCTGATTGTTTTCTCTCTCAATCTCCATTTGTGAGTCTTTCGCATCTTCTATTTCTCAAAATGAATCAGATCTCTGTAGTTATCGGATCTACGTTTCTAGATCTGTTTCTAGTTTCCGATCTGTATCGAATGTATACGGTGTGGATCGGAGACATTTTGATAGATCTGGTTTTGGAAATCAAATTTTAGTATTGTTCAGATTCATATTTTTGTTGAAGGAATTGCATTCGTAGTTGTTTGATTTGGGAACATAGATGATATGGAATTTTGCATGTAGATTGTGGATTTTGGGTTTTGTCAATAAAGAAGCTTACTTTTGGTAGTCATATGTGGTTTATACAGAAGCAAAGCAGATAAAGTTGATTGGATACTAGAATGGGAGGAGGATTTAGAGTTTTGCATTTGGTGAGGCCATTCCTTGCATTTCTGCCTGAGGTACAGAGTGCTGACAGAAAGGTGCCTTTCAGAGAGAAGGTTATCTACACTGTCATCTCTCTCTTCATCTTTCTTGTCTGCAGTCAGCTTCCTCTCTACGGAATTCATTCCACCACCGGTGCCGATCCATTCTACTGGATGCGTGTCATTCTTGCGTCCAACCGTGGTACCGTCATGGAGCTTGGTATCACTCCCATTGTCACGTCTGGACTTGTCATGCAACTCTTGGCTGGTTCTAAGATTATTGAGGTCGACAACAATGTCCGTGAGGATCGTGCCCTCTTGTAAGTCTTGTCGTTGTTGTTTACATGCTCTTGTAGGATTTGGTTGAGTTGTATTTTCTGATTCTGTTTTTCTACTTATTTTGTAGGAATGGCGCTCAGAAGCTTCTTGGTATTCTGATTGCCATCGGTGAGGCTGTTGCATATGTTCTTTCTGGAATGTATGGTCCCGTTGGACAGCTTGGTGTTGGAAATGCCATTCTCATCATCCTTCAGCTTTTCTTTGCCGGAATCATTGTTATCTGCCTTGATGAGCTACTTCAGAAGGGGTATGGTCTCGGCTCAGGAATCTCCCTTTTCATTGCCACCAACATCTGGTACGTCAAGTTCCTCCTCACTTTTTTAAAAAAAACCATTCCTTTTCTTTTGTGTGAATGTGATACTTAGAATGGTTTAATTGATGATATGCAGTGAGAGCATTATCTGGAAAGCATTTAGCCCAACTACCATCAACACGGGTCGTGGAGCCGAGTTTGAAGGTGCTGTTATTGCATTGTTCCATATGCTGATAACTAAATCCAACAAGGTTGCGGCTCTCCGCCAAGCTTTCTACCGGCAAAACCTTCCAAATGTTACCAACTTGTTGGCCACAGTCTTGATCTTCTTGATTGTGATCTACTTCCAAGGTTTCCGTGTGGTTTTGCCTGTGAGATCGAAGAACGCCCGTGGGCAACAGGGTTCTTACCCAATCAAGTTGTTCTACACCTCTAACATGCCTATCATTCTCCAGTCTGCTCTTGTCTCAAATCTGTACTTCATCTCTCAGGTACAGACATTCTTCTCAAGTCTCGTACGTGCTGAGAATGCAAAAGCAATTAACATAATGGTGACATTGAATCTCTTTTTGGTCAACAGCTTCTCTACAGGAAGTTCAGCGGAAATTTCTTTGTAAACCTATTGGGACAATGGAAAGAATCTGAGTACAGTGGGCAATCTATTCCAGTTAGTGGTCTGGCTTACCTCATCACAGCTCCAGCAAGGTAAATGCAAGATCTTTTTCATATTCGTTTTAATTGATCAAATCGGCATGCATCAACCGAACTGACCTATGAATGTGTTAATATGGTTGCAGTTTCTCGGATATGGCAGCTCACCCGTTCCATGCACTGTTCTACATTGTCTTTATGCTCACTGCCTGTGCTCTTTTCTCAAAGACATGGATTGAAGTCTCTGGCTCTTCTGCTAGGGACGTAGCTAAACAGCTCAAGGTACAAATATCAGAACAGCTTCATTTAATATAACACGAATATATTGGCATTATGGTGTGTGATCTCTGACTGTAAATTATAATAAACGTCACAGGAACAACAAATGGTGATGCCGGGACATAGAGAGTCTAACTTACAGAAGGAACTGAACAGGTACATTCCAACAGCAGCAGCTTTTGGAGGAGTATGTATCGGTGCACTCACTGTTCTGGCTGATTTCATGGGAGCCATTGGGTCGGGGACTGGAATCCTGTTGGCGGTCACGATCATATACCAGTATTTCGAGACCTTTGAGAAGGAAAAAGCTAGTGAGCTCGGATTCTTCGGGTTCTAAGGTTAGCTTAAAGATGTAAAACTTTGCAGAAAAAGGCAAAAGCAGAGTTTCAAAGCAGAGAAAGGGACTTTAGCTGGTATACCCAATCCTCAAAGGGTTTTAATAGACAGTTTGAGGTAGCCTTTTTTTTTGTTCAAACGAAATTTTCTCTCTAGTTTTTCTTTCTTTCTTTCTTTTATCTTCATGTTATTTTGTTTTGAAAAGTTAAAGAACTTATGTGATAGACACTTTTCTAATGTAATGTTTCTAGGAATTTCACTCTTGACCAAATAAACAATTTACGTTTTTGAATTAAACACCGTCTTCAACGATGTTTACCCGTAACTAGTATGTAAAATCTAATACTCAAGACTACTAGAGAAAGACGAACTCATTTCACAGTCAATTTGTCTTCATTTCCACTTGTCTGTAATAGACTCAAGTGAGGAAGTCATGTTTTTGCAAGCATGCTTTGACAAAGATGATGGAAAGTAGTGGGTTTCAACTGATGATAATGGAGACGTTATATAAAATGAGACAAAACTTTGAATTGTGAAATATGGTTTTGACACCATAAAACTGTAATTAATCTCAACTACCAACCTCCAAGTTATGGTCTGTTACATGCTTACCCTTTGATTTCACCATTCATGGCTCTCTTCTACAAAAACCTAACAACGAAGACAAAACATGCCAAACGCGTTTTTCTTTTCTTGTTCGTCAAACGCGTTTTTCAAACGTATTTCACTACTTCTTCTTCTTCTTCTTCTTCACACACTCAAGTAGATTCTGTGTAACTACCATCTCATGGCCGCCGCAGCAGCCATTGTCGCATCTTTACGCCGGAGAGGATTACCATTATTAGCAACCGTTGATTTCTCCGGCGTCCCTCTTCTTCGAACACTATCTTCCATTTCATCAGAAATCGTTTCCTTCTTCACCGGCGTATCTTTCTCCTTCCAACGCAGAATCTCCCGTTCCTTAATCCGGAAGATTCAAATCTTCGTCGTCTTCTTCCAATACCTAACCGATTCAGGTTTCGATTCGACGGCATTGACGTGTTTTAAAGAGCTTTATCTCCTTCTCTACCGCTCCAAAATCCTTCTCCATTACTGTGCTCAATCCAGTAAGTTATGGCTCTTGCTACATACCCCTAGGGTTTCTGGATTTTTCGATAATCTGAATCGAGATATCTCCACCGTTTTCGATGTTTTTCCCGTCGATAATCTCGGTTTAAGCGACGACATTAGAGAACTAATCGAGCTTTTGAAGAAACAATCGAGTAAATCGAGATTGTTCATCGATGATGACGACGAATTGCTACGGGAGAGATTATATTCGTTTCTCGACGGGTTCGAGAACGGTCGTGTACCAAATTCGGAAGAATTGAGAGACTTGTTCGTGGAGAAGTTAGAGATTATGGATGCAAAGAGTTGCGTGGCTGAAATCGAGTTTCTCGAAGAACAGATCATGTATTACGACTGCGATTTAGAGCCTACTGGTTCAGTGATTAACGCGTTTATCAACATTATACGGTATTGCAGGTTTTCGTTATTCGGAATTGAAGACGATGATCGAAAACTCGGAGAAACAGAGGAAATGTTGTATCATTGTTGAGGAGATTGGAGACACGTTTAGGAAAGTGCCGAATGATTTTATTTGCTCTATTTCGCACGATTTGATGAAAGATCCGGTGATTATACCGACGGGACAAACGTATGATCGGAGATCGATAGATAATTGGATTAAAACGGGTCACTCTACTTGTCCTACAACAAGGCAAAAGCTCGTGGACTCGTCATATATGGTTGTTCCTAATCGAGCTTTGAGTCGCTTGATTACGTGTTGGTGCGTAGCAACCGGTACGTCTCGTGAGTCGGATTCTTCTGTATATATCCCGAACGAGTCTCTTGCTTCGGTTCGCCAAACAAAAGCTTCAATGGAAGCAAGTAAAGCCACAATATTGATTCTTATACAAGTTCTAGAAAATGGTTCAGAACCAGCTAAGACAGTTGCAGCGCAAGAACTCCGTCTTCTAGCTAGAATGGATACGGATAAGCGTTTGTTTATCGCGGAATCCGGTGCGATCCCGCACTTGCGTAGGCTTCTTAAATCCAAAAACGGTATTACGCAAAAGATTTCCGTTACAGCGATGTTCAATTTGGCTGTCCAAAAGAAAAACAGAAGTTTGATCATGGAGGAAAATGATTGCTTGGGGTCGATAGTGAGCGTTCTTGTCTCGGGGCTTACAATGGAAGCTAGGGAAAACGCAGCGGCTTTACTGTTAGGTCTGTCCTCAACAGCAGCATACCAGAAACAGATCGCAGACGCCCATGGATGCATCGAATTGCTTGCGTGGTTGATGGAAAACGGAACGCCGAGAGGGAAACATGATGTGTTGAAGGCTTTATACAACATATCAATAAATCCGGATAATTGGATCCGGCTTGTAAACTTGGGAGGAGTGTCCGCTATCGTGGGAGCTTTGGCGGATGATGTTGAGGGCGAGAGAGCGGCTAAGTTATTGTCTGAATTAGCGAAAGTATCTTTAGTAGCAGAGGCTATAGAGAGAGAGGAATCGGCTGTGGCGGGTTTCGTTAAATTGATGAGGTGTGGAACAGCCAAAGGCAAAGAACACGCAGTTGCTGCATTGTTACATCTCTGTATGCACCGTGGAACTGGCGCGATGGGGAAGGTGGGGAAAGTACCGGATATTGATTCTTTGTGTGAAGACCCGTTCCCCGATCACTTTGAGTCCTAGGTCTCGCGCCCTATCTTGTACAACAAGTAATAAACCTGCACACACTAGAAAAGGGAAAAAGGGGGGGTGAATACCAACTTATTCAGTGAGGATGTTACCCACAATAAACAATCATAACACTAAACAATAAACACTTCATACATTAACTTAGCTTTCTACATTCTTTTCTTTTCACATTCTTTACTTTTCCTTTTCACATACTTTACTTTCACTTATATGTTCTTTACTTTTACTTTTACAGCCTTATAAGCGGGATCGTCATGTCACACGCTCTCAGCTCGAGCCTTATAAGCGGGATCATCATGTCACACGCTCTCAGCCAGTAGAACTACAACGGGCTAACATACGCGATCGTCCGTAGTTCCAACAAACAAAGTTCTGCAACGGGCTAACGTACGCGATCGTCCGCAGAACTAACTACATTCTACAATCTCAAACAATCGTTTTCAATCCTTTAACATTCTTTCTTTACCATATAACTTTATCACATAATTTTCATAACACAATCAAACGAACAATCAGCAAACATCAATCAATTCATTCCTAGACTTAGCATATAAAACCAACAATCATCAAACAGTCAATTCCTAGACTTAGCATATATAACCACCTATTGCTATCTAATATTAAAGTAGCCTAGATCCCACCTTCACCTTAGCCACAAAGCTTCCTCAGTCACTGAATTCGGTAACGGTCTTTGCTTGTTTGGATTTCCAATCTCCAACTCCAATTATCCTTTGACACCATCTCATCTTATGAGTCCATAAGGTTCCTGCAATTTCCAGCTCATTCCGAGCTCGTTTTGCCAACCAACAATACAATTCAATAAACTTAATATCAAACCAAATCTGCACTTAACATGCTTAGAAAGTCATAAATAACAGACAAACTAACCGTCCAATTTAGAATCCGACCGTTGATTCTGAAGTCAATACCTTCATCAACAACTCTACAAAATTACAGCACGATCGGACTTGATAAGAACCTCCAAACGAATCTCCAAAGTGATTGAAACGAAACTGTCTTTGAACTGCATAACCAGAATTCTTGCGCCCGAAGAAACGAGTCCACACGGCGACTCCAGTGGAACTAGAGATCCATTTTTATACCTCTGGAAAGCTGGGAATGTCACAGTCACTGAGACACCAACATCGAAGCCATCCGATGCTCCATTAGCCGCCAGTGAAGGTCCGAAGTAACCATCTCGGATCTGTCCAAATATCTGTTTCATCTCTCTCGCTTGATCTTCTCGACACCATGTCCATCTCTGAACTTCTTAACATCAGAGCCTCTCGCCCTATTGTCATCACAGAAACATCATGAGACTCACCTGGACACCGTGACTTCTCTTCCACCAGCGTAGCCTCCATCGACTCCACCGTGACGTTTCCGTCTCACGTCCGTTTCTATTCCTTGCCATCAAAACATCTCCTCCTTCTCTTCTTCCCCTTCACGATCTTGTAGTGATCCTTTTCTCCACTTTATTTCTTCTTCCTCTCGTCACCATCTATCTGCCTCTTTTCTCCCTTTTTCTTTTCACGACCAGAGACAAGGTTCGGCTAGGGTTTGCAACATTAATATAGTAGTTCATTTTGACCTTGGGCTTATTGGCTAAAGAAAATTATATTAGTGCTAGGTCCATTCGTAAAAATTACACTAATGTTTCTAATCCATCAAACATATGCCATCTTCGGTCGTAGTTAAAAAACGATTTTCATTTAGCTACACTTCCTTGATTTAGAAGTTAGGATTTTGACGGTTCTCCGGGATTGGGTCGTGACACTTTGACGAACAGTCTTTGTTGGACGGGTACAGACCGAGCTAAGCGGAAAGCGAATTCACTTGCTCTGCTTCTCAAGAACTGGAAAAACACAGCGGTGATGCGGTCTAGTAGAGGAGAAGGGAGTTTTCGAAATGATGTCCCCATACCGATCTCTATACCCGTAGTATCAGTATAGTGATCTCTGTGGCCAATATTTCTTGAGTTGGTCTTTTGTCTACCATGATACCATCATAGATTGGAAGATAATATGTACATGCATATAGTTAAGTCTTAGGGAAGTATGTTTAGGAGAAAGGATTATAAGAGTTTTGTTATAGGCCTATAAATAAATACTAGAAAGTTACCTGCGTTATACGCGGGATAATATGATTAGCGAGTAAATCAATATGGTTTGAATTAAAAAAAATCAGAGAAATTTCAAGAAATGCCACTTTTGACATGCAATTTTTCAAAAATGTCACTATCACTTTTTCCAAATTTTAAAATCATTTATGGTTTGGTTAACTATGTTATATTAGGGTTTAGTTTATTGGATTTAAGATTTGTTAGGAAGCAAAATATTATTTTAAATTGAAAATTGTGAGATATAAGGTTTTTAAAAGGATTTATAAGTGGCATGTTGGTAAGAAAATAATCAAATAGTGACATATTTGTAAAGTGGCATGTCAAAAGTGACATTTTTGTAATTGTCCCAAAAATCAAATACCACTTTTGGAAAATTATTATACGGAATCTGAAATTTGGTTTATATTTTGAAATTTTGTCATTATTATGAATAGAAATGTATTCCACCTGTGAAATAATTGATAATAGTGGTTTTTAATTTTTTTTGTCAATGTATACAATCTCGTAATCTTCAAAAATAACGATTTTAATTTCTTATTCAATATATATATAATAAAATGTATTAATTTCATCTCATAATATACAAAAATATAGTTTATGACTCAACACAATGTATCTATATAAATAAAGTTAGGTTTTCTCTCTTCTCATGAAGCCACCTTATCATCCACATCACATTTTTTATTTCATTTTTATTATTTTAAATTTAAAATTATACATATATAAAGTTAGCTTTTCTCTCTTCTCATGAAGCCACCTCATCATCCACATCACATTTTTTTTCATTTTATTATTTAAAATTTAAAATTTAATATGCATATTAATTAACAATTACAGATGTGGTTTTAACATTAGAAAAAGAATTTGAAAATTCATAATGTTCAATTAGGTTAAATTGTAACTAGATTAATAACATATTCAATATATTTGGTTATACTAATATATTGTACATTTCATATATCTTCAATTAGGTTGAATTATATTTGCAAATATTACAGAAAAACTAAATTATCAAAAAGGTCATAACAATTTACAAATAACTTCACCTACAACTAAATTCATACAACAAAACCATAAGTTGCTACATCATACAACTAATTCGAATAAAAATTTGAAGGTATCCTTAAAACAATAAGGAAAATTATACATAACAAAAGTGAAAAAAAATAAATAGAGAAACTATTGTTTTCAGAAAAATATTGAAAGTATTTACAAAAAAGATTATATAAATGTAAATAATTAAGAACGTTGTGTTTTGTAATTTTGTTTTGATCAACAAAGAAATTTTAAATACAACTATAAGTAGAGGGGAAATCTATGTTATAAGCAATCACAAAAAAGAAAAAAAAATGACGGAAGGTGTTATTAATATTTTAGTTAAAATATTTTAGCTAGAACATGCGGTGAAAATTTAAAGTATGGATATTTCACATACTTTTTTAAGATTGAATATTTTGAGATATAAGATTTTTAAAAGGTTTTATAAATAACATATTTGTAAGAAGATAATTTAACAATGGTATATTTGCAAAAAATAATTCAAAAGTGGCAGTTTTGAAATGATCCCAAAAATCATACAAATTGATTTATATCTCGACTTATAAAGCAAAATATAAGTAGAAAACTGTTACATGTAATAAATCAATTAAATTCAGCTATACTAAGACAATTATTGCCTCAAAAAATAATCTATGCTTCAAAAATAAAACATTATTGTGTTTTGTGATTTGTATTTTCTTTTGTCAAACAAACATTTAGTTATATGAAATTCGCAATATTGGTTATCTAAAATGGAGATAAATTGTTTTATCATTTCTTTTTAACTCACAGAGAAAATATATATGTCAATATAAGAGCATGATGAAATAAAAGTTCTAAAACTTCACTTAATAGGAGGAGAAAAAATATCATGTGTTGTTAGTCCAATTAATATGTTGGAAAGTATAGAGAATAATTACTAAGTTGATGTATGAAAAACTCACACATATTTTAACCTTAAAAATACATTGTATTTTTAACTTTAATTAACTAAGTTTTTGATTCAACTAATAGTTTTATATTAGCAATGTTATTAATCAAAATTCATAATAAAACATTTCTCAAAAAAAAAACAATATGAAGAATAGAAAATAAATGATAAATGTTAAAATAATAGAATATTAAAAGTATCATAATTTATAGATAAGATATATGAAAATATGATATTTTATGTATTTAGCTAACAAAGTTTTAAGTGACAAAAAAATAACCTAACAAAGTTTAAAACAATGAAATACATTTTCAAATAGTTAATCATTAATGTTCAAATGGTTAAAAATCACCTCATAGTTTCATATTCATACAATATCATATATTTAAGAAAAACAAATAATAGAATATTAAAAGTATCATAATTTATAGATAAGACATATGAAAAATTTGATATTTCATTTATTTAGCTAACAAAGTTTTAAGTGACAAGAAAAAAACCTAACAAAGTTTAAAACAATGAAATACATTTTCAAATAGTTAATCATTAATGTTCAAATGGTTAAAAATCACCTCATAGTTTCATATTCATACAATATCATATAGTTAAGAAAAAAAAATACTAATTCATTTCAAACCAATAACTATTTTTTATTTATAAAACATTGCTTATTTTTTAAAACATAATAATCAAACTATTTGTTTCAAATGTAATAAAAATATAAAATAAATACTCGGGCGAAGCGCGAGCCAATTCTAGTTTTTTTATATAATAAGCATCGTAGGTTTGTAAACAATGAGATGCTTGTAAACATTGGAATATACGTTTTTTTATTGAAGATTCCAAAGTAAAAACAATGCATTCTAAATTAGTTTATTTTCAATTAAATAAAAATTAAAATCGTGATTTATGATTCCAAAACTGGATATTTTATATACATTAAAATTAACTTGTTCACATTTAATTATGCAAACTAACTACAAATTGTATTAAATTATAGAAATTGTCTTATGAAGAGTGTCGGGATAAGAGTATAGTAGAATTTAATAATATAATTTTAATTTAAAAACAAAAATGAGATAAATTCTCATGCATCTACTTGTATAATAAATTATTTTTTTAATTTCACATTTAATACTTTAGTTTTAATATTATGAAAATAATTTGAAAAAATCATTATTCATATTTTAAATTAAACTTAAAACCTCAAAACTTATATGAATATAACAACATGTTTAATGAATTAGAAATTTCAAGTTATGCCACTTTTCATATACTACTTTTCAAATATGCCACTGTTTGAAAATCTTTATAAGTATGCCACTTTTTTTTTAAATCCCTAGATTACCCTTATTACCAAGTACTTAAAGAAGAAAAAAAAATCTTTTTGAACCTAAACGTGATTTCTTCTTCTCTCTCTCTGAACTTGTAACACCCGTATTTTTTTTTAATATTCAACTAGTCCAGATTAATATTCCCATAAATATTAATCCTCTAAGACTATATTCCTAACAGTTACTTACGCGGAAGTTCTCAGGAAAATTCTGAGGAAATTAAATAAATGCAATAAATCCAATAAACCACAATTCAAGATTCAATAGCCAATTCCAAAAATCATAAACGAGCAGCCTAAATCAACCGGTTCGCTAGACTAACAATAACAACTTATAAACTCCTAATCATCCTCTTCCTCGGCCATGATTCTGCGATCACATTTTCTTTTACCTACAACACATGAATAAAAGAGTTGCGTAAGTATTTCATAAATACTTATTGAGTTGCTCATCCCGCCTACCGGCGTAACAAGCAGGCTCTGATAATATAACCACACATATATAACCAACACAACACCAATCACCACTCAACAATATCAAATACACACATTTCGGGAAAACAGAACTGCGTGTCGAGCGACACCCTTCTGGTGTGGATAGACACGCCTTTGCGTTTTACACCGGAATCGAGTTTCTCCTCTCTCAACCCGATTCCGACAAACGCAAGTCGCAAATTTGCAATGAAAACACAACGAAACCAACAATAATATCCACATCAACCGCCAACATCATCATCACACGAAAACACGCACGAATCAATCATAAAAACACGTCAAATTATCGTCATAGCCTAGAAACGGCGGTCACAACTCACCTTAGCCTATTAACGAGGAAAGGAACGAAATGACCACGAACAAACGATGAACAGAGCCTCTACCCACTGGTATGGATTGATCCGAGCGATCCCCACACAAAATCGCGAAGAACAATGATCCCACAGCCCTTAAAACTCGAATAAATGATGTCTTGAGGATTTTTTGCAACAATCCTCAAGAACAATCAAATTCTCTCTGATTTCCTCAAACCACCCGCGGCCACGAACTGCCTAAGGGCTTATATACGCAAGCCCTATGGTTAAATCCCACAAACCAAACCAAACCGCGATTAAAACTTAATTCAGTTTGGTTCTACAACACTGGTGTCGAGCGACACCACCAGTTGTGTCAATCGACACCACGAAATCCTTCGTGTCGATCGACACAGCTGCTGTGTCGCTCGACACGAACGCCAGAAATCAGATTTCTGGTTCGCGGATGCTACAATTCTCCCCCACTAAACTGGATTCGACCTCGAATCCCAAGACACAAGTCTACACAAGACCAAACTCTGGCCCGCACCGGCCAAAACCACAAGAGATTCTCCCAAAATCTCAGTAGTCCACAACTAATTCCATATTTATACGCACGTTTTCAGACATTTATTACGTTTTAACTCATCCACACACCACACACACTCTAAGGACAAAACCATCCCCTCGAGAGAACTACCGTCTCCCAGCACTATAAAGGAAACCACCGTCCCAGTATAGGCTCTTAGTACTATAAAGGAAACCACCGTCCCAATATCAGTATGCAGGAAAACCACCGTCTCCTGGAGAGAACCACCGTCTCTCAGTATGTATACAGGAAACCACCGTCCCCACTACATACTCTGGAAACCACCGTCTCCAGATAATGAATCATCCATAATAAATTCTAAAACGCCTACCAACATCTCGGGTAAGAACCACCCAACACGACCCATACATCAATAAAATCCTAAATCTTCTCTAAACAGCTTAAATACGCACGGCTCCTGACTCAGAATATACAAATGCAACGTTTATTAATCCTGACTAGGTCTGCCCAACTGGTCGCACAACAATCAAACAAGAACATGTACGACCAACTGTAGACCCAAAATTGGATCGATCGATTGCGCAACAATTAAACAATAACATGCACAACCAAAGATGATGCACCTGTTAATCCCAAGTCGGTGGAACCGAACAAAAAGAAATATCTTAGAGGTCCGTATCCCGCTTCATTCTTATGTCACGGTCAGATATTGATTACTTATACTTATACTGTCATCATCACACTCTCCGGACGTCTCCTTCGAGGTAACAATGCCGATGTCACTCCACTCTCAGGACGTCTCCCTCAAGCTCTGGTTCTATATAGGAAAAATACTTTCTTAGAGTAATCAACACATACGTGTACAAGCATCTGTAACTAGGAGTACTTTCCATGATATTGACCCGATATTAATACTTCGACAACACAACTCTGCTCCTACCGAACACTTGGCTGACACAACTGACTTTTTGAAGGCCCACGCGCAATCCTCGAATCCCATTACTAAACCAAAACTCCCCGCGCGCCACAGATATCTATTACTCTTAACTCAGTCTACACCTGACACCCATAGGACGCATCCTATGGCCTATCAGGAAATCATACCGCTCGCACTCTCGGGACGCATACTTCGGACCAACAGTACCTGGGAATTCACATCCCCAATCAACATACAGGAGAACTCACATCTCCTAAAGAAAACACATGAGTTATTCGGGACCGCAGTCCCTAGAGCAATAAATACCGAGCACTTAACATCAAAAAATTTTAACTGCCCAACAAGGGTCCAAATCCACTCCAGACGCCTCAGCGTAACCATCCATCGGCCGATACACTCGCCTATACACCTGAATGTCCTATTCGAAGAGACCTGAAAAACTGAACCGACTGCCTCAAAACAACTCACGACTCGGATTCCTCTCCTGAGCCACACGAAACGTTTTATGCACTCCTGAACCTTAAGACTCCTTGAGTACATTAAACATCGCTGATGACCAGAATCACCAAGACATCTAAGTACTCTTGAAATATGCCATTCTTCAACCTCGTGAACTCCGCTTCTTTTGATAACCCAGACAACCTCCCGATTAACTGAAATGCTCCTTGCTCATTTTGAACACCATCCTCCGAATAATTGATCTCTTTGTCTGGATATGATGTTAACGCGAGAGACAAAGAACTCCTCAAAATACTGGTTTGCCATCCATGACGATGAACCTTAAAACCTCCAGATACTCCCATCTACCTTCTTGCAACCAAAACCGGTGCTCCTTATAACTGCACTTGCTCGACTCCGCATACATCTTCTTCTCCCAAGCCTCTCCAGAACCAAACGCAATGAATTTCATGCTCCTCAGGATTCCTCGAATAGTCCAAGATATAAACGCTGAGTATGAAACGAACACTTCCCAAAATTCCTTGATCACGTCGTAATAATCTCGTGCATACCGCAGGCGCATTTGTCAAGCCGAAAAGCATAACCACAACTCAAAATGCCCATTACTTGCCTAGATTCGCCTGGAACCTTATATGCAACATTTTTAATCCAACTAGGTCTGGCGGTCGATCGTACAACAATCAAACAAGAACATGTACAACCACACCCATCAGTCCCGATTTGGATTTCACAAATGCTACATTTGTTACCAGAACTCCATCAAAGGCCTAGCCTGACCAGCGATACTTCGGCTCACAACTCGAGCCTCCCAAACCGTCTATCACAGACCATACACATGACCAATCCAGACAACACTACTCAAAATCCTCACCCAATCCTCATAACCCGTCCAACATGGACTAAAATCCTGACCTGACTTGGCCAATACCACACGGGATCCTCCCCTGATCTCAGAGGCTTTGTCTAATCCACACAAGAAAACATACCGCTCGCACTCTCGGGACGCATTCCTCAAGCCAACGGTATCTGGGGAACTCACCTCCCCACAAGAGATCGCATATCCCTCACTACTTATTATGGGAACTTACTTCCCAATAAGTATACAGGAGAACACACTTCTCCTCTGATTAGAGCCGCCTCACGTGGTATAGTCTCGATATTCCCAGCTTGGAATATCCTCAAACAAACGACCCACACTGGTCCACACATAAAAAAAAACACATTTAAGACCCACACGCCTCATAACTCATATGAAAATAAATAAGAAACACTATCTTATAAAGTTTCAAAAATATATACCATTTCAACACCAACGAAAATACAAAAATCCAGAAACAACAACGCAAAGCTCAAAATCTAAAACTGGAAACAAAACCAAAAGAAACGAAACAAACTCAATCCTCGAACTGCTCCTCTAGGTCCTTGGTTGCTGCAAGTGCCTCTACTAGCTCCGCCCTCGAGGCATACCCGGAAGCTCTGCCGAGCTTCTTCAGCCCAATCTGAACTCCTCCCACGCTCACTCCCCATCCATGCCGCTACTCGCATAGACCACCAGCTTGCTGAACTCTGCATCATACCCACATACTGATCGGTTACCCTGAACCAGACTCTGGAACTGCAACTCTAACTGCTCCACAACTTCTTGAGGAAAGTATCTTGCATTAAACTCGCCCAAGAATTCACCCCAAGTCCACAATGTTTGCCTTCTCCTGGCCTGGACACCGGTCCACCAGGGGTGAGCATTTCCTTCCAAGAACTCAACCGCTAGATCAACACGAAACTCATCGGGACATCTAAGAGAACGAAGCCTTCACTCAACCTTCAGCCTCCACTCATTGGCTTCCTCTGGCCCCTCTCCACCTGAGAAGGAAATGGGCCCCATAAGCAGCAACTCATTGGACGTTGCCAGATACTGCTCCCTCAGGGTCGCTACTGGAGCCTGCACTGGTACCGCACCCAGTAACCCCTCTAGAATCAATGCAAGCATCTTCTCCAAACGATCCTCAGGATCATGGGCTCTACCTGCTGCAACACCCGCACCTAGGCCTCTTGCCGCACCAGTAGCTCTGGCACTAACTCCAGCACCAGCTGAACTATCCGACATACTGACAGCACCCACTCAAACCTCCTGATACGACGGCGAAACAGCCACCTGCTCTGACGACTCACTCTAAGTCTCCCACTCAAACAACGAAGACACACGACCCCAACCACGACCATGACTCCGGCCTCCACGGCCACCAGCTCTGCCACCACGGCCTCTCGGAACTCTAGCCATCGTACGCTGCACTTACCAAAACTACAAGCTAAGATACTAGAATTCACAATCAAGAACACAAACAATAACTTACCATGGAATCTCTTTAAAGGTCGAAGAGGATGATTCTAAGACTAAAATTGACTAAGCACACATAATCAATTAAACACATAGTTTCAGTTCATCCAATTAACCACTACCCCTAGAACCGTAAGGGCTCTGATACCAAAATGTAACACCCGCATTTTTTTTTTAATATTCAACTAGTACAGATTAATATTCCCATAAATATTAATTCTCTAAGACTAGATTCCTAATAGTTACTTACGCGAAAGTTCTCAGGATAATTCTCAGGAAATTAAATAAATCCAATAAACCACAATTCAAGATTCAATAGCCAATTCCAGAAATCATAAATGAGCAACCTAAATCAACCGGTTTGCTAGACTAACAATAACAACTTATAAACTCCTAATCATCCTCTTCCTCGGCCATGATTCCGCGATCACATTTTCTTTTACCTGCAACACATGGATAAAAGAGTTGCGTAAGTATTTCATAAATACTTAGTGAGTTGCTCATCCCGCCTACCGGCATAACAAGCAGGTTCAAATAATATAACCACACATATATAACCAACACAACACCAATCACCACTCAACAATATCAAATAAACACATTTCGGGAAAACAGAACTGCGTGTCGAGCGACACCACGGAGACGTCGATCGACACAACTAAGAGTCTGGTGTCGAGCGATACCACAAAGGTGTCAATCGACACATGACCAAAACCCATGTCGAGCGACACCCTCCTGGTGTGGATAGACACGCCTCTGCCTTTTACACCGGAATCGAGTTTCTCCTCTCTCAACCCGATTTCGACGAACGCGAGTCGCAAACCTGCAATGAAAACACAAAGAAACCAACAATAATATCCACATCAACCGCCAACATCATCATCACACGGAAACACACACGAATCAATCATAAAAACACGTCAAATTATCGTCATAGCCTAGAAACCGCGGTCACAACTCACCTTAGCCTATTAACGAGGAAAGGAACAAGATGACCACGAACAAACGACGAACGGAGGCTCTACCAACTTTTATGGATTGATCCGAGCGATTCCCACACAAAATCACGAAGAACAATTATCCCACGGCCCTTAAAACTCGAATAAACGATGTCTCGAGGATTTCTTTTCAACAATCCTCAAGAACGATCGAATTCTCTCTGATTTTCTCTAACCACCTGCGGCCATGAACTGCCTAAGGGCTTATATACGCAAGCCCTAGGGTTAAATCCCTCAAACCGAGCCAAACCGCGATTAAAATTTAATTCAGTTTGGTTCAACAACACTGGTGTCGAGCGACACCACCAGCTGTGTAGATCGACACCACGAACACCCGAAATCATATTTCTGGTTCGCGGATGCTACAAAACTTTTCTTCTTTTCAATATACCAAATCTCACCTTTTTTTTCTTTTTCTATGCAGATCTCATCGTCGTGAAATCGGATCTCGCGGTTTTTCTCTCTGAGCAGATATCTCCATTGTGAAATTGGATCTGATCTCACCATTTTGAAGTCAGATGTGAATTTGATTCTTATTTTCTCTTATATGAAATTGGATTTGGTGCAGAAGAAGAAGAAGAAGAAGAAGAAGAAGAAGAAGAAGAAGAAGAAGAAGAAGAAGAAGAAGAAGAAGAAGAAGATTGGATCTTAGAGAAAACGCATATGCAAACGCAAAAAGATTAAAAAAATATGTAAATTTTCGAGTTTGGGTTAACTATTGTGCATTTAGGGTATAGATTTTGGAGGAGGGGGATGAGAGGGTTATGGTTTTCGTTTACAATATAAAACTTTTCAAAAAAAGTTTATTTTTTTAAAACAGTTTTATAAGGTTTTTAAATAATTTTATAAGGTTTTTAAATAGTTTTATAAGATTTTTAAACTGATTTATGAAACCTGTAAAAAAATTATAATCTTTTTAAACAGTTTATAAACTTTATAAAGTTGTTTAAATAGCTTACCTAGGTTAAAATTTTTTTTTAAATTATTACCTAGGTTAGATGACTAAATATAGTAACAAATTGTTATATATACAAAGTTATATGGAAAAAGAAATAGACCGTTCATAAAATTAAACAATATAGAAGACATATCTTTTGGAATAAACAAACATTAATTTATATGTCTTTATCAATATTCACTAGGATTTCCTAAATATATGTATGTTCGTCTTTTTTTTGCGTGAAACACATTTGTGGAAAAATTTATTGATTATACCAAGATACTTGCATCATCTTAACATAGATGTTGGATGTATGTTTATACTAGAACCTTGAATCCTAGTTTGCTGTGATTTTTTAAACAAAATCAATATAATTAAATATAGAATAATTTCTACCTTAGAAAAATAATTAGATAGGTTATAAAACTAAGCATTTGTAATAAATCATTTGACATAAACAATAATCTCAACAAAGATGTTGGAATGTATTAATTTTATTTATGAAGATAGTTTGATGTTAATTGTTTACTTTAAATTAATAAAATCATCACACTTTTATTTCAAAGAATCAATTCAAAATCACAAAACTAAGGGGACAAATGTCAAAATTAAGAAAACTATAAGGCTGTAAATAAAAAAAAGGTGACACATGATCTCCTCTCATAACTTTGATTTTGGGTAACCTTAACATATTATATAGATATGCAAAACTCTTATAAAACTGTTTAAAAATTTAATAAAAGAACGGAAAAACCCTAAATCAGTAAGAAGAACATCAAAATCAGATCTAACCAAAAAAATAACCAAAACTCATATATGTAATCAAAATCGAATTATCAAAAAAATCAAAACTCAAATCTATAATCAAATTCAATCAAAAACTCAGATTTGTAACCAAAATCGAATCAAAAAGAACAAAATTCATGGATTAAAACTCAGATTTGTAAATAAAATTGAATCAAAAAGAACAAAATTCATGGATTACTTAGAGAAAACAAAAATCAAATCTAGTTTTGGCTTGCAGAGAAAAAGAGAAAGAGGGAAGGAAAAAAAAGAGGGAGAGAAAAAGAGATTCACACAGAGAAGGAGAGAGAGATAAAAAAAGTCTAGTTTTTTTGTAGATCTGAATTTATGAGAGAGAGAGGTAAATAAATAGACAGTTTTGTTTTTTTCCTACTAAAAGATTGCATGATTATTTCAGAACAGTGGCACACTTGATTAACAATTCGGAAAGTGTGACATAATTGTAATTGCCCCATATATACATATTATAAAATATCAAATAAGTCCTAAAGTTAAACAAACAAATTGATCTATAACTAAATTCATAAAGCCAAATATAATAAGTTCATACGCATATAAAGTAAAAATAAGAGAATAACAAATTATTGCAATTACATCAAATAAAGAGAAAATAAACTAAATTTACGTATAATTAAGACAACTATTTTAACTATACATACATAAAGTGAAAATAAGAAAATAAGAAATTATTACAATTTATACAAAAATATTATGATTTATAATTTTATGTTTAACCCAAAAAATCGGAAGCAAATTGGGTAGTTCATGATTAGTGTTTTATGATTTTATTTTTAACCCAAAAAGAAAATTTAAATGTAACTATAAGAGATTAAGAGGGGGAGGAAAAAAATCAAAACTATTGAGTAAACGTAATATGCATCATGTGATGTAACTGCAATACTGCAATTAATATCTTCAAACCATACAACACTAAGTTTCAAAGTCAATTATGACAAAATAGATGCATTTAAAAACTTTACAAGTGTACTTTGTATTTTTAATTTCAAATAATTAATTGTTTTACTCTACTAATAGTTTTGTATTATCAACGTTATTGAGCAAAAGCCATTGGAAAACAATATCTTGAAATGAAATAACAAGAACTTAAAAATAAGTAATTGAATTAAAATCTATAGTATTGTGTTTTAAATAACACTAAACATTATGATGAATAGAAAGTAAAACAATTAATTTTAAGAAAATAGGACACTAAGATACCATAGTTTGTATATAAGAAATATTCAATATATCTAACAAAGTTTTACACAAACATATATATACTAGAATATGACTCATGCGATGCGCGAGATTTGTTTTAAAATTTTATTAGATTTATAGACAAACAATATGCTTTATCTTATTATTTATGTTTAACAAAAACAACCAATGCTTTGTAAAAAAAAAAAATTTGACTTGCAATTAAATTAGTTGCTTCTCTTATCTCTATTGCATAGACATATAAAATATAAAGTGATTTGTAAATAAATATATTTATTTGCAACTTTGTAAAATACATAAATTTGACAACTGAATAAATTATGTTATCTAAATAACTGGTTAAAATTTTATAGTAAAATAATTATTTATTATACACACCTCTTTCTATATTATGATTACTTATCATCTTTTTCTTCTTTAATATGTCTTTTGAATTTATATATATAAAGAGTTAGTTTTTATTTCTTGACGTACTTTTGTTAGCTATGAATATGTGTTTTTAATCGAAAAATGTTATGTTGGAATACATTAGCCCATGATGAGGTATAACAAAAAAATTAATTATCTATTCTATTTTACATATGAATCAATAATTTTCTATATAGTGTATAATATTTACATATATTTAGTAATATATTAAAGAAAGAGACTGATTATATTCGTAAAAATCATTGACATAAACTTATGTGATTTGTATATATATAAGTTAATACAAATGTAAAGTAATGTTTTTAGGAACATTAAACATAACTTTATATATATGATCGTTAAATATATAATTACTACAATTAAATATATAAAACATTAAACAATCTTGGAAAGTTGGTAAAAATATTGGGTAATAGGCTATGTGCATTTGACCCCAATATAATAATTTGAATATTCAGGAAGTCGATTTTATAAATGTGACGTATTTTTTTTGATTATCAAGAAATTTAACTCAATAAACTTTCGTTATTCATATATTTATAATAGATTAGTTAAATACATGAAATAACAAAACTATTATTGTTGGATTGTTATTTAATTTTATTTAAGATATTGTAGTTAATGTAGTAGTAGTATTAATTTTAGTAATTAATTACACTTGACCCAAAACAAAATTAATTAACTAATTTTAGTAATAACTGATCTTCGTCGGCGATTCAGTTGGCGACCTTAATCCTCGGCGAATCTGAGCATTGTGGAATCGCCTTTCTCGATTAGGTTAAGATTGAGTTCTTCTCTGGTTCGTTACTTTCACTTCCTTTCTCGATTCTCCTTCGCTTGTCTTCTTGTTTCTTCATGAGAGTTTTCTTTCAATCTCCTAAGGATCATTTTCGATGAAATTAACATCGTTTATAATGACCAATATTTTTTATTTAGGTTTTGATTAGTTTCACTTTCATACAACAAGAACAAAATTTGTTGATTTATCTGCAATAGTGTATGTTTTTCTATGAATCTCTGAGTCTAATTTCAATTTTTGTTTGTATGTAAATGCAGGAAAGGTTTCAGGGAGATGATAATCATGTAAGTATGTAATTCATTCCTCCAAATAGTGAGAATGCTTAGAGAAGGAAACACGTTTAGAGATAAGGTGTACCATGAGGTAGGTTCTTGGTGAGCCAATTAAAGACCCAATTGCACATGGTCTAAGCATCTTTTGGTCATATTTTTAATATGGCTCGTGGAACACGCTATTATAAATTATTATTTCTACTCGCAAAGTGGCCGGCCTATAGGCGTATATATGGGTTTTATATATTCCATGAGGTCAATATAAATACACATACAATTCACTTAGCACCAATCACGATCTAATCTCGCATTCAAGGTCATTTCTCTTCTCCTCTCTCTTTTGTAGAATTTTGCTGGTAGTTAGAATTAACAATTTGTTTTGGCAATTTGTTAGATTAAACAAAAAGCAAACGAAGATGGCTCAAAAGGTGGAAGCAAAAGGAGAGAAAGGAGGCAACCAGTGGGACGATGGTTCCGAACATGACGCTGTGACCAAGATTCTGGCCGCATCAGATGGAAGCGGTATCCAATCAGTTCAGTTCAGTTATGTCAAGAACGGACAAACCGAAGAAACCCCTCTTCGCGGTGTCAAACCCTTTATGCCAGCTGATCCGGTACCTATACATTTTCCTTTCCATTGACTTTTTTTTTTTTTTTGACATTTTGATCTTGATCTCTACAGTTTGTGATTAACCATCCAGAGGAGCATCTAGTTTCTGTAGAAGGCTGGTATAGCCCTGGAGGTGACATTCAAGGGCTTAAGTTCATATCCAACAAGAAGAGTTCTGAAGTCATTGGAAACGAGGATGGTACTTATTTCACTCTCAAAGTTCAAGACAAGAAGATCATTGGCTTCCATGGCTCTGCCGGATCCTATGTAAAGTCTCTCGGAGCTTACTTTGCTCCGTTGACTTCAACCCCATTGAAACCTGCCGAGAAGCTACCGGCATATGGTAGTGATTCAGGAACTGCATGGGATGATGGTGCTTACGATGGTGTTAAGAAAGTGTATGTCGGTCAAGGCGACAGTGGTATATCAGTCGTTAAGTTTGTGTACGACAAAGGCGCTGCAGATGTTGTAGGAGCTGAACATGGAACTAGTACTTTACTCGGATTCGAAGAGGTAACTATGATTGCTTCCTTTCTTTCTTTGCATATAGTATGCTTGAGGGGGAAGGAAGTCCACAATTTCTCTCGTGCTACAAATTAAAAAGCATAAGTTTCCATCAGGATTTATTCAGTTGTTCTGTTTTGGTTTCCTTTAATTGCAGTTTGTGCTCGACTATCCAAGTGAATACCTCACGGCAGTGGAAGGCACTTACGATAAAATCTTAGGGAGCGAAACTGAGATCATAACTATGCTCAGGTTCAAGACTAACAAGCAAACTTCTATTCCTTTTGGACTTGAAGCTGGTAAAGACTTTCAACTCATAAAGGACGGCCACAAGATCGTTGGTTTCTATGGAAAGGTCGGTAATTTGCTTCATCAGTTTGGAGCCCATGTCCTGCCTATCACCAACTGATCATATATGACATCTCTATGATTCCATGAATCGAATAAGTTATTAGATCTATGCATGTTGTGATGTTGGTTTCCCTCTGTTGTGTTTGTTATCCATTTCTTTCTTTTTCTTTTTTTTTGTTAAAGGGTTTTCATGTTTGTGATCCATCTCAATAAAGGAAGTTTGATTTGTAACATCTCTTATGTGACTGATTTTTCCTATTTGATGTTTATTTCTAAAAATAATAGCATCACAATTTGCTTTCCTATTGCAAAAAAAATTGTTAAGATTATTTTCTTAATAATAGTTTAAAGTTCAATTAAACTCGCGGACCTGAGCATATTTGATGTCGTGTTACCACAAGAAGAGTTGATTTTGTTTTAAAAGTCTCGGGAGAAACACATATTTCATGGAGACCGAAACACTACACTCTTTCATACATCTATGATCATTCGAAGACAGAGGAATCGGATCGTGATATTGAAAGATGAGGATGGGCGGTGGCTGATGCAACGGATTTGGAGAAGTTGGCAGTGAGTTACTATAAAAAAAACTTTACTCCATGGATGATGTTGAGGAAACAGTTAATATGTTACCAAGAGATGGGTTTACGGTGTTATCGCATGAGGAAATTCCAAGCTTAAACCAATCTTTTTCTCTGGTGGAGGTTGAAGGATCGGTTACGAGTATAGGGAAATTTAAGGCTCTGGGACCGAATTGTTTTCAACCGGTTTTTATTGCTGGGATATTGTTTGGGCTTCGATGCAGCGATTTGTTCTTAATTTCTTTGGGACAGGGCAGTAACTGGAAAGAATGAACGACGCACTGGTGTTTCTAATTCCAAAGGTGGGGCAGCCAGAGAAGATGGCACAGTTTCGGCTAATTAGTTTGTGTAATGTCTTATTTAAGATTATTGCCAAGGCGATGGTGATTCGGAAGAAGAAGGTAATGCCTAAGCTTATTGGCCCGGCGCAAGCGAGCTTTATACCCGGTAGATTAAGCACTGATAACATTTTTATAGTTCAAGAAGCGGTTCATTCCTTGCGTCGTAAGAAAAGGAAGAAAGGATGGATAGTGTAGAAGCTGGATCTTGAGAAGGCTTACTGATATATTATGGTTTTTACCGGTTTTCTACCATGATATAAATCCTTTTATTAGAGTCTTTTCAGTGTTTTGTGTATGTTTTAGAGTCTTCACAGGTTTTTAAACATTTGAAGCTTAATTGAAGATTTTGGAGCATCGAGGGAGAAGTTGTCAAAGTTTCAAGTGAGCATCAATCGACACCCGTTCGTAGCAAGGAAAAAATCAAGTTTGGAAGATTTCTGTTTTTCGCCCAGAAGTTCTAGAAGTTTACAATTATTTTCCAAGATGTTTTAGAACCTTATAAATAGTCTTTCGCAACCATTGTTTAGGCTTACGCTTTATTTTATTAGATTTAAGAGATATCTATAATTCTTAGAACCTTTTTTATATCTTTTATGAAATCTATAATATTCATGATGCTTGCTTCATTCGTCATATCTGATTAGATCCCTTATTCGGTTTTGGGTTATTCAAAGGTGATGATGAATTGCTAGGCTGAATTAAATTGTTAGGATAAAATCATAAGAGTTCATCATCTGGATTTGTGTTTATTGATTATTCTAGCTTCATGACCTAGAATATGATCTTAGGTTAATTGGTAGACACAAAAATTTGATAAATTGCCAGAACTAATATTAGATGAGCAAAATTCTTATCTGCAAAGAAATTTGGTTTAGAGTTTTGTGAACAATTGAACCTGATTTTAATACTTTTTAAAAAAATTATAGGATTCGCAACGAAAGTTGCCTTTCTATAATCTATGCAGCGAAAGCTGATTGGTTTTATATTAGTGTTTCAAGTTAAAAAAATTGTGCTTAATAATTTCTTACTCTTTGTTTAGATCTGCAATTCGGATTCACCTGAGATTTCCCTACGCCTAGTTTTTATTTTAATTGAATTTACAACCGATTTCACTGCCTGTTTAATTCACTTGTTGTTGCATTCATATTATTTTGTTTAGCATAATTCAAACTTTTAAATCTATTCTGTTATCTGATTTCTTGTGGATTTTGATACCCTAAATACTGCATTTGATCTCTTAATTTGAGAGAGTAATTCTAGGGTTAATTTGAGCATATCACTTACGATTGCATTAGATGGGATTTTTAGGAAGATACGCTTAAGGCGGCTCGGTTTCCGGATGTATGGATTAATTGGATAATGAGATGTGTCATCGGGCCATCAATGAGCTTATTATGGAACGGGGAACAATCTGAACAGTTTAAACCGATGCGAGGACTTAGGCAAGGTGATCATTTGTCACCATATTTTTTGGTTCTCTGCTTGGAAAGGTTATGTCATCTGGTTGATACGTCTATTACCATAGGAGAATGGAAGCCCATTAAGTTACCACGAGGAGGACCTAAGCTCTTTCACATATTTTTTGCAGATGACTTGATTTTGTTCGTGGAGGCCTCTGTATCATATATTAAAATCATTTGTGGGAGCTGGATTCCTACAATTAGATTTGTCGGGTTCGCGGTAGAGCTGCAAAACTTCTCGGTTAGAAAAAAAAAGAAAAATTAAGAAGAAAAAGTTTATTATTAGTTGTGTAGCTGTGAAAGTGAGTACAAGGGTTTTTGCTAAGAATTTGTGATCCCCCTTAATGGGGATGATACAATGATATTTATAGTAAACTAAGTTGGCTAGGGTTTTTGCTTGAGCTGCTCTCCTTAGGTCGGTCGGCCCATCAGCTGTTCGGCCCACCTGTGATTTGGCTCGGCCCAATTATTTGGGTTGCACCGAATTGGGCCTGGTAAGTTGAAGTCCATTATGTAAGTCGGTTCATCCGGTTTGTTTCGGTATCACATGTGGTTTTCGGGTCTTCTAACCGGCTGGTGGATCCTAGGCATTTTTGGGTGCTCTCCTATATCCAGACTTAGTCATTTTCATCTGTTGATCTTCAAGGGGTGGAAATTGACCCCTACAGTTAGCCCCCCAGCTTGGATTTATCATTAATGGTGAAGCCGAGATATTGGTGAAAGTCTAAGATCAGACAGATGAAATTACTCCAACTGTCTTTGGCATAGCTTGTTGTCAATGAGGAAGACGTATAAGTGTGTGAACGAGCCTCGGTAAAAACCTTGTCTAGAAAACCTGGTGGGAAAAAACCACATCAAGGGAAGAAGAGCACAAGTCACACACTTGTTCTAGTCGTCAGTGTCACCGAGTTCCAATGTTCAGTTTCAGATTTGGTGTGTTTCGTTAATGTGTTCTCTGAGCCGTTTGGTGTAATGAAAACAGTTGCACTGTGGCGCGGCTCGAATATAAGTGTTGATCAAAAAGGTTTAAGCTGATAACAGTGTCGCTGTTAACGGTGTCGCCGTTAGTAGTGTTGATTTTTGTTGTTCCACAATATGGCCGAGCCGTTAATCCGTGGTGTTTCCGTAAAGCATATTGTGAAAATTATCGAGCTGTTCACGATACTGCCATTACTAGGCTTCAATCCGCGGCGTCGCCGATGATTTTGTGCCAGCGATAATGGGTTCACTGCGCCGCCGCGTCGTCAAGTCTTCCGGCGGGTTAGCTGGGTTGTTGAAAGACAGTATGCGAGCCGTGTCGCAGTGATTTCATTATGTTGAACGGTTGGTGGTGATGCCGAGGTATGAGTAATCAAGTCTTCCTAGTAGACCACCCGAGTTGAAGTTCAGGTCTTTAAATGGTTTCACCGTGGCGGCCTCGATGGATGGTAAAGTTAAAAATGAGGTGCAAGTGTTGAAGTTGAATATGAGCCGTGGGCGTGCCAAAAATCATCCGATTAGCTTTGTCATTTAGCAAACAATCTGCAAGAAGAGAGTAAAACTCGAGCCATGGAAGCGTAAGTGAAGTATGAGCCGTGAAGGCGTAAGTGGAATTTGAGTCATGAAAGCGTAAGATTTCAATTAAGCCGTGACGGCGTAACTGAAATCTGAGCTATGAAGGCACAACTGAAATTTGAGCCATGAAGGCGTAAGCCAAGAGCCATTGTTTTTTTTAAGACCAATGATTTGCTTATTGGGTTTTCTAATGAATATTCTCGGGTTTACGGACGAGTTACCTTAAACAAGTCCGCTCCATGATGAACATGCTGTCGCTTTACGACCAACATTTTGGATTTGTTGGGTTTAGGAGAATCATTTTGGTTAACGGTCGCGTTACCATAAACACGACCGCCCCGATGAACACTCTTTAGCGATGTAACCAACGATTTGTTTATTGAGTTTGGAATGAACATTTCGATTTACAGACAAGTTCCCATGAAAGAGTCTGCTCCGATAATGAACACTTAACGTTTTTGGACCAGCGATTTATTTGCTGAGTTTTGAGATGAACATTCTGGTTTACGGATATGTTCCCATGAATATATCCGCTCCAGTAATGAACATACAAATTTGTATAGCGCGCTTTCAATCCGCTAGGATGTAGTAGTTTAGATCCTTTGAAGGATGTAGTAGTTCGTTACTGTGGCCGGCAACAAAGAGAATGATAAGAGATATGAACGTTTAAGTGGGACTTTGAATGATCCGTAAAGGATGTAAGTATATAAGTATACATACCTACTCCCCTCTTCTTGGAAAGATCGGAGAAGCGATAACACAACTTGACGATTGGTTCGGAGCTGCGGCGAATCGGCTCGACGAAATGAGTTCAATGAATTGATGACTATGGACTACGGACGAATTGATAACACAGCTCGATGAATGGTTCGGAGCAATGGTGACAGAACGAGACCATGGAGTAATGGAACGGAGGCGGTTCACCCGTAAATGAATGGCTCACCCATGTATAGATGGCTCATCCGTTACTTTGTTGCGGAGAACCTGTCGCGACTAGCCAGTAGAATTTGATAGCTTACCCGTGACTTTGTTGAATGGATGGCTCATCCAATTAAATTGACGGCTTAAACGATTGAATAGCCAGTTCACCCGTGACTTTGTTACGATTTGCTTGCGAGAAGTGTGGCAAGTTTTGGAGAAGTCACGAAATTTGGGAAACGGTTCGTTCGCAATGAATGTAGCTCGCTTCCGCAAATTTCAGAAAGTAATTTGTTTACAAGAAACGTGGCGCACTTTCTAGAACACAGGTTTTTGGCTCACGGGTTACCCCAAGCTAACACGGGTCAGTTAGTTGTTCGAGACAGGAATCGGATCGCCGGCTCGCAGATCGGTCCTCAACGGTGCGCGAGACGGATCAAGTGAATCATGGATCATGCCGAGCCAGTTGGGTTGGTTCGGGTTACGCCAACGATGCTTGCGGTTCGGTTTTTACAGCTTGGCAACTTCAATTTTCTTGTTCGTTGGTGGAGGCAATATGAAGACATGGCTCGGGTCTAAATATTTGCAGATAATTGTATCGATTGCGGAACCGTTATGAAGATGCAGCTCACAAGAAGATGACGGTCGAGTCATGGCTTGGGAATGATGGCTCTCCGATCAAATGACCGGGGGCATCAGGTCGCGGCTTAACGGACCTAAGGCGTCGGCTCGTGGATCAACGGTTTGGGGGAGTTTTCATGAGGAAGATGAGTTAATTTCCAAAACGGTTCACGAAAAAAGGTTCATTCACAAGGAATGTGGCTCATTTCCAACAATACTGGTACGCGGCTTAGATTCTGGTTTCTCTTTTGAGTGGCTCTACCGATGCATGCTGATCGACAATATTTGGTATTATTATCTTCTTTGGTATCACCGATGATCTCGACAATTCTCACCGTTTTATTCGGTATTGGCGTACTCTTTTTGTCAGCTCGCTGAGAAGTTGGCTCGCCGGATATGGTTTCTCTTTTTTGCGTACCGATGGGTGTTAAAGCGAGGCTCGTCGTGATCAGGTGGCTCCTGATTATCTGTAAAAAGATGGGAGTATAGGAGTATACATATCCACTCCCCCCCCCCCCCTCCACCCTCCACCCTCCACCCTCCACCCCCCACCCTTTTTAAAGGAAGGGGCAGCTGAAACCATCCGAAGATGTGCTGCCTACGTACCTTTTACAAGGATCAAGCCGCTTCGTAGTTCTTGAATGATATGATTCTTGTCTGAATTTTGGATAGGTGGTGTCGGCGCTACCGAGGTACCGCATGTCTCGGTCAATACTATTTTGCCGAGTAAGGAGAACAATGTTCGTGGGGCATCTGGATTCGCGTTGTATCTGGATTCGGCCGCGAAGAAGATTGAGGTCATTGAGAAGCTCATGGAGAAGAACGATGTTAAAGCCTTGGGAGACAGAGAGACCGCCTATACTTCCAATTCTCATGTTTTCTTTTTCTGTTTTAAGACTATGTTGTTCATGGCTTTTGGTGTTACTCTATTGTTTTTCAGAAAATTGCACCAAGTATTTCGGTTCTACCAAAAACAATTTTCCCAAAATATTCGCCATTAATAAAGGGTGTTACCGATTTACCGTCTGTTTGTTGAATTTGTTGAATTAGACGTTTTGGTTTACGTATGTGCTCCCGTAAGTACGTCCGCCCCAAGAATGACACTTAGATTTATTTACACCAGCGTTCTGTTAGCTGAGTTTTTGAGTTGGACATTTTGTTAGCGTATCTCTTGAGCAGTTAGGTGTGATGAAAACCGTTGCACTGTGGGGTGGATCCGATATAGGCGTTTGTTTTGTTTTTCCATGAGGCATACTGTGGAAGGTATCGAGGCGTCCTCGGTAATGCCGTTATTGGGCTTGATTTATTTATTTATTTATATATATATATATATATATATATTTTTTTTTTTTGTGCCGTGGTCGGCGACTAAGATTCACCGCGCCGCCGGGTTGTCAAGTTTTTGACAAATCGGCACGCGGCGAAGCGAATCGGAAGTGACGGCGCAGCTACGCGAATCAGCAGTGACCACTTTTCGATGTCTCGGCAAGCGAATCGGCAGTGACCACTCCTCGACGGCTCGGCAAAGCAAGTTGGCAGTGACGCCGAGCCGGGCCGCCGTAACTTAAGTTGCGAGGGGTTTGAAGATTGATCTTTGTGTCACCGATTTCTGAGTTGACACGTCGTATTCGATTTATCGCCGGTGCTCCGAAGAGAAGATTCGTTTTGTCACGGGTGGCCCATGGACTTACTGTCACCGTTTTATGGATGCACCGCGACTATGTTCATCTTGAGACATTGAACGGTTGCGCCATGATAATCGTTTGCGCAGTGTTTTCATAATGTCTGAGCCGTTGAACGTTTGCGCTGAGATCTCGAAACATCGAACGGCTGCACCGCGTTTAAGTCCGAACTGTTGGAACGGTGGCACCATGATAGTCGGTTGTGCCGTGTTTTTGTTAAGTCTGAACCGTTTGAACGGTGGCACCGTGATAGTCGGTTGCGCCGTGAACCAAAAATAAATGTATCTCTCTAACCATTGGTCCAAATGACTTCAAACCTGTTTTGGATAAAAGCTGACTCGATTATCTATCTCCTACCTAAATTTGAGCTCGGTATGCTTTTACCTTGGCTGTACCGAGCCGATTACTACAGCTCGGGTTTGAAGAATTCAGGTTGATACATCTTCAGTAAATCGGCTATATCTTGAGAAGCGCAACTCCAAATGTTGTCATTTTACTTGAGTTTGAAAGCTAACTCAAAATTGCATCATGTTTTAAAATATCAGCTCGCTATGTCTTTGTTACTGGCCGTGCCGAGCCGATCACTACGGCTCGTGTTTGAAAAATTCAGATTGATATATCTTCAGTAAATCGGCTATATCTTGAGAACCGCAACTCCAAATGATGTGATTCCAACTCTGTTGGAAAGCTAACTCAAAGATCTTTCATTTCACTATGGATCCGTGTTGTTTAGTGTATCACCAAGATGATACGATATGTATAACTTAAGGGGTCGTTTTTCCAAAGCTCTTGTATGGTTGGTCCACTTTTTGCTCGGTAATATCGGCTACGCAAGTTTGAGGGATGATAAAGTTGAATCCAATCTGCAAGAGGGTTGAAGTTAAACCCATATCATGATGATGTTAAAGCTGAAGTCAAGTCGCGGGGATGGTGAAGCGAAATCGAGCCGCGGGGAGGCGTGAAAATTTGGAGTTGATTCTCATGAGTTGTATCAGTAGGTTGATTTTTCGAGCTATGAGAGTGTTGAATCCGAGGTGCAGGAGACCCGTGAAAATTAGGAGTTAACTCTTAGTTGCAGGATGTTCTGCTGATTTGTGGCTCGTCCGATTTTCTGTTATTTATAAGTCGATCCACTCCTTCTAAAGTATCGGAGAAATATAATAGACTGTTCACCCATGACTTTATTGCGGAGAACATGTCGAGATTAGCTGATAGACTTTGACGGCTCACCCGATTGAATATATGGCTTGCCCGTGACTTTGTTGCAGAGAACGTGCCATGGTTAGCAGGTCGAACTCGACGGCTAACATGATTGAATAGATGACTCACCCGCGACTTTGTTGCGGAGAACCCGCCGTGATTAGCCAGTAGAATTCGATGGTTCGCTTGCGAGAAGCGTGGCTCATTTTGGGGAGACAGTTCGGTTTTCAAGAAACGATTCATTCGTAAGGAATGTGGCTCGTTTCCTAAAAAACGGGTAAGCGGCTCGGATTCTGGTGACAATTGGTCGGTAGATCAGGTTGATGGCTTGTTTAAACACTTCACGGGTGATTGAGTGCACATCTTGCAAGAAAAGTTCATGGGTGACCCGATGCGCGGCTTGAAAAACAGTTCACGGGTGACCCGTTTTGCAGCATGGTAAAATAGTTTGCGGGTGACCTGTTGCGCAGCTTGGATCCATGTAAGTGACAAGTGAACGGCGAATCAAGTTACTCTCCAAAACGGTTCGCTTAGAAAAAGTGTGGCTTGTTTTGGAGAAAGCATGAGATTCAGGAAACGGTTCGTTTGGAGAAAGTGGTTCGGTTAAAGGAAGCGTGGCACACTTTCTAGAGCAATGAGACAACGGCTCGCCGTTTATAGATCGGGTTAACCGATGGTGTCGTCGTCGTTGTTATGCTCCTCTAGAGTCGCCAATGATGTTGGTGATTCACGCCGTTCCGTTCACGGATAGTGCTCCTTTTGTCGGCTCCCGGTTCGGTTTTACCGCCGCAGTTAAGAAAAATGGCGGCGGCGTGAAAAGTAATTGACGGCGGAAAATCTCTCGGAATTGTTGTCCCGGATTTGGATCTGTTAACCAAAGAGGTGGATCTTGTCCTGCCGTTCTGTCTAGTTGTTCCAGATCCGTCGGGAGGCGTCTTCTCCTTGTTGTTTTGACCGGTAGCTCCAGATCTGTTTGGAGGCGTCTCTTTTGGATCGGCGCTGCCGTCCGTTGTGTTCGTTGTTTCCGGTTATCTTCTCGAACTTGCTCGTGGTTTCTTCGTGTGTGAAGCTTTTGGCTCCCCTCCTTCTAGCGCCAAATTGTGGGAGCTAGATTCCTACAATTAGATTTGTAGGGTCGCGGTAGAGCTGCAAAACTTCTAGGTTAGAAAACAAGAACAATTGAGAAGAAAGAGTTTATTATTAGCTGTGTAGCTGTGAAAGTGAGTACAAGAGTTTTTGCTAAGAATTCGTGATCCCCCTTAATGGGGATGATACAATGATTTATAGTCAACTAAGTCGGCTAGGGTTTTTGCTTGAGCTGCACTCCTTAGGTCGGCCGGCCCATCAGCTGTTTGGCCCACCTGTGATTCGGCTCGGCCCAATTATTTGGGTTGCACCGAATTGGGCCTGGTAAGTTAAAGTCCATTATGTAAGTCGGTTCATCCAGTTTGTTTCGGTATAACATGTGGTTTTCGGGTCTTCTAACCGGCTGGTGGATCCTAGGTATTTTTGGGTGCTCTCCTATATCCAGACTTAGTCATTTTCTTTATGTTGATCTTCAAGGGGTGGAAATTGACCCCTACATCATTCGGCGTGTATTTTTGTGAAGCATCAGGCCAAAAGATTAGTTTGGAAAAGTCTAAAATCTTATTCTCCTCGAATGTTAGCCGTGAGTTGGAAAAAGTAATAAGTGATGAGAGTGGTATTAAATCAACGAAGGATTTACCTTGGAATGCTTGTTCTTCAAAAGAGAATGAATAAGGTGACATTTTGGTTATATTCTTGAGAGCGTGTCATCAAGATTAGCAGGATGGAAGACTCGATGTTTGAGTTTTGCGGGCCGCTTAACGCTTATAAAAACTGTTATTTCTTCGATTCTTGAACATGCGATGAGTACGATTTATTTACCAAAATCTACACTTGAAAGTCTTGACAAAGCTTCTCGATCTTTCTTGTGGGGGAGTACCATGGAGAAGAGAATGCAACATCTTCTAAGTTGTTCGCAGTAAGTACATGGTTAAGGAGTTATCTGATGAGTCTTGGATGATAGCAAAGAGTCATTGGTCGTCGACGTAGCGTAGTGGTGGAATAGGATTGAGAAATGTGGTAGTGTCATGAGTGAATTAGGTCATTGGGGATGGTAAGACTATTCGGTTTTGGTTAGATAAATGGCTCACACATAAACCATTAATGGAGGATGTAAGGATGGATTTACCGGCGGGTATAGAGACTATGCGAGTGTGTAATTTATGGCAAAATGGAATGGGTGGGTTGATTGATCGGATTGAATCGTATGTGTTTGAACATATCATACTGCGGTTGCAAGCGGTGGTAATTGATAATGTTAGTGGCTGAGGAAGATGTTCATCCTATTGGGTTTGGGTCATCCTGGCTGAGGAAGATGTTCATCCTATGTGTTTTGTGTATTGATACTATTGATGAACATCACTCTTTATCAATTACTGGCTGAGGAAGATGTTCAACCACAGTTCGATGGTGATTCACCTAAGGTGATGAAGAAGTTGATGTGTTTGGTTGAGGAAGAAACGATGCAATTGGTGTGTGTTTTTTGAGCATGTGGGCTTCGATATTATAAGGCCCAAATTTTTGTTTGGTGTGGTTAAATGAAGACCCAAACTTAAGTCATTTTTAGAAAAGTGGGACGTGGCATATTAGGAGGTGCTGATGTGGCATAAGTAGGAGAGAGTCATTTTTACTTTCATATAGTAGACTAGGTCAATACCCACGCATACGCACGAGCTTTTTATATAAAATGTTAGATGTCAAAGAGTATTAGCTTGATCGTGACACATATGATAGGTTTTGGCACATGCATGATCTAAATATTTATCGAGCTTGAGTGTTAGACTCTCGAGCACGTCGATAAGTAATTGAAATCATCGTAGCACCTTTAGCTTCTGCCATTTAAAGAAAGTATTATTTTTCAACAAATCTTTCAGCCAGCAAAACAAAATGTAAAAGTAAGACTTACATTTTGAATCGTAAAGAGGGAAAAGTGGAATGATCAATCCTCCCATACAAATCCAACTTCTCCCCAATGCAAGTCGCATGGTTCATAATTTATCACTTTAGACACTCCAAAATCAAGAAAATCAATACACAAAACACAACACATGTAAATGCTTAAAAAGGGAGGGATGAA
This sequence comes from Draba incana, assembly GCA_963576765.1. Lineage (NCBI taxonomy): Eukaryota > Viridiplantae > Streptophyta > Magnoliopsida > Brassicales > Brassicaceae > Draba > Draba incana. Next base: position 19,434,519 of record OY755202.1, on the reverse strand, counting down.
GAATACGCTATCCCCAAATAACAATTGACCATACTTACAAGAAAATAAGTTAAACATTATCGTTGTGGCATAAGTGCATAACTATGACTATTTCCAGGAAATAGTGGACAATGTTCTCCAATTGATAAAAGTCCTCCACAATGTCACTTTTCAACATAACAATGGCAACACAAACAAAATTTACTATTTTTTTCCAACTTGCACAATCACTCAATTATACTTACCAAAAATAGAGAAGAAATACGACTAATCTTATACGAAAACAACAACTGAATATCAGGGAAGGGTCACAAAAGCAAACTCTAAAATCAAAGGCATATCCATAGTTTGTTCGCCTTTCTCTCCTCGCTCTCTCCCCCATTGGCCTTATTCCCCACTCACAACACTCTCATAGTAGAGAAAGACTTATAGTGGGAGCATCTTGTTAGTCGGTGTAGCGTTCGAAGTGCCTTAATATCATATTGGTCCTTGAGAAAGCCGTCAAAACTACAATACACGAAGAATAACTATGCTCTAACATCACAAACATATGAAATAATCAAAGTCTAGTAGAATAGTAATCTAAGTTCTTGACTACACTAAAAACTTGTCATTGTTGGATATATGAATATAGACTGTGTTAGGACAATTAAATGGCTGGGAATTTAAAATTTTCAGAGTAATTGGGGAAGGCTCATATGGCGTGTACTAATCAAAGGCGTTCGTTTGAAGACATATGAACACACCGATTCAGTCTAACCCTTTGACGCTGCTCATTTATCCAAATCACTTGACATAGATTGTATACCCAACTCGAGGTTGCCAACTGTGATAGGTTGCACATGTTGTTCAAAGCAAGGAGTTGATGTCACATGACCTAACTTCTCTTTATACGCCAGCAATTATAATCTATTCCGACGAATGGGTCTTGTTTTCCCGGTAAGCATCTTCACAATGATGCACAACCTTTAGGATTATTCTTTGGCGTGGTTTTAGGGTATATTTGTCTTCTGTGATTGAGATGTGTACATTTTGTTCCTCTACAATTTTCATTCATCATATGTACCTTGGTGACAATCCATCGCCAAAATTTGTGTCGTAAGCTTTACTTCTTCATAGCAGCTTCCCTAGCTTGCAAAGGTAGAACCATGACTGGGTTATTAAAAGGTTTTTCTAGTAGTAAAAAGTTAAGATAAAAAAAAAAATAGTTAAAAGGTTTTGCATGACATTACCTTTTTACAAACCAAAGAAGTCTGAAGAATCAATCAAGACCTTTTGCATCTAATCAAAACATCAGTATCCTCATCTCCTCCTCCAAAAACTTTTTTCAATTTCATTTTCATCATCCTCATCAACCAACACCATTGGAGATGATCATGAGATAAGACTTTAATCGTGACTCGTAAGTTTTAACTTTTAAGAGAATGTAAATATGATTTTAAGTGTAGCGGCCTAGGAATAACAAGTAGTTAAGTTTTGAAAACATAAGAGAAAAAGTTTAAACAATATAACGATCAAGTAAATCTATTTTCTCGGATATGAGAGGATGGTTTGTTTGAGCAGAGATTAATCGTAAAGCAAACATCTAAAACCAAACAAATTAGAAACGAAAACTGAAGAGCATATCAATCCAGTTCGAAAAAGAAACAAACAAACAAAAAGTTTCAAATCCAAAATTCAGGAAAGCTAATGCGTTGAAAATTGGCAAGAAATTGATTCAAAACAAAACAACAAAATAATGACAATTTCTGCATCTCCAATCTATTACTACAAAACTTAAAAAACACAAAGTGGAACCTGAATGTGTGGGAAGAAATAAGATGATTCGTTCTTCCGCTTGGCTTTTCAAAATATGAATATGAAGAAGTAGAGAAAGGGCGTACTTCTATAAGAATTCTTTTTTTTTTTTTCAAAAATTCTTTGAGTGCAAACTTTGGAAAACGGTGAAGGCTAAGGAATTACAAGTTGAAGATGAAGAGAATTGAAACGTAATTTGATCATCTAGCGTTCATTGTAACGTGTAGGGTAAATTAAAGAGTAAAACATAAATTAAATTTTGATTTATTTTTTAGAGTGTCACATGTCAAATCATATGGAGAGGGTTAACTCTCTTTTCCTATACTATATGATTAGCGAGAGCATAACACAAGTTTAGAATATAACCATAATAATAGATTTTAGTCAAGCGTAAAATGATATTCATATGAAGAGAAAAAATTATGATACAATACATTGGTTTTTTTTTTTTTTTTTTTTGGTCAAAATGATACACTACATGGTAAACAGAAAAGAATTCACATATTCAAATTATACAAGTACACAAAATTATCTTTTTTTAAAAAAAAAAAAAACCGTGCATGACTTTTATATTTAGTACTCCAACAAAAGAAAAAATGGGAAAATGAGAGAGAGGTGTAGAGAAAATGATTAGTCTCATAGGTCAATAATACATGCACATTTGACCAATCAATACAAGGAGCCGAAGAGGTAAGCACAATCACTTTTCTACATGTGTAACCTTTTAAGAGCATTTACAAATATTTGGATTTTATAAGGAGAAGCCGAGGAGACAAACACCATATCTCCTTTTTTTGAAACACCATATCTCCTTTTATTATTGAAGTTTTTTTTTAGATGGAGAACGAACAGAAGAAGCAGAAGTCTCTCGTAGGAGAGACCTCAAAGATGAAGGAAAATGATTGTTGTGATGAAGACAAGTTTGTGTGGCCATGGACTGGTATTTTAGCAAACGTACCAACGGAAATTGACAAGAAAACTGGTCAGAGAATAGGCAAAAGCTTGTCAACGTTACGTGATGAGCTAACACGTAAAGGGTTTAATCCAACTAGAGTCACTCCCGTTTGGAATATTAAAGGTCATTCTGGTTTTGCTTTGGTGGAGTTCAATAAAGACTTTGTAGGATTTGAGCATGCAATGAAATTCGAGAGGAGTTATGAATTAGATGGCCATGGAAAAAAAGCTTGGAACAATGGTACATCGTTTGTTTTTACTTTTTAAAATGCACATATATATATATATATATATATATATATATATTTTGGATTGTAAGGTTATTTCTTTTCTTGACATGGAAAAAAGGTATTCTTCACTCAAGAGATGAAAAGCTTTATGGATGGGTCGCACGAGAAGACGATTACAATGAAAATGATATTGTTGGCAAGAGTCTCAAGGAGAAGAGAAATTTGAAAAGTGTATCGCAGATCCAAGAAGAAGAAGAGAGGAAGATGAAACAGCTTGTCCAAAGTATGTCTCAATCGATTGAGATGAAGATGATATGCAAGCAAGAGCTTGAAGAGAAACTTGATCTGACTTCTTATGTTTTGGACAGTTTGCGTTTTAATTATCTTCAGTTAAACAGAACTTACCAAGAAGGTAAACCGTAAACACACACACACTTAATTAGCTTTGAAACATAATGTATTTGTGTTCTTGTTTGTGATGGTTCTAATGTTTGTTCGTCTTCTTGATGAGAAGAGACTGAGAAGATGCACGAGAACGTGCAACAGCTGTATGAGCAGATTCAGCAAGAACATGATAATTCTATGTTGGAATTGAAAAGAAAGAGGGAGGAGCTAGAGGAGCGTGCAAGACAGATCGAGCAACAGGCAAATATAAACGAGGCTGAGATGGTGAAATACAAACTCGAAAGAGAAATGGTATGATTTCTCTATAAATCAGAACAAACAAGATCATAAGACGGTAAAATCACTTGCCATTATTTTTTACTATAGAATCGAAGGGCCATGTTGGACCAGAATGAGGCGAATGAAGAAGCAATGAAACTTGCGGAAAAGCACAAGGCAAGTTGTTCTTTAGGTAGACTGTGAATTCAATAAGTTTCCATGTTCGACTTTTGAGTTTTTGAAACTCTTGCAGAAAGAGAAAGAAAAGCTTCATGAAGAGATAAAGGAAATGGATGCAAAGCTAAATGAAAGGCAAGAGCTGGAGATGGAGATGGAGATAAAGAAGCACATGATGGGTAGTGATGGAGATGCATTGGTTAAGTTGGCCAAGAATCAGATAGAGCTCGAAGCTAGAGAAACGGCTCTACAAGACATAATGATGACTCTAATTCAAAAAGAACGTGTGACCAACGACGAGTATCAAGATATTCGTAAAGAGTTGATCAAGGTACAAAAAAACATGATGAACCTGTCTCTTCTAAGCTCCTTCGGTTTGTTCTTGACTTTTAATATTACTTTGATGCACAGTTATGGAATATGAATGAAGATTTGATGAGTAGTGAAGAGAAGGTTAGAGTGAAAATAATGGGGGAATTAAATTTGGAGCCGTTTATAGCAGCAGTGAAGAGGAAACATGGAGGTAGAAGATTAAGAGTAGAGAATAAGGCTATGACGTTGTGTTCATTGTCATTCAAGATGGGCAATGGTATCCATTCAAAGTCGACGTTTCTGACGGAAACCCAAAGGTATAGACTTTTACTTGCAAATCCCAAAGATGGGATCTTTCCTTTCGTTATATTGTCTCTCAAGATTTCAAAATATGAAATTGCAGAGAGTGGTGGATGAAAATGACGATAAGTTGCTTATGCTAAAGAACGACTATGGTGAAGAAGTTTATAATGAAGTAATCAGAGCAAAACTAGAAATGGTGGATCATAACGCGAGTGGTAGCTATGCGGTTTTAGAACTTTGGAACTTTGAACAAAACTGAAAGGCGACACTGGAAGAGGCGATTGAAGTGATGTTGAAGATACGGTCGTATCTTGATGCAACAAGGAACAAACGAAAGAGGGTTGAGATCTACTTACAAGATTAACAACAAACAAAGAAAGAGTTTGAAGGAACAGTGGTCAGATTGTGAATGGTTTTTGCTTTGGAATATTTTTTTATCTGGTTTCTATTCCTCTCGATCCATTCACTTTCCAAGTTATTTGCCTCAAATAATTACTAGTTGTACCTTTATTATAAGGTTGCGTCTTTGGAATACTTGTTTAATTTTATTAAATCTTGTTTCGGTTAAACCCATGAGAATTGAAGCCACGCAAAGTTAGAAGAAAAACTACTAAAACAGAAAGCAAAGAGATACTGTACAAGGTGTGTAGCACAGAGGCAAGGTTTTAAAAGACAGAAACTGAAGCAAGCTTTGATTTTAGTTGCATTGATCCGAATTAGAATTTGGCTTGTTCCCTAAGTTAACAATGATGATAATACACTCACAGTGACAAGGTGAAGGACTGGTCCTTTTAACTCTTCAGCCTCCCTACCCAACAACTTAAATTACCGATAACCCATATAACTGGTTATCAGCTTTATAGCCATGGCTACCTGACCAGTAAACAAATCCATGAGCCCGATAGAACAAAAACCACCCTAGTAAGAGTTTTGCCAGAGCTGCTGCTGCTTCTGCTGAGTTTGCTTTGAGGGCTGACCTTGCGAGCCACCGTCCCTTGGGTTTTGCTGTTGGTGCTCCATTGACATCCCGGTTTGGGGCTGATAGTAGTTTTGGTAACCGAGCGACCCATACTGCTGTTGCGCCTGTTGCTGAGCTTGACGTAGCTGCTGAGCCTGTTGTTGTGCTTGAAGGTTGTAGAACGTGTTGCTTGGGACACCCGACATGGTTTGCGAGCCAGGTCCATGTAGCCATACAGGCATTTCATTCTGAGATAAAGCATTCTAGCGTTAAATGTCAAAACAAAGATCTATCCTTCCAAGTGTCAATACAAGAAAGAAACAATTACCTGCTGCTGTTGCTGCTGCTGAAGTGACAACAGATGGCCATTCTGTTTGTATTGTAGATTCAAGACGTCTTCATAACTAAGTGTTGCCCCTGTAGGAGTTGCCTGTTGTTGTTGTTGTTGGTTAAGAGGGAAGTTTCCAGCTCCAGCTCCAACATTGCTTGAGTTCCCAAACCCATAGGCAGAGGAGGTAACCGGAGAAGTTGCTGACTGAGGCAGATTACTGGCTGAAATGTTGTTTTTGTACTGCGGAAGTAAAGCAGCCAGTGACTGGTGGTATGAGCTGTTACCAGCAAATGCTTGCTGGAAAGCTGATGGCATGTACGGGTAGCTCTGAGGCATCAACGGGTAACCAATCATGTTGGCATAGTGAGCCATAGGCACTGGGGGCTGAGAATAAGGATGCATTGCAATCTGTTGAGGAAGAGCTGGTCCAGTAGCAATATTGGCACCAGGTAAGTTCTGCTGGTTTGACTGCGTTGTTGGAGCACTACCGCCTCTAAGTGCCTGCATATGACAAAATATAACCACAACATTGTAAGTCGAACAATTCCTTTGTAGTATAGAAGGAAGACACAAACCATTCCATGTTCATATAGACTAATACATTGAGCAAGAAAGACAGCAGAATCACCAACTCTCATAATTTTTAGAGCACAAGAAAGGACCTAGACATGTAACTGAAAGAAATTGGATTCATTTTTTTGTCTACACGTAAAAGGATCACCTCTGGCATGGACAGGCTTTGGCCACCTAATGACGAATCATTGCTTCTTGACGGCATAGACTGTACACCTGGGAAAGTTGAGTACTGAAGCTCAAGCTCCCTTACACCTTGTGCTGTCTGTGCCAATAGGTTGTTGGGAACTGAATGTGTATACCCTTGCTGAAACAAATGATGTTAACCAAGAATTATAAAGGATACTATACAAACTACCTTTTCGATACATCTTTATATCATAAAAGGAGATACCCTTAAGCTACATTTGAAAACCACAAGCTGCAAAACCTTGGAACTTTGTTGTAATAAATGTAGCTTACCATCACATTTGTAAATGAGTCAAGATTTTGCATCTGATTCTGCGTGCTTGTCTGTGAGGCATCAAAGGCGGTATTCAGCTGCTGCTTCGCATTTTCATATGCATACTCTGGCTCAGACTGAGCAAACGAGTACTGGTTCTCCTGATGAGCAGTTTCAGGATTGTCTGGCAACAAAACCTCTCGCTTAGATTCTGAAGAATCATCATAATTTTCTGTAGACACATGGACCATATTTCCATTGGATATGCTTCCACGATGTTCATCTCCATAGAACTCGGTATTTCTGGCCACAAACAACCCAAAAAATGGTGAGCACAAAGGAAAAGAGTCCAGCAACTGTTTATTAAAGGAAAGTTGTTAATAAGGGCATGCCTAGCATCAACACGTTCACTCTGTTGAGCTACTTCAAAAGCCTCTTCTAAGTTGTTGCCCAAAGGCCTTGATCCAAAACCTCCAAAATTTCCAAAACTTAACTGTGAGCACTCTTCTGTATGGATTAGCAGATGATCTGGAATTACGACAGCAGGTCTTGCATCATCATGCGAGGAGTATTGATCACGGTTCTCTATGCTTAATTCTTGAAGGTTGGCAGCAACAGATGAACCATCCTCTTCATCTGAAAGGGAATATTGACACAGGAATAAGATATCATCAAGAACAAACATAAGTATATAATCATACATGCCGTCAATTTTCCAACATGCTTTTGCGCAACTTGCATCAAAAAGATAACCAGGCAGGAAAAACAGAACTGAAAAAGTAAAGCTCTGCAATAAACCCAATAGAGGAGAAGCTTCGTCTAGTCCATCTGAGTTTAATTAAAAACCAAAAGACTAGACAAGATTCTTTCACTAATCGCGGTTGCTAATATGATCTAGTTGCAGGGGCACATGGTAGTTCATGAAACACAACCAATGAGGTGTGACATACCATCAAAAGAAAAATTCAATAAAGCATCTGCCAAATTATGAGCCACTATGATCAATATATGTAGTGCAGAGACATGCATGCACAACACATCATTATCAGTAGAGCATACAGCAACTCTTTTCCAAACAAGTTGGAAACACGAAGTAAGATTTTTACCTTTGTGGTGCTCAACAGGATGGCTCTGCGTTTGGTCTCTGTATGGATTATCATCAAACTCAGATGACACTCCAGAGTTATCTTCCTGAACAGCTCCACCAGCGACAGTGTCAGGCTGCATGTGCTGCTCTCTTCCAAGATTTCCAAAGGGACCATTTTCTGCTAAATGTGTATCTTCCATCTGGCCCTTCAAATGTTGATCACTTTTACTGGATTGGAAATCTGCTTGTCCATTGAATACCTCTGACTCAGTTTGAGCCACTGAAACAGAAGAAGTGCTAGCAGCCACTGGCTTCTCAATCGAGGGCCATTCACCTTTCACGGGTACATGTTGATTTGCAGCACTTTGATGCTCGTGATTAACCTCAGAACGCATATCATCATTTTTCAGAGAGTTCGTTGACTTGTTTCGAGGTCTGCCCATCTTCACAATGTCAGCCATAGACATCTGACCTGCAGCTCCAAACCATGCGGGCTGATGCCCAGAAACAGACTGTGATGATGATGTTCCACCACCCGAGGTAATAGTTGGCGTCTTACTTTCCACAGCAACAGAATCACTGCATAATACATACAACATACATGAGCAACCTGCAGCTCAGATGTAGAGTTGAACGAAACTATAATTCTTGAAAATGAAAAATAGAAAGACTACAGCAAGGAAAAAGTGAAGTATGGCAAAGTAAGGTCTTAACACAATTTCATCAGAGGTGCAAGATTTTGATAACATGACCACAACTAACATTTTCATAAATATTGAAAACTCGATATCGAAGTGCATACACTTTCACTATGCTAAAAAAGCTTCATTGTTACTAGTAAATTAAACATCAATTGTATATGAAGAATTGCTTAGCATCAGCATAAAACTTTCAAGCCTCGTCAAAAGAAAAGTATTCAAGACTCTGAAACAGTAAGCTCATATGTTCTTCTACGATTAAGCCACAAGCCACCTAACTACTTCAAGCCATTCAGAATCAAAACCAATCAAAGTTCTGTTAATCAGGGAAGCCCAATAGTTGGTCTGAAAGCTGACTAACTAAATCCTACCAACATATCTCTGACAATATTAGGCAATAGTCCATAATCAATTATTTATTTTAAGGCAGGCTACTGACTTGTCCAATTGCATACAGCTTGTAAAACTAAGAGAGTACAGTGAATATCAAAAATCCACTAGACCAGAAGAAGGAAGTACTTCCCAACAAAGGATAAAGAAGCAATGTAGTCACAATCCTAGTCAGATTCATTGTTTACAGCTTAAATAGGGAAGCTAAGTCTATTGCAAGGAACTATCCGGTGCTGCTTGTCATTAAAGAATGGAACTCGTGGAAGATGACAAAAAGAAGAAACACATAGATGTAAAAGGGATATTTCTTTGCAACAAACCACATATTTGAGGCACTAAGAAAACCAATGAATCTGATTAAGATCAGCTTATCGACTATATTGTTTGTTATTGTGTCTTTTGGGACAGTCATATGGTATTAATGATTTATGAATATTAATACTACCCTACGCTCTTTATTTGTGCACTGTCACAGTTTCCTTTGTTAAGAAAATGTCTTGTTTTTCCATCACACTTGTTGCATCATGCAGTTATGCAGACAAGTAAGTTAAAATGATCACCTGTGTGGTATCTGATGGTGGCTCGAAACTCCAGATGTAGAAGAAAAAGAAGCTTGAGAAGTCTGCATCCCGCTCTCCCTTTTGTTTGTAGTTTTTCCTTGGTAACTTCCCGACTCTGAAAGATGGAAATACGATAACGGGGATTCATAAGTAAGATTTCTGATCTACTATCCAAAAGTAAAAGTTCCATGTTTGTACCACTGGAGCTGAAAGGCGTAGCTCCACTTCGCCCAGTATAACGATCAGAACCACCTTTATTCCCACGGTTGTAAGAGTTACTATAGCCTCGTGAGCGGGAATCCGGTATATCCCTAGTCTGAACAAACAAGCAATGTTATCAAAACTTAAATGTATATAGAAAAGAGAATCATGACAAATTATCTCAACATAGTTGTTGCCAAGGGGAAGGAATCAATCACATGGTTTGAGCAATTACTATATGTTTCTAACTAAAATGCCAAGAAAAGACTTGAAAAAACCATATATATAATCTTACCTCTTTCTTCTTTTCTTTTTTGCTCTTGACCTCGTGAAAAGGATCTGAATAGTGACAGAAAAAAAGAAAAAGAGAATCAGTATCACATTAAGCATCTCGAAAGCAAAAGATAGAGCTACACAAAATATACTGACAATGACTAAATGCTCAAATCTAATTTGGAACCCTAATTAACAGAAACTGTCAGTACCAAGTCCAGAAGAAAATGAGAAACCCTAATAATCAATGAACCGTTTGAGAGAGACCTTGAGAGAGGAGGCGATGAACGGCTTCGTTAGGATCCATGTTACAGTCCTTGAGCACGGCATAGATCTCGGCTTCAGGCCAGTTCACGATTTCCATTAAACTTTGAACCATCTTCCTCGACCCAGACGGAATATCAGAAATCCCGTTTGAGTTTTTTCTGGCTCCGGCACTTGTACCATCGCCGACGACCTTGCCGCTCATCTTTAAGCTCTCTCCGTGAATCAGATCTGAACAAAACAACGCCGCTTCTCTGCCTATCTCTGTCGCGAAAGGAAGAAGAGGAAGAAGAGAAGGTAGCAGCGAGGAGGAGGAGGAAGAAGAAGTTTATATCTGTCTAAAGGAAACCCTCTCTCTCCATTTTTTATTTTATTTTATTTTTTTTAAAAAAATTTTGTATCTTAGTTACTCCACCGTCATTGGAGTTACTGTTCGAATGCTCAAATCCATTCTTTTTCTTATAAACATTTTGTTTTTCTTACTTTAGAATAACTATTTTGGAAGAAAATATTGGTGTGTGAATGGATTGGAAGAGTTGATGAAGATACATTATCTAAAGATTTTTTAGATTTTCTTTTATACAATTTAAAATTTTTCTTTAGATAAAATTTTGTATAACAAAAGTATAAAGATTATGTGCCTTTTCAAGCAAACCACATACAAAATAAATTTTATATATATACACACAATTTAGAAAAAAAATATTTTAAAATAACATTTGGAATATATATTTTTTCAAAAAATCTATTAGATTGAAAGTCTTCCAAAATGTGGATCATAATCTAAGCACCATAAAATCACTATGATATCTAATTCGGAACTAAATTTAGAGGCATTATGGACACAAGCATGTGTTTCTTCTATTATTCAAAGTGTTTATTAATTTGAGAGATAACTTTTATCAACCAAAAAACTAATATAAATAATTTTTAGCTTTCAGAGCGTGAGTGAGCTCATGGGCAATCATGAGGTTATCTCTAATGTTCCAAGGACGAATGCATATTGACTATTGAAAATGATATATGGAATAATTGGTTGCATACGTTTAACCAAGACTTTGGAGATGATCTTGTATGCAACATTGCAAAGGCTAATAGGACGAACGTCTTTCATGGTTTCAGTTTGTTCCTTTTGTTTTTGGAATGAGGAGAAAATTGGTGTGGCTGACAGATTCTGACATGACACCATCGACAAAAAACTGCATGATTTCTTTGATCACTTTTTATCTCTGATAATTGGACAATAATTTTGGTAGAAAGCTCCATTAAATTCATCGAGTCTAGGGACTCGATCTCATCCAGTTGAAAATCTAGTGTTCTTTATTTCTTCCTCAGTGATTTCTTTCGTGAGTTCTTGATTCATGAACGAAGAGACTTTCATTTTAATTTCAACGAACTCATAGTTAGCCGTTGAATAACTTTTGAATAGGTTGGAAAAATCTCCATGCTGCTCAAGATTGAATTCATATTTGATTGACATGATTCGATTTCGTGCTTTTTTTATTTTTGCCCTTCGAGAAAAAAAATTGTGCTATGATCCCCATCTTTGAGCCATGAAACACGACTCTTTTGTTTCCAATACTTTTCTTCATTTTGATAAAATTTATGAAGGTCGGCTTTACTCGATGATAACATAGTGGCGTCGGGTGATGGTTTAAGAAATTCTGCTTCAAGTTGTGTTTTCAACTCATTCACACTCTCAATGCTCGGAAACGCCAAGCCAAATCATATATGGCGGTCAAAACAAACATCACCAAAGCTTATGACAAAATATAATGTAATTTTCTTCGACAAGCTATGTTATCTCTTGGTTTTTTTGTGAATAATGGGTTCGCTGGATCATATCTTGCGTTCAAACAGTCACCTACTCAGTACTCGTTATCGGATTACCATATGGATTTCTCCAACCTCGTAGGGGTTTAAGTCAAGGAGGCCCGCCCTCTCCATATTTATTCCTTATTTGTGCCGAAATCCTTTCTCAGAAGATCGATAGCGCGCAAAATCAAAACAAACTTCAAAGACTCTCAATCGGCGGCCCACGTGTAACACATCTATTCTCCGCTGATGATTCAATTCTCGAGATAGTAACACACTCACATTGATATTGAGATTGAGAGAGTATGGATCTTTGTCCTGCCAATTAATTAATCACCAAAAATCCTCCATCTCATTTTGCTCCAAGACAAAGATCGAGTTCAAGCCATACTTAAGATCCATTCGATTGGTGGATGCGGTTATCTTTGTCGCCCAGAACAATTCAGGCAAAGTTTGTGAACGCACTAACGGATGGAATAATCACTACCTCTCGACTCAAGGTAAAGAAGGGGAATTTTGATAACTACCCCAAAATTGAATGAAAATTTGAAAACTACCTTTAATCTTATAGAAGTTGGAAAACTATACTTTTTTATTTAAAATTACGTAAATACCCTTATATATTTTTTAAATTCTTATATGAATGTAAAATAATGAAATATCATTGAAATTAAAATGAAAATTAAAGTTTGTATTTAGTTTTAATTTTTTAAAAAATATTCTATTAATTAATCAGTATATAAAAGATAAAACTAAAATTATAAAAAAAATCACATCAGACTTATTTTACACAGTTGACTTATATTTTATTGGTTGGTTTTTTAAATTGTCGATTTATTTAACCGCTGACTTATTTTTTTAGCTTCGTTGACTTAGTTTGCAGCACTGTTGACTTATTTTTAATTGTTAACTTATATTTCGTTTGTGTGATTTCTTACCCTGTCGACTTATTGAACCATTGACTTATTTTTTTTTATATCCATCGACTTAATTTACAATTTCGTCGACTTATTTTCAACTGTTGACTTATATTTTTTTTTGCTTGATTTTTTACTCTATCGACTTATTTAACCATCGACTTATTTTCAATTTTTGTCGACTTAATTTTCTACTTCGTTGAGTTATTATAAACTGTCGACTTACATTTCATTTGCTTGATTTTTGATATTGTCAACTTATTTAAACTATTGACTTAATTTGTTGAGTTCGTCGACTTAAACTTGTTTGTTCAACGATTTATTTTAAAAAGTCGATTTATAGATTTGTTGGTTGATTTTTTACTTTGTTGACTTGTGTGAACCACTGAATTAATTTGTTATGTTCATCGATTTGATTACTTAATTTGTTATGTTTATCGATTTGATTACTTAATTTGTTATGTTCATCGATTTGATATTGGTTTATTTTATTTTTTGGATATATTTGATTACTTTATATAAACTATATCCAAATTATTAGTTTTAAAATTATAATTTAACTTTGTATTTAATTTAAAAATTAAATCATTTCATAAAAAACAAATATAAATTAATTTGCAAAGATTAGTTAGGGGTATAATTGTCATTTACTACATAAAAGAGGGTATTTTTCAAATGTTGAAAATTTTGGTATACATTGCCAATTTCTAACAAGTTTCAAAGTATAGAAGCCAATTTTTCCAGTAAAGAAATACTCTTAAAACCTGTTGCGTTAGCTATGCCTGTTTATATGATGAATTGCTTTAAACTGCGGAAAATAATATGTGATGAGATACATGGAGTTTTATCAAAGTTATGTTGGGGTCAAAAAAATGGTCGACGAAAGATGTCTCTAGATTGCTGGAGTCGGTTGGCAATCTCTAAAAAGCAAGGTGGCTTAGGTTATTGCGATCTCAACGATTTCAATTAAGCCTTACTTGATAAACAAGTTTGGAGAATTATGCATTCACCAAATTTTGTATTGTATTGCCTCCTCAAGAGCCGTTATTTTCCTAATGATGATTTCTTGAATGCCACAATTGGTTCTAAACCTTCTTCGGATGGTCATCGATAATACATGGAAGAGATTTACTCGCTAAGGGATTACGATGCCAACTTGGCCACAATAACATTGATGCCACCACTGATACTGATAAGTGGAATCCATCTCATCCACCACGGGCGGCCACACCCATCGATTCAAACCAGAACATTAAGGTTAAAGATCTTTGGTCTTCAAAGCAATGGGATGTTAACAAACTATAAGACCTTGTTATCACACACAGAGATGTAATTCGCCAAATTTACATCTGACACATCCTCGAAATGACACTCATATGGCATTATACTAAAGATGGAGTGCACACAGTTAAATCTGGATATTGGCTTGCTTCACAAGATTGAGAAGAAATAGTTTAACCTCCCATTGGAGATCCTAATGTAAAATCAAATGTATGGTCTCTCCCGTTGATGTCAAAACTAAAATTATTTACATGGAGAGTTCTCTCTAACGCACTCGATACTGCGTCTATCCTCCACCGTGACATTCCAATTGATCCCATGTGCCAACACTGCCATAAAGCACAAGAAACGACAAATCATATTTTGTTCACGTGTAGTCACGCCTATGATACATGGAACACAATTCTACCAAATCCCTTCCTTAGTCGTTTGCCTTTGGATAGCATCAATGATAACACAAAATGTTTATACACCGACATTGATACCGCTCCATTTTAACGATAGAAAGTGGAGCCTCGCGGACATTGCTTAAAGAGCATTTTTAGAAGCTTCGGAATGGGATACGGTTAATTCGAGTTCAACTTTAGCCAACCAACAGCCACGGCCCCCAAAATAAATTCTCCCTGGTCACCACCACTTGTGGGTTGGTTTAAATGCAATTATGATGCAAGTTTCGACATTTCCGGTACACAAATTGGCTTTGGGTGGGTGATCCAAATCCCTGGGGAGAATTTGTTCTTCGCTCCTCCATCAAACAACTACGGCTTTGGAAGCGGAAGGACTTAGCCTCCTACACGCTCTATAAGGTTCTTGGATTAGAGGTTATCACAATGTCATATTTGAAGGAGACTCCAAGCAATTGGTCGGCATAGTTCATGGTCGTCATAAGGACATAGCATTAGATAATTTAATCAATGATATTCATCATTGGATAAATCGATTTGCAGGTGTTCGCATTACGCACACTCGGCTAGAATTCAACAAAATAGCTAATGAACTAGCTCATATAGGAATATCTCAATTTGTTTCTTTTTGTACTTATCATTTTCCTCCTAGTTGTATTTATCATTTGCTATAATAAGCAATTTATCAAATTTTCAGATCAACAAAATCAGATGTTAAAAAAAATTTATCCATCAATCATGTTGCATTCAAAATTATGTTTGATCACGTAACTCGGAAAAACTCAAGGATCCCTTGTGGAGCTTTGCGTAATCCAAGCGATGATGAGAAGATTCAACTTGTGTAGTTGTGCAACATTCAAGGGAACTACTTAATTGGATGGTTTGAGAATAGAGGATTCGGATGTCTCAAAATCACATGGTCTCCAGTACTTTATTTTGTTAACGTGATCTCCAATACTTAAATTGGAACCTAATACATTTATCATTAAAATGATATCAAGATGTTCGAGATTTGATTGAAGTTAATGAAGATGAAGATAAACAACTGACGAAAGCAAGAACTTAGTCATATTAGTTGGACGCGAAAATGGAAAACCCACATGGAGGATGAAATGTAACTTGGGTAGTAGTTAGTGGTTACAAAGAAAATACCACAAAAGCATTTTTAGACTAGATAATTACAATTTACAAGTGATGAAAGCAGCAATATCAATTTTGGGTTTGCAAAATGGGTTAATTAGTTGAATAACACTTTTGATATATAAATTTAGGTAAGTAACATGTTATAAAATATCCCTTATACATTATTAGAGAGGTGATTTCACCAAATATTCTTACATGCCCTCTCTTTAATGTGACATGACATCACTTAAAATGTGACATGACAATTCTCATAGGATAATTGGGCCACAATTTTCATAGGATAATTGGGTCAATTAACAAATGTATTTTAATTAGTGGGTTAATCCATATGAGCTTATAATATGATCTAACATATATAAGCTGATAATTAGGAGAGACGAAACTTTGATGATGATACGCGAAAAGGAATTATTTTTTCCGTCTTTAAGTTGATTCAATCAGAAAAAGAAAAAAAAATAGCAAAGTTTGTTATATATCAAACCTAGCAACAATCTTTCTCAAAATTAACTTGTGACACCTCGATTATTTTTTTGTGACAAAATGTTTATTTATTCACCTTAAAATAAAACGGAAAATCCCTTATCGATTATTTGTGAGTTGATTTTTCCCAACAATCTTATGTGTCATTCTCACATTCATTCTCACTGTAACACCCAAATTTTTTATTTTTTTTTAACTAACAATTCTACTGCGAAATATAACATAAACATTTAAACCAATTTACTACTCCAATAAATTCCATTTATTAAATAAATCCTTTTAACCAATTAATTCAAATACCAGAATTCGAGAATGAACATTTAATAAACTAGCAACCTAAAACATCGGTTCGCTAGACTAAACAACAGAATACAATCCCTATCATCCTCTCGTCCCAGCCATGATTTCACGATCTCACACTTTTCTTTTACCTGCAACTCAAAGGGAAAAACAGAGTTGCGTAAGTATTAATAAATACTTAGTGAGAACGTCTACAGGCTAAACACGATTAGCCGAACAACAATTAACAATAGATTAAAAGTATTTAAATCAGAAATCACAGGGTGTCGAGCGACACGTCACACGGTGTCGATCAACGCTGGTTCTACCGTCGTGTCGATCGATACACCACAAGGTGTTGATCGACACGAGGTTTTTCTTTCCGAGACCAAAAAGCGTAAAACACACGAGCACACGATTTCAACTCAAACATCACACGAAACCATCACGTCAACACCCAGGAAAAACCATTCATAAGTATCCAAACATCAACACGAATCGCTAATCGCTAAATCAACCTATAGACACGCACTCACCTTAAAAAAATGGTTTGAACAAAGAACCTGACCGAAACAGAGGAGAATAACTCGCGACTCCCTTCTCCAAATAGAGTTCCGAAAACTGATCTGGAAACTAGACACCGAGAGCTTTCCAACGGTGTATAGAACAACTCCTAAATCCAAACAGATCGACGGGAAAACAGCCCGCAATCTCGCTAATCGAAACAGGAAAAACAGAGGTTTCAGAACCATCACCCTGAAATCAAACAAACACAGAGAACGGAGATTACCTCCAAATCAGGATCAGAAGCCCAATACAGAAACTAGACAGAGAGAGATTTCCAACGGCACCAAGCTCGTCCTCTGATTCTCTATGAAACGCCGGGAAAACACTTCCCAATGAGGCTGATTGAATCCCGAGACTGCACAGACCCCTTATGGAAAAACAATCATAACTCACAAACTACAACTCCAAAAGCCAATCGGATTTTTCCTATAGAAAGCTAAGAGGAAGGAGAACAAATCAACGAAAAAATCACGTCGATCAGACTCGATTAGGTCGACCGTTCTTTGCTTCTACCGAGACAGACGAACCTGTCTTCTCTTCCTCTCAAACTCCTCTCTCTCAAAACTCTTTCTCCTTCACACAAAGCCACGAAAAAACCTTTTTCTTTCTGCCTCACGCGGCCACAAATCCAAAAGGACTTAAATACGAAAGCCCTAGGGTTTCTCCATCAAACCGAGCTAAACCGGACGATTAAAACTTAACCTAAACCGATCGCAGAATTTGGTGTCGATCGACACCCTCCCTTGGTGTCGATCGACACCCCTACCAAAAATCTAATTTTTGGTTTTGGGATGTTACAATTCTCCCCCACCACACTGGATTCGTCCTCGAATCCCAAAACACAAGTCTACCCGAGACTCCACTCTGGCCCGCACCGGCCAACCACTGGGAAAAGCACGCCTAATCCCCAAAACACAAGTCTACTCGAGACTCCACTCTGGCCCGCACCGGCCAAACCACTAGAGATTTACACAAAAATCTCAACACTCCACAACCAACCCACACTATACACGCGTTTCTAGACATTTATTACGTTTTAACTCATCCACACACACACACTCTAGGGAACCCACCGTCCCCTCGAGAGAACCACCGTCTCTCCTCGAGAGAACCACCGTCTCTCAGCACTATAGAGGAACCACCGTCCCAATATATGCTCTCCGTACTATAAAGGAAACCACCGTCCCAATATCATTACACAGGAAAACCACCGTTTCCTAGAGAGAACCACCGTCTCTCAGTATGTATACAGGAAGCCACCGTCCCCGATACAAACTCTGGAAAACCACCGTCTCCAGATCATGAGTCATCCGTAATAAATTCTAAAACGCATATCCCCTCCACAATAAGAATCTAAAAGGAACGCGCAAAGTCCCTAGCCCGAAATACCTAACGCAACGTTTCCTAATCCCGCCTAGATCTGTCCAACTGATCGCACACCAATCAAACAAGAACATGTACAACCAGCAGTAGACCCAGAATTGGATCGATCGATTGTGCAACAAGAACATGCACAACCAAGACACTACATCCGATATCCCGGTCGTCGAAACCGAACGCACAAGAATATCACCGAGGTTTGTATTCCGTTCCATTCTCATAACACGGTCAGCTATCGATTACTCATATCTACCGTCATCATCACACTCTCAGGACGTCTCCCTCGAGGTAACGATGCCGATGCCACTCCACTCTCAGGATGTCTCCCTCAAGCTCTGGCTCTATATAGGAAAATACTTCCTTAGAGTAATCAACACATACGAGACAAGCATCAGGAACTAAGAATACCTCCCTTGATAACAGCACGCAACACGCAACCTATTCTAGCAAAACAAACTACTCATGCCGAACACACGGCCACACAACCGACTTCCCAGAAGAACCAAACCACAACCTCGACGCACAAAGCCAAACCAAACTCCTCGCACGCCCTAAATATCTATTGCTCCTAACTCAGCCTACACCTGGCACCCATAGGACGCATCCTACAGCCCATCAGGAACACATACCATTCGCACTCTCGGGACACATCCCTCGAGTCAATGGTATCCGGGAATCTCACGTCCCCACATGACACACAGGAAAGCTCACCTCTCCTCACAACACATGAGTTATTCGGGACCGCAGTCCCTAGAGCAAAAAAAATATTGAGCACTGATCACTGAACTGAACTGCCCAACAAGGGCCCAAAACCACTCCTGACGCCTCAGCGCTCACAACCTTTAGCCGATACCCTGCCTGTCCCGCTCGGAGGGACCTGAACTGAACCGACTGCTTCAACCAACTCACGACTCGGATTCCTCTCCTGAATCCCACAATGCTCTAAGCACTCTTGCACGCGTGACGATACGCAGATTCTGCCGATTTTTGATCCTGATAACTCCGACAATCTTCCCGATAACCTGAAACGCTCCTTGTTCGCTCTGCACAGAGTCCTCTGAACCCAGACTAGGTCTAACAGATCGACCGCGCGACAATCCAACAAGAACACGCACGATCAATCGTAACCCAGAATTTGATTTCTCACTGCGCCATAACCAACCAGCCACATCTTCCTCGAAAACATACCTTAAAGCCATCCGTGACGAACCTTAAACCTTTGAATACTCCCATCGGTCTTCTCGTAACCAAACCGGCGCTCCTCTAACCAGTACTGCTCGACTCTGCATCCAGCTCTGCTCCTGATTCTCTCTAGAACCAAACACCATAAGCTCCTGATCCTCAGGATTCCTCGAACACTCCACGATAACCGCTATGCATACGATAACAAACGCGTTTAGGTGATCCCCGATCCCCGATCACGACGCCACCTCCTGTGCTTACCACAAGCATAATAAACACACAAAAGCATAACCACAACTCGAAATGCCCAACACTTGCCCAGTTCATCCAGAACCCACGATGCGACATTCTAAATTCCGTCCAGGTTTGGCGGCCAATCGTACAACAATCAAACAAGAACATGTACAATCGTCCGTCAGTCCAGAGTATACCTAGCCCAAACTAGGGCTGACAGTTGACTGTACAACAATCAAACAAGAACATGTACAGCCATCTGTCAGTCCAGATGGGATCTTTCGAATGCTACATCTGGTTCCCGAACTCAACCATAGGCCCAACCTTACCAGCGATACTTTGACTCATAACTAGAGCCTCCGAACCGTCTATCACAGACCAAAATTTTGGCTGCTCCAGCCAACACTATACGAGATTCCCACTCGTTCCGCAATCGTCCAACATGGACCAAAAATCCCGGCCTGACACAGCCGATACCACACGAGATCCTTCCTTGACCTCAGAGGCTCCCTCTAATCCACACACGAAATATACCGCTCGCACTCTCGGGACACCTCCTTCGAGCCAACGGTATCTTGGGGTTTCACATCCCCGCAAGAGATCTTACATCCCTTGCTACTTATTCTGGGAACACGCTTCCCAATAAGTATACAAGAGAACTCACATCTCTTCTGATTAGAACTGCCTCTTGTGGTATAATCTCGGTATTCCCAACCTGGAATAACCTCGCGAATCCGACCAACCATGGTCCACACAGAACTCATCAGGACATCTGAGAATGCGAAGTCTTCGCTCAATCTTCAATCTCCACTCATTAGTTTCCTCTGGCCTCCCTCTACCCGAGAAGGACAAGGGCCCCATGAGCAGTAACTCATTAGACCACGCGAGATACTGCTTCCTCCGGCCTCCACTGAAGTCTGCACTAGCACTGCACTCGATAACCGCTCCAAAAACAAGGCTAGCATCTTAGACGCATGATCCTCCAGATCCTGAGCTCCGCCTAAAGCACCACCTGCACCAGGGTCTCTCGTCGCACCCGTAGCTCTAGCACTAACTCCCGCTCCAGCTGAACTATCTGATACACTGACAGTGCCCTCTGACAACTCCTGATACGCAGGCGAGCCGACCACCTGATCCGATGATTCACTCTGATCCTCCCACTCGAACGACTTAGCCACACGACCCCGGCCTCCACGGCCACTAGCTCTGCCACCATGGCTTCTCGGAACTCTAGCCATCGCACGCTTGCACTTACCGAACGCATATTCTAAGCCACTAGAATCCACAGAATAAACGTCAAACATTCACATACCGTGGAATCTCTTTGAAGGCTCGGAGAGGATGATTTCTAAGACTAAAATTGACTAAGCACACATAATCAATTAAACACATAGTCTCAGTTCATCCAATTTACTACTAGCCCTAGAACCGTAAGGGCTCTGATACCAAAATGTAACACCCAAATTTTTTTTTTTTTTTTTAACTAACAATTCTACTGCGGAATATAACATAAACATTTAAACCAATTTACTACTCCAATAAGTTCCATTTATTAAATAAATCCTTTTAACCAATTAATTCAAATACCAGAATTCGAGAATGAACATTTAATAAACTAGCAACCTAAAACATCGGTTCGCTAGACTAAACAACAGAATACAATCCCTATCATCCTCTCGTCCCAGCCATGATTTCACGATCTCACACTTTTCCTTTACCTGCAACTCAAAGGGAAAAACAGAGTTGCGTAAGTATTTATAAATACTTAGTGAGAACGTCTACAGGCTAAACACGATTAGCCGAACAACAATTAACAATAGATTAAAAGTATTTAAATCAGAAATCACAGGGTGTCGAGCGACATGTCACACGGTGTCGATCGACGCTGGTTCTACCGTCGTGTCGATCGATACACCACAAGGTGTTGATCGACACGAGGTTTTTCTTTCCGAGACCAAAAAGCGTAAAACACACGAACACACGATTTCAACTCAAACATCACACGAAACCATCACGTCAACACCCAGGAAAAACCATTCATAAGTATCCAAACATCAACACGAATCGCTAATCGCTAAATCAACCTATAGACACGCACTCACCTTAAAAAAATGGTTTGAACAAAGAACCTCTGCTTCTCTATGAAACGCCGGGAAAACACGTCACACAGAGAGAGATTTCCAATGGCACCAAGCTCGTCCTCTGATTCTCTATGAAACGCCGGGAAAACACTTCCCAAGAAGGCTGATTGAATCCCGAGACTGCACAGACCCCTTATGAAAAAACAATCATAACTCACAAACTACAACTCCAAAAGCCAATCGGATTTTTCCTATAGAAAGCTAAGAGGAAGGAGAACAAACCTACGAAAAAATCACGTCGATCAGACTCGATTAGGTTGACCGTTCTTTGCTTCTACCGAGACAGACGAACCTGTCTTCTCTTCCTCTCAAACTCCTCTCTCTCAAAACTCTTTCTCCTTCACACAAAGCCACGAAAAAACCTTTTTCTTTCTGCCTCACGCGGCCACAAATCCAAAAGGACTTAAATACGAAAGCCCTAGGGTTTCTCCATCAAACCGAGCTAAACCGGACGATTAAAACTTAACCGAAACCGATCGCAGAATTTGGTGTCGATCGACACCCCTACCAAAAATCTAATTTTTGGTTTTGGGATGTTACACTCACAACACCAACATTACATAGCAATCTATTAAATGTGACATGGCAAATTGTTAGTGGGATGAGTAACAAAAATTCATAAGCTTAATGTTGGGTTAATGGACTAATGACATTCTCTTAAAATTCATTTCACTATATTTAATTATTTAATTGTTATGACCCGAAATTAACCTACCATATCACAATTAAATCATTTCATTATAATATAAAATAATGAAAAACAAACCTATTATGAGTAAATATATTCCTGAAAAAGTAAACAAATTTTTTCATACGTTAATAAATGAAATTATTAATAATTCATAACAAATAAATAATTAATAAAAACAATTAATCATTCAAAACAGACATATTGAATACTATAAAGATATTTTAAGAAACACCACTTTTGAAATGATAATTTTTAAAAATGCAACCTTTCTAAATCCTTCATTTCTTCCTTATAAATATAGATCATAATTTTCCACTTCACTTCATACACCATCTTCTAATTTTATTTTTCTTTCAAAAATTAGTGTATATGTGTTATTGTTATGGTGAAACATTAGAAATAATATTAGTTTATGAATGTAATAGACATAATAAAAAAATAATTTCGGCTAAATTTATATATGTATAGGATATATTTGTTTCAAATTCGAATACACACCAAAACTGAAACCATTCAAACTCATCCATATTTGATTATGTTATACTTTTGAGATGTTTTTTTTATATACTATGAAATAACATTTTTCTAATTAGTTTGATACTTAAAAAGTTAAAGAATATTGTATCCGCGTATTACGTGGGGAATCACCTAGTAATTAGGTAAGTAGCAGGGATAATTAAATATATGCAAATTACCCCTATATGAATCTATTTAAGGGGGGATTATTGGTTGATGGATTCTTTAGGAGTTTTAGAATTTTTAAAATCCAAATATATGTGAAGTTTGTAGAGAGTTTTGTGTATTTAGAAAATATAGTTATTAGAATTCTAATAATCCAATGGTTTTATGAGGTATTCTCAAAATCTTCTTTAATGAGTAAAATTAGAAAAAATTCATCAACCAATAACAATAGATTCTAATAGATTTATAAAATCACTAAAAACTAAACTTTTTGAATAACAATGGATTTTCAATGGAACTTAGAAGTCATCAAATCAATAACAATGAATTTCATTATGATTGTCATAATCCATAAATCAATAACAATGGATCCATCAACCAATAACCCCCCCCCCAAAAAAAATAACATAGTTGACTATTTTCGAAACCTACAAATTAATATATGAAAATAATGTTGTAACTGTTACTTATTTATACAAAAATAGTTAACTATGTTCCAGAACGTAGTTACCAATTATAGTTTACGTAATGAAAAAATTAACATACATAGTTAACTATTATCACAAACATTTATACTTATTATATTCATTCCGAATATAGTTAAATTCATTTAAAATTATAGTTCGCTATTATAATTTCTGAACATGGTTAACTATATTGATCTCAGTTTTTGTCAGTTTTGGAACTTTTAGAAGAAAAAAATGGTATTTTTTGAAAATTGGTGGTATTTTTGGAACTGTTTTTGTGATATTTTTGAGAATTGCCCTATGAAATTTCAAATCCATTAAAATACCAAAACAAATAAACCATCCTAAATAAATAAAAAAACCTAGTGAAATGTCAATTGGATCCAAGGGTCATAATTGCAAAAATTAGGAAACAGAGGATCTCTCCGAAAACCCTAAACCCTACCGAAATCGACCACACGGCCACTTTGGTCACTTGTCTCTTATATTCAGTTTTTTCTTGTTTCTGTAATAAAGATTGTGGAGATCCGTGGTGGTGGTGATGGAGATCGATTTGGGAGCAAACGCGTTCGGTATCGACTTCCATCCTTCAAAGAATCTAGTCGCTGCTGCTCTCATCGATGGCCACTTGCATCTGTAATTCCAAACCCCCCTTCTCTTCAAAAATCAGCAATCATAATCATGTAATCTCCAGCCCTTTTTCTTGTTTTGCAGATACCGTTACGACACAGATTCTTCACCTGTCAGGTTATAATCACTCTTTCATTTGCAAAGTTTCTCTCTTTCGTTGTGGGTAATAATAGTCTGAATTTGGTGTTTTGTAAACTAGGGAGCTTAAAATTCGTGCTCATAAGGAGTCTT
Source organism: Draba incana (assembly GCA_963576765.1). Taxonomy (NCBI): domain Eukaryota; kingdom Viridiplantae; phylum Streptophyta; class Magnoliopsida; order Brassicales; family Brassicaceae; genus Draba; species Draba incana. The sequence goes on along the minus strand of OY755202.1, from coordinate 19,409,804 downwards.
GCAGAGCTATTCGGTTCATCGATGGTGGCCAAAGTTTGTTGCTTTAAACCTTTGGACAAATTTCCCAACTATTTACTTGTCTGCTTTACATTTTACATGCTTCTTGTTTCTTTATTGCTTATCAGGAATCATCACTGCTTCTTCTGATCGCTCTATTCTAGCCACCGATGTAGAAACTGGTGCTAAAGTTGCCCATCTTGAGAATGCTCACGAGTATGAATATTCGAATACAGTTTTAGTTGAGTGGTGTAGTTTTATAGTTATTGAGAATGTTTTGCATTGGTCTTCTAGGGATGCTGTTAACACTTTGATCAATGTTACTGAGACAACTATCGCTTCAGGAGATGATAAAGGCTGCATTAAGGTCTGTACAAAGATTTTCTCTTTTCTCATATTGTCTCTGTGCTTGTTTAATATTAATGTATGTTCATCTGTTCAGATTTGGGATACGAGACAGCGCTCATGCTCTCACGAGTTCACTGCACACGAGGATTACATTTCTGACATGACCTTTGCATCTGATTCAATGAAGCTAGTGGCAACAAGGTTTTGATTCTTATAGTCATCTGATACAGTGAAGCTAGTGCCTTTTGAGTCTTATTTCTTTTAATTTTGTTTCTTTTGCACTGTTTAGTGGAGATGGGACTTTGTCTGTCTGTAATCTCAGAACGAACAAGGTCCAATGTCAGTCTGAGTTTTCTGAAGACGAACTACTTTCCGTTGTTATTATGAAGGTGATTCCATTATGAATATGTATTCTCAAGCTCTTCTGTCTCACAACATTAATTATCTAATGTGTGTATTATTGTTTGCTCTTACCTCATTGATTTTAGAATGGTCGTAAAGTTATCTGTGGAACTCAGAATGGTAATCTCCTGTTGTATTCATGGGGGTTTTTCAAGGATTGCAAGTAAGTCGTATATCTCTAACACTAATTATACTACTGGCTTGAGGCACTGAGAAATTGTATCTATTGACTCCTAACTGTCTGATACATTCTTCCTTTTTACAGCGATCGGTTTGTTGATCTATCTCCAAATTCGGTTGATGCTCTATTAAAGGTGAGATGATAATCTTTTTTTGTTTTTAACATATAATTACTGTAGTACTAGGGGCTTTTGTCTAATGGATTTTTGATGTAGCTTGATGAGGACAGAGTTATCACTGGATGTGATAATGGAATCCTAAGGTAACGAAATAACTCTTCGTACATAGGAGAAGGCTCTTTGCTGTTTATCTTCAATCAATTAACTCAAAATCAAACGTATTGTCCCCAGCGTCGTTGGAATACTGCCTAACAGAATAATACAGCCGATTGGAGCTCACGAGTTCCCTATCGAAGATCTTGGTATTTACATTTTGCTCATCTTATCAACTATTATACTCCGTTTAGAACGAATTTCTAAACATTTTTGGTTTCAAATTTCTCTTGTAGCTCTTTCCCATGATAAAAAGTTTCTCGGTAGCGCAGCTCATGACAGTATGCTGAAGGTAATCATCTCGTGTCACTAAACGTGCGCCTTCATGGTTAAGTGTTACATAAATGAATCCCTGATTTACTTGTTTTATTGTTCCTGGCAATGAAGTTGTGGGACCTAGAAGGGATTCTAGCAAGTTCCAACGGCAATTCGGGGAATGCATCTATAGCTGCAGGAGACAGTGATAGCGACAACGAAGAGATGGACCTTGATGATGAACCTCCCAAGTCTTCCAAAGGTATAGAGAAACCTGCAATAATTTCTGGAACTTGTAACCACAAGTCTAATTTATGATCTGATCTCGATTCTTTTGCTTTTACAGGAACGAAGAGGAAAACGAAAAGTAAATCGACTCCTGTGAATTCTACAACTAGTTTCTTTGGGGACTTGTAGATTTTGTTTCAGATTCGACTACTTGATCCCTACAGTTTTCATTGCTCTGTTTACCATTACTGACTATTGTTCATCACCAAATCTATATCAATTTCCCATTCAAATCATATACAAAACTCCAATTAAGAAATTGGCAATAGAATGATCTTCTTTCATATGATCAAAGCAGAAGTCATTTCGTATACGCTTTGAGAGCTAATCGGTATACAAAGGAATAAAAATCTTAATCAATATGATAAGCGAGCCATAACAGCCTGAACGAGCAAACTTTACTGAATCTATATTCATGTGATGGTTTTCTGACTTGTTTAAGCGATTGCCGATTTGATTGTCTCGGTCTCTGTAGGACGCCACAATGACTTCTGAACCGAAAGCAATCCCTCATTGTCTTTAGACTGTGTCACTTTTACGTTCCAATTCATGGATCTGGCCATTTTTTCAACCTCTCTTATTGTTTCCACGTCGTCCCTAATGATTAATGTTCCCTGTGGCCTAAGAATTCGATCAATTTCAGCCATTGCCGACACCAAATTGCACCTGTTACGCAAAAAGAAGAAAAAGATTTTGATTCATCACATCAGATCGAGTCATCAAGCTGAGAAGAGGTGATGCTTATCTACCTTTTCCTCAGGGCAGAGAAAAGATGATCAGCATGGAGAAGGTCGTAAGTTCTGGGATAAGTGTTGAATGATTCACACCAATCATGATAGATTCCAAATAAACCACGTTCATACATAATCGGAAGTGTATCTGGCGCATCCACAGGAACCACATTCATCACCCATAATTTCAGATCTTTCAGCGCAGCAGCAAATCCTCCATAGACTGCTCTCATGTCCATCACATTTCTCACATTAGACCAATCGATTCCCATGCCATTAAGGTATGATTTTGAAACAATACTCTTCCACTTCTCTTGGTCCGATTTGAAATCCTCTACTGCAGGTTTTCCGTAAACACCTTCCTGTGTATTCAACCACTTAGGCACAGTCTCAAGCCTTTCTGGCCACATGTTGGGCCAAACTGCTCCTCGCTTTGTTGAATCTTCTGTCACTTTATGCATACATGCCTCAAGTGGAACATTCCTAAACCGTAAATTAAACATATGAGACATCTGATTGCATTAGTTTACTAGTAAATTAACGGCGGGTTTAGGTTACGCTACCAGGCTGTGTTTTGATCATCGGAATCCTTGCAGAGAGGTGGATCGTTTTGAGGTCTTTTGTTGTAGCATTTATTTGAAGTTGGCTTTTGGTATATGGCGGCACCAACCTCGTTCAATTTATCTTTTTTAATTCTCACCAGTTTCCAGCACATTGCTTTTGTGAGCTCCGACATCGCTACAACATAAAGAAGGCCTCTCCAAAGTTAGAAATCAATTTTCTAAGCCTATTTTGAGGCAAAGAAGAAAATTTCCTACCTTTCCATATACCAGAATCTTCCTGGTTCTTCCTATAGACTGGAGTCGCTGACCAGACAAAGAAACCACCAGGCCTCAAAGCACGATTCAGTTCCAAAAGAAGTTTACCACCTTCATTTCAAACAACAACAACAAAAGGGTCATTTTATGGAAGAAAAGTAAGGCAAAAGAATACAATGGGACAGACTTTTACCTTCAATATGCCAAGGGACTCTACAACGAGCACAATGGATAAGGTCAAATACAGAACCGGGGAAAGGTAGTCTTTTGGTTCCCATAACATTTAACATTGCAGGAATACCACGTTCCAGCGCGAATTGCACTTGCGCCTCGTGCTCATCCTTGGGAGCAAATGACAAAGCAAGCACGTCTCTTTCGAAAAGGTAACCTCCGAAGCTAGCAACTCCACACCCAACATCGAGTATAACACGGGTTCTGTTTCCCCATCCAATAGCAGGTAATGACTGCAACAATATTATTACTTGAATACTTATTATCATGCCTAGTAAATTGTAAAAATTACTTGAATATTGAGAAAATTGTGAAGCCGTCATAAAAATTGTACCTGTTGGATGAAATCAATGTAATGAAGAGCACCGTTCTTAAACTGAGTACCGCCACCAGGGAATGTGAGATGTTCACCACTCATTTTCACCCAATTTTGATGTCCCTTGATCGCTGCAAGCTTGGTGTGTGGAACATTGTTGTACCAAATCTGCAATCACACAACAGAAGAATAGATGTCACGACAGATCAGTTAAAGGAGCCCAAGTAGTTTTCTTTCCATGAAAATCACCTTTTCCCTGCTCTTTGGCCACTTGATGGATCGCTTATAACCGTCAGGTAGAGACACAAGGCAGCTAGGAGATTCGCCAGGACAATGGCGCTCACGGTGTTCATAATGCATAGTAGTATGAAGCTTTTTGATAGCTTGCCAGTTGTCAAGGCAAGGGATGTAGTCTGGGCCAGCAGTCACATTGCACGTTTTCCATCCGTAGCTAGTTTGGTCCTTAGATATTGAAGACTGTTGTGCTTTCTTCTCGTTCTGCGACTCAACCAATTGGGTCGACCAAGCTCCATCTCCAGTAGTCGACTCTTTTGTAATTTCAGCCTGGTCAATAGCTGGAAAGACTTCCTTATTACTCTTCTCCGTGCTGTCTTCAGTTGCACTTACATTCTCTTCCGATGTCTCTTTGGTTTTTTCTTCGTTTCCATCACCATCCTCGGAATTGTTTTCGGATTTATCTTCGTTTCCATCACCATCCTCGGATTTGTTTTCTTCCGTGCTCTCTTCCAGCTGCGTTTTCTCTTTCTGCTTTGCTTCATCACTTTGAGATTCACCATTGCTGTCATCAAACTCCTTCCTTTCTTCAGCTACCTCAGTTTTCTCATCATCAGATTTTTCAGGATCAGTCTTGACTTGAGTGTTATCAGTCACAGAAAAGTTTTGAAGATCTGGATCGCTCTCTTCTTGTTTCTTAGCAACAGCTTCAACATCTTTTGCAGTTTCACTTGAGGAATAGTCAACAGAATCAGACGTGAACATCCATGCAACAACTAAACAGAGGGAAACTAGCATAACATAGCTCGATGATTTCTTCCCGTCTACGCGGGAATACTTCCCCATTGCCATGTCCGTGGATTCAATGCAACTTTACTCACATTCACCTGAAAAGCAATTACAAAGATTATGACAGTGGCGCAATAAGTAAAGCTCAAATCAGTAAAACGTATTCTCTCACTATGGATCTAGTTACCTACCATCAAAGGTCATACAATTGCAGGCACAAGTTACTAAACTTATTCCTGACCCAAATTTATAAACTTGAGATGATAATAATATAAAAGACCAAACTAAACCGAGTTACCTCTGACACTCAGATCTTACTACTCAAGTGAAGAAACAAACTAAACGGATCCAATTCGAAAAAAAATCCCAATACATGAAAAACAAGAGCTACTTGAGAAAAGGTGAATGAATCAGTACATGAAAGCAATACCCAGAAGCAATGAAAAAGAAAGCAAGTAGATTGACAAGGGCAAAGATTACTAGAGGATATGTGATTCGTGGAAGATTCTCAAAGATTGCAACTTTGTGAAGAACAAGGAAGGAGTAGGATTTTTTCGGATCGGATCGAGTGTGGGTTGATTCGAGTCCAGAATCAAGTGAGCTAGTGGGTTACGGCCCCACTTTAAACGCCAAAATCCCGTTGTCAATCACAAGGATAGTTTTTTAAAAAATGCATGATAGATTTGAGTGGAGTTTAAATCCAATTATAATCCATTGTTATTCAATGATGGATTCGTTAATAGAGTTTAAAATCTAGTGTTATTGGTTCTTGTATTTACAATTTCTTCATTAAAAGAGTTTAAAATCCATTGTTATTCAATCAAAGATTTCAATTAGCCAATTGAAATCTTGTGTTATTCATTTTTGATAGATTCTAACAATTCATTTATACTTGATAGATTTTGAGTAGATTTGAAATAACTTTTTACATGTAAATCATGACAATCAAAATCTAATCTTTTATCCTCATATTTCAAAATCCAACACAAAATATTCATTTGCATCGTACAAACACTCTCATCTATATTACACATATATTTTTTTTACGTTTCTCATCTATTTTTTTACGTTTCTCATCTATGTTACACATATATCAATAATGATTCATTCTAAATGAACCAAATTTTGTAAAATCTGATGGATTTTAAATCTAGTGGAGTTGATTTAAACTTACACATTGAATAACAACCCCTTAGAGGGGTGTATTGAATCTTACATGGAATTTAGAGTGATTTGATTGTACTTGAGTTTTTAAATGATTTGGGGTGATTTAAAGGAATTATTGTGATTTTAATTAAAATCCCATAGAATCTCACCTAAAACAATGGGATTTGCTTTGTCTTTTTATAACTAAAGAATCTCACCAAAACACATTAAAATCACAACAAATCTTCTAAAATCCACTACTTATAACATTTCCAATAACACTGGATTTTGACCCCTCTCCCCCTCGTATTTTTAACAAAGAAATCTCTTGGAATTTCTTTTAAAATCTCTTAGAATCATTAAAATCAAATCTATTGGATTTTAAAGTACTTTTTAAAATCACTAGTTCAATAACAGTGGATTTTAATAGATTTTTTAAAATCCATGGTTCAATAACATAGGATTTGACAAATTAAAACGAATCACTTGAGATAGTATATTGAATACACCCCCTAATTTTTGCGCAAATTTCGTGTTTATTCTCCATGCCGCGTCAATCACCGACACAGATCTGAAGACTCGAGAGTCTCAACTAAAATTGTCTCCTAAACGTCGTCGTTCTGGTAGACTCGGCATAACTATTTGGATGCTAAGAGATGATGAACATGTGGGTCGGACGAGAATGCTGGAGAATGCTGGATGCATTCGTATGAATTATTATATGACTTGTATTAGTGAACATTTTATATATTGACTATCTTTGAGACTTGTTCAAAACAAAAAAAATATATAAAAATCTTAAAATTTTATATACTGATTATTATTATTTTTTTTGGATTGCTCACTCCTAAAAATTATTCAATATATTTGTATTGGCTTTTTTTATATTTTTTTTGCTAAATATATTGGCTATTTTTCGGACTAAGATACATCTCTCCTAGCATCAATGTCCATTAGAGCTTGGAATAATCTTCATTTTTTTTTCCATGAATGTCTCTAGAAAACGGTTCAGTGTATCTCCATACAATTGACCAATTTTAAATTTATTATATAGAGTGCCGCTAAAAAATTGTATGAAGTATGGTTTCCGAATATTAAAATTTTGGATATCCGTCAAAAAAAAAAAAATATATATATATATATATATATAAGGAATATCTAAATGCGGATTCATATCCGATTTTTTTTTAACAATTAATTAAATTACTAAAAGCTTTTAAAAATTATAAAAAAAAATAAAATTGTGGATAGTAACTTTGAAAATAAGTATGAGACATACAAAAGTATTAACACTAATTTTAAATGTATTTTATATAATTTTATTTTAAAAAACTCACTATGTATTCAACCAAAGGAAATTCCTTTGCATAGATGAGGAAGCTTTTGACAAAGTAAAAGACCTCTTCATTTTGGACTACAAGTAGTCTCCCTATGAACCTCTTCAAGAACATAACACAAAGGCCATTCTTCTTCTTCTACTTGTTTCTTTTCCGGTGGCAAATAAACAGCGAGATGGCGGGTGAACAAATGAAACCTGCCTGCTTCCTTTCTTCAAGTATCTGGTTATTCGCAGGATTGGAAGATGGATCTAATGTGTTTAGTTGTTCAACTGAACATGGAGGCGCTCTTGATCATACTATCACTCACATAACTTATGTACATTGTTGCAGCTATTTGATTTCACTAACTAATGAGTGATTTACATTTGCATTTGCTAGTGTCCAGTCTAGATGAATCCATGTATATACGTTTAAGATTTCCTTTTATGTGCCATGGAATGAATAAACAAATTTTGTGATAGAAAGACAATATAATCTGTAAACAAAACATAGAAAGAACAATAATTCAAATCAGATCTCATGAATCTAAAATCCCTCAAGGTGAACCATAAGAATTCGTTTGTTCTTGTTCGTATAAACACGCTCATATTATTATCTACCAAAGACATCAACGGTCGAATGTACAGAGAAGAATCTACGGACCATGAATCCTGTTTCGTCGGCTGTTCATTGAGCTTTTGCTGTCCCATGTAAGCTGATTTATCCTCCTGTTCTTTAAGATCACCACAACGACATCGACAAAAGCAAAACAATTACGGATACATATCCAAAAATTAAACAACTACACTTTCTGAATCACAGTTGCAAGAAAATTGGGATATGAATCATTACAGAAATACTGTAGCTTCCTAGATTCTTAAACTAAGAAGACTAACCTGTATTTATCTTTCAGATCCAGCCATTACATCAACCAAACCGCAGCAACTCAACCACGAGGTTCGAACAACTGGTGGACCAGAAGGCAAAAGACTCTGCATATATATCAAGAAGATTCACGAAACTGAACAAACGAGCTCAAAAGTAAGTGATGAAACAAAAAAAACAAACCTTTTCTTCAGAACATTCTGGTACTTCAGATTCTTTCACACTCTCGATGTCTTTGCTTGTTTCCGCAGCAGATCTCTGACTGTTACCATCCTTCGCTACCTTTAGTATACGCTTCTCTTCGTTCACAACAGACTTCTCTTTGACAGAATCCGAGCCTGTGGTGTTCTCAACTTTCTCATTTTTATCAGAAATCACAACCTTTTCAGTAAAGGAATTGGGTGGTTTGTCTACACCATTCTCCTCATGATCCATTTCTCTTATAACTGCAGTTTCATCTTCACTTTTTGGTCCTTGTCCCTGAGTAACATCTACATCTTCTCTTATATCTTCAACAACGACCTTCCCGAGACCAGATAATGGAGAAGGTGATAAATCTCTAGTCCATATTTCTCCATTTCCTTGAGAAGTAGGACTAGGGGAACTCAAATAACCATCACTATCTCTCTCATCTTGGCTTCTATGTTCATCATGCCCTGAAATGTTTTGTAAACTTAAAAAGATCAAATAAAGTGCTAAAACACAATACAAGACTTTCTATTTATCAAAGAGACACAAATAGAGACTAAAATGAAGTCACAAACTTTGTAATTTAACAGTGATTGACTAATAAATCTCTGTAGAACCCAAAAAGGAAAGATTCCTATGAATCAGGACCAAAGAATCATTCACTTTGGTTGAATAATGACCAAAAATTTCATAGTGAATCCAAAAGACAAAAGAAGAAATTCACCGAGGGAGGCTCCGGAAAATATCTAGGTATTCCGGAACAGCTACAAGGATCCAAAACACAAATCTTTGCCTATGTCCACGATGGGCTTAATAGCCGAGTCAATGGATGGTCTGCGAAATTCCTATCAAAAGGCAGAAAAGAAGTTTTGATTAAGTCAGTAGCCCAAGCTATCCCAACGTATGTGATGTCGAGTTTTCTCCTGCCTAAAGGCCTATGCAGGAAATTAGCCAGTGCAATCTCCCAATTTTGGTGGCGATCTAAGCCCCAGTCAAGGGGGCTTCACTGGGTGACGTGGAAGAAACTCTGTCTACCCAAGAATCAGGGCGGTATCGGATTTAAGTTTTTTGAAGATTTTAATCAGGCCCTCTTGCCAAAACAGATGTGGAGATTATACCAGTACCCAAACTCCCTGGCAGCCAGAGTACTAAAGGGTCGTTATTTTCGAAATATGCACCCCTTCTCCGCGCCCAAACCGCATCGGCCATCCTACGGGTGGCGAAGTATATGGTCCGCGAAGAGTTGGGTGAACCGGGGAACCCGCAAACTTATAGGTAATGGGTATGGTACAACGGTCTGGGGAGACAACTGGATACCAAATTCGAACCCACGTCCGGCAGTCAGCCGGAATGACACAATCAATCCTCAACTCCGAGTATCAGACTTTATTCACCAACAAAGTCGAAAGTGGAATATCCAGGCAATACGAGACAATGTGCACCCCCAGGAGGTCCAAAGAATCCTAAGCATGAGACTACCACCAAGGGTATCGGAAGATAATTTTTGCTGGCATTATACCAAGTCTGGGCTCTACTCGGTTAAATCCGGTTATGAGCTTGCCAGGCTTTCTAAGGATTCAGAGACCCAGTTTCTGCTCTAATTACCGTCTGATAACCCGCTCAAGGCCCATGTATGGAAACTACTGGCTCCAAATAAGTTATGTCATTTTATCTGGCAATGTCTAGCGGGAGCGGTGGCGGTAAATAAGAGGTTAAAATTCAGACACATAAGGGAGCTTGCATCTTGCTCTAGATGTTCCGACCCAATAGAGTCAATAAACCATGCGATCTTTACATGCCCGACAGCAAAAGAGGTTTGGACCTTATCTGACCTTTCGACGGAAGATAACTCTTTTCCGTCCGAGAGCTTCAGATCCAATTTAGACTTCCTTTTCTGGCGTATCCCTAGATCAAGAGACACAAACGAGAGCTCGCAGGCGTTCCCTTGGATCATATGGTATATATGGAAAGCACGAAACGACAATGCTTTCAATGCGGTACAGCGCGAACCATCAGAAATACTAGCAATGGCAAAAAAGGAAACACGAGAATGGATCATGACAAACAACGCGGATCAAAGGTTACCTATGCTAACCACCCCCACCACAACCGTGTCTTCGGCTACTTTCCAGTGTTTCATTGATGGATCATGGAAGAGAGAAGACAAGACGAGTGGGGTGGGTTGGGTCCTGCAACTTCAAGACGGGACGACAGATTTACTGGGCCTACAAGGAAACGACCGAAGTCTCTCCCCTCTCCATACAGAATTTCATGGACTTATGTGGGCCATGAAGTCTTTATTACAGAAAAAACGATATTGCTCTACCTTCGTCACGGACTCAAGGGATCTAGTGAAGATGGTAGAGGAGCCACAGGAGTGGCCCGACTTTGAACCAGAATTACGTGATTTGGCAAACCTTCGGGAATCTTTCCCCGAATTCGAGCTCATCTACCGCCAGCGGGAGAATAATACGAGAGCGGATTTGTTAGCAAGGAATGCACGCACGCGAGATAAAATCTTTTCATTTATTAGCACTTCGATTCCCTATTGGCTTACAAATACAAAAAATGTATTTGCGTAGTCTATAGAGAAGTGTGTTTAGTGACAAAAAAAAAAAAAATGAAATTCACCAAACAGCAGAAACCCATTTGTGACATAAGATCGATCCCTAAACTCCATCAACAATAAACACCAACTAAATCACCAAAATCCAAGGGAAAAAAACTAAATCGATCCAGAAACTAGAAAATCCAGAGCGAAACCAAGACAGTAGGGTTCCAAAAGAAGAAGAGAGTACCATAATGGTTGTTGTCGGTGGTGGCTCCAATGGCTTCCTGCTCCTTCTTCTTCTTCAAGGCCTTTCTCTTCTTCGCACCAGAAGGCATGATCAAAATCGTATTAGTTGGGATTGGTTCGTTCACTCCAATGGTTCTCGAGCTTTTGTCGCAGTGGGGGTTTGTTTGTTTGTGGTGTGTGTGTAGTTGTCGTTTCTCCTCCTTTTTGTCTCTACGTTGAGGGGAAATCAAATGTTACAGTAACAGTCAAGGCAAGAGATAAGGCGTTTGTCTTTAATTAATCTGTATTATTTAATCCAAATCTACACAACAAATTCGTATGATTCATTTCATTTAACACCACTTTTGAGCTTTTCTTAATTAACCCAAAAATGATGTATTTTAAAAATTACGGAATAGGTGGGATTAATGTAATTAATTTAGATTACTGCCACAGAAATATGTAGTACTAGTTGTTAATAATTTCGACAACTCAATTTAGAAAAATATATAAGAAAATCATTAAATGAGTAGAGATTTAGATGAAACTTATAAGGAAAATGAGCCTCATACATTATAGGAAAATCAACTTATTAGCAATGTTTTTAAAACCGGACCGGATGGTAAACCGGAAAACCTTATGGATCATGGTTTAGTCCGGTTTAACCGGTTCAAACCCGGTTCATATAATACACACATATATATATATACACTAGGTGATCAAATATGTATAGGTTTTGATTATATTATAGGAAACATTATTGATATTTTTATTGTAAAAACGTAGACATGTAGGGAGTAAGTATTGTAGCGGCATTTTTATAAATTTGGGATAAAACCAACTACATTATCATCTTCTCGGGAAGAGAGTATTCTAGATGCGTTTCTCATCATAGTGAACCTTTTCAAAGCAGTGTCATTTTGTTTTGACGAAGATGATGATTTGTTTTACGCTCAAGAATTTGATTTCTTTTGACCTTTACATCAAAATCATTTGACTGGAATTGTGCCTTGTATGTTGGTTCAAATTTGTGATTGAGTGTTCATGTAAGGAAAAAGCTAGTCATTTCGGCTCTAAACCTAATTATTTATACTCCTCTGAACTAAACGATTCAGCTCCGCGAATCCCTCCGCGTCGCCGGAGATCTCGGGCACGTTCCGATACACCTTCCAGAAATGTCGGGATCTCTTCATGAACTGTTGAGCGGAGCTGACTCGGTCTATCCCCGCTGCATTGCTTGGTCAAAAAATCTTCTGCTCTGGTTGGTTAATGGATCAATTATTTGGGCCCAACAATATCAAAGGATCTGGTGGCCTTTCTCTGAATTTTAGCGCGGTTATGGGCCTGCGGCCCAATATCGAATATGATATATTCTATTATATTTTAACCTTAGTGGGCCGGATTTCTAATGGTGAAATCTAGCTCCAACACATACTAATCTAAGATTTCTCGAGAGATATTAAAGTCTTTTATAACATCGAAAGAAAAAAAAATGCTAATTTTCACAAAATATAATAAAATAATTTTAAAAAATTGGTAAGTTTTATCATAAATTTGAGTGAAAAAATATTTATATAAAAAAGTGTTGTAAAACTTTTACAACTGTGCGAGACTAGGCCAAACATTGTCGTTAGAAGGTGGTAGGTTTAATTTTAGAGACAGTTTCGGGAATATACCATTTTTGTGGTCAATTGCAAAACTACACCCCTCTTTCTCTTTTTTTTTTTTTTTAATCTTTGTCATTAAACTGTCCATGTATTTGCAAAAATACCATTACATAGACTTCCATTGTTGTTATGTAGACTTTCAAATAAAGATGAAAAGTCTCAACAATCCCAAAGAAATCAACTTATTTACAGAAATGCCACCTTCATCAATTTTCCAACCACCATGACCAACCGATTTTGAGCTCTTAATGGCTCAACAACTGATTTTCGAGCTTTTATTGGTTTGATTTAATCCTTATAACCTCTTTCTTTTCTTCTCCTCTACAATTTCATCCATAAATCTAGCTAACTTTCGTTTTAAAAATAATTTATCAAAACTGGTTGATTTCTCGCAAATCTTGCTTTACGACACCGGGGATTCTTCAATATCAATTAGATTTCCAAGTTCCGGTGGTGGAGGAATCGAAAAACGAGCTCAACATGTTTAGATCTGGAAAAATCAAAATTTCAGATCTGAAACTCGTCGACTTCCAGGAAGTCTACAAGTCAACGAAGATGTCAGATTTGTATTTGACATTTATGCAAAAAAACCTGAAGTAGACTTCCAGGAAGTCTACATGATTCCTTTGGAAACAGAAACCAGTGCCACGTGGACGGGGTTAGGTTTGCATTTGATCAGAGGTTTGACCTTTTTTGTGCAGACTTCCATGAAATCTACATAAAAGTAAGGTCAGTTTTGTATTTGCATCAGGACATGTAGACTTCCAGGAAGTCTACACGGAAAAATGGGTTAGTTTTGCATTTGACCAAAATCAAAAACATTGACCAATATTTGCAGACTTCCAGGAAGTCTACACAGGAAAAAAGACTTCCAGGAAGTCTACTTTTAAAGTCCACGATTTTTGGTCAAATGCAAAACTAACCCCTCTTTTTTTTGCCGACTTCTTGGAAGTCTACAATAATTTCGCAATTGCAAAACTAACCCTTGCAGACTTCCTGGAAGTTTACTTTCTTGTGTAGACTTCCGCACAGTAAAGTCAAAATTTGGTCAAATGCAAAACTAACATTCGCAGACTTCCTGGAAGTTTGCAAAAAAACTCAAACCTCTGGTCAAATGCAAAACTAACATTTGCAGACTTCCAGGAAGTCTACACTGGATTTGCCTAAAATGCAAAAGTACACCCCTGAAAGTCTACACTAAAAGTCTAAACTAGAAGTCTACGTAATAGTCAGAAGTCTACAATACAAAGTGTTTTTTAAAACTTGATTATATGTCATTCTAGAAAGAGATTTCTTGTTTTTTTTGCTCTCACTTGTGTGGTACCTATTCCTCTATCCTCTGTATAAGTTTGACTTGTTTAAGACTAATATTTATGGGGTAAATCTAATTTTTTTATTTGGTGACTAGTTAGCTCATTCAATGTTGGCTTCCATTGACTTCTGGGAAGTCTACACTGAAAGTTTGTGTAATAATCGGAAGTCTGCAATACACAGTGTTTTTTTAAACTTGATTATATGTCATTCTAGAAAGAGATTTCTTGTTTTTTTTGTTCCCACATGTGTGATACCTATTTCAATATCTTATGTATAAGTTTGACTTGTTTAAGACTAATATTTATGGGGTGAATCTACTTTTTTCATTTGGTGACTAGTTAGCTCATTCAACGTAGACTTCCAGTGACTGCTAAGAAGTCTACACTAGAAGTCCGTGTAATAATTGGAAGTCTACAATACACAGTATTTTTTAAAACTTGATTATATAAAATTCTAGAAAGAGATTTCTAGTTTTTTATGTTCTCACATGTGCGGAACCTATTTCTCTATCCTCTGTATAAATTGGACTTTTTTAAGACTAATATTTATGGGGTAAATCTAATTTTTTTATTTGGTGACTAGTTAGCTCATTCAATGTAGACTTCCATTGACTTCTAGGAAGTCTACATTGTACATAAACACTAAAATGTATTTTTATAGAATTATTCATTATTTTTTGAAAAATGGTTTGATTACATATGAGTCATAATAGTTATTGTGTATGGTTTGGACATGTTTAGTTATAAGATTTCCATGTCAAACTCAATTTTATATTTATACCATCAACTACCTTATTTGTGCAGACTTCCAGGAAGTCTACGTTTGGATTTCGATTGTTGCTAACTAAGCCTCATATGTTTTTGATTTATAGATGGTTGTTCAATTACCTGTTTTTTATGGAGATTGGATTATGAAAGATGGTACGTGACATTTTGAGGCGGATAATCGTAAAAGAGGGAAAATGTTTGTATTGTGCGATGATTTTACGCATAAGGAACTTGTTGAAATGACACAAGATGATTATAAGCTACACAAAAATGCAGGGGTGGCGGAGGTCACTTATTCATTACCTACTTCAATGATCATCATAGATTTATAGGATAAATCGATTTTATAGTTTTATGGTGTCAAAATAGAAGATTTGTAGACTTCCATTGCAGTCTACTTTTGAATACTTAGCTCATTTGTAGAGACTTAACTCATTTGTGAGATACATCAATTTTCTTGTTTGGTTAGCACTTAAGCTTATTTTCTTGTTAAGTTAAGAGGAATGACATTAAAAACACGTTTAAGCCTTAATTCATTCAATTTGGGGCATTGCACTACAATGAAAATTATAGATTTAATTCATAAGAGTTGGTAAACTTGGTAAACAGCAAAAATCCTCAACTCTAAGATTATAAGAGTTGCAAAATGCAAGGGACAAAAACAAAATAACAAGGTTTATGTTTTGCAGAATATTATGAAATCAACATCAACTAGTAAGAAATAGGCACTAACAACAACAAAATAATGAATAGAACAAGAATAGTCTCATTTTTTTTTTACAATTTTATAACAAAGAATAAAATAAAATGTGAAGAAGATGCATAATCCATAATTACTTTCTTCTTCTCTTCATGAGCTTTATCAATTTTATCAAAAGCAATAGCTTTTTCCTCCTTAGCAAGAACCTAAACCATAAGTGGAATCGCTATATCAACTCGAAACAAACAATTTCCAATCAAATTTCTCATCAAATGCAAATCATTTCGAAGCTTACCATAATTACGTTGTAGACTTCCAAATTGAGTTGTAGACTTCCGTAAATAGACTTCCAGTGGAAGTCTACAATGGAGACTACTAAATTTCCGTGTAGACTTCTGTGACCTGAGAATCACACACAAAATCAAATCATCTAAAAAAATCATACAATAGATTGGATCTAATGGAGATCGAAAAGTTGAAGGAAAAAGATAGTTTTTAAGATTTTGTTTCCGTAATAAGCAACACCTCAAGAAAAACTCACCAAAGATCTGAGATTCGCGAATGTGTTGAGGTTTGAGATTTTACCGTTCATCCTTGTTCTTCCATTCGGTTTCACCACCTTTCATATATGTAGATCTGAAAAAAGAGGAAGACAAAGTTGAGGAATTGAAAGAGCGAGAAGAGTATGTGTAAAATTATCTTAAAAATGCATAGAAAGCCACAAGCTCAACAAATAATGAAGCAGCACATCCAAATTTCAAACCTTTAACATGGTTGACGAACTGAAAAAGTGGAGATAGAGGCACATACCTTTTTCGAAAGTGAAATTAGGTGCTAGAATCAGAAAGAGGACGCGTATCGATTAGGCCCAAAAATTGTCCAAATCGGTGAAGAATTGAAGAAGATAAGGTTTGGGCAAAAATTTCTTAAAAATCTCCCTAAAAACGTGAGAAGAGAGAAAAAGTTAAGAGGCTAGGGTTGAAAATAAAAATTAGAGTTTCTATTGAAAATCTCGCTTATATATGGAGGCAAAAACATCTGGGTAGGTTAATAATTTTCCGGTTTAAGTAGACTTCCACTTCCAGTTGTCGTGTAGACTTCTGTGACCTGAGAATCATAAACAAAATAAAATCATCTAAAAAATCATACAACATACTGGATCTACTGGAGATCGAAGAGTTTGAAGGAACAAATATAGTTTTTGAGATTTTGTTTCCATAATAAGCAACACCTCAAGAAAAACTCACCAAAGATCTGAGATTCGCGAATGTGTTGAGGTTTAAGATTTTACCGTTCATCATTGTTCTTCCATTCGGTTTCACCACCTTTCATATCTCTAGATCTGCAAAAATAGAAAGAGAGAGAAGAGATGTATGAGTAAAATCATCTTAAAAATGCATAGAAAGCCACAAGCTCAACAAATAATGAAGCAACACATCCAAATTTCAAACTTTTAACATGGTCGACGAACTGAAAAAGTGAAGATAGAGGCACATACGTTTGTCGAAGTGAAATTAGGTGCTAGAATCAGAAAAATGACAAGATTTCGTATCGATTATACCCAAAAATTGTCCAAATCGGTGAAGAATTGAAGAAGATAAGGTTTGGG
Organism: Draba incana; assembly: GCA_963576765.1. Taxonomy (NCBI): domain Eukaryota; kingdom Viridiplantae; phylum Streptophyta; class Magnoliopsida; order Brassicales; family Brassicaceae; genus Draba; species Draba incana. The sequence goes on along the minus strand of OY755202.1, from coordinate 19,392,571 downwards.
CAAAAACTTCTTCAAAATCTCTTTAAAACGTGTGAAGAGAGAAAAAGTTAAGAGGCTAGGGTTGAAAATAAAATTAGGGTTTCTATTGAAAATCTTGCTTATATATGGAGGCAAAAACATCTGGTTAGGTTAATAATTTTCCGGTTTAAGTAGACTTCCATACAAAACCCTATACTCTAAAATGAAACCCTAATCGCAATGGAAGTCTACAATACAAACACTAAATATAATTGAAGTCTGCAATGGAAGTCTACATATGTAAAATATATTGCAATGGAAGTCTACACCTCAAAACCTAAATCGACTATTTTCTTATGATTATTCATAACTGTTAATTAAATATATTATAAATCATCCAAACATTTAATATATTCACAATTTTACAAATTTGTGCAAATTTGACATTTAAAATCTTGTAATTATGAACTTTAAATGTAACTCTAAAGGTAAAAACATGTTTTCAAATGGTAATGTCGATCCATTTCCCGTATTTTTAACTCATAAATCCATAAACTAATTTCAGTGACATGCATGACTCATAATATTCAAGATTTAAATCCCCTCATAGTCAGCTCAACTTTTAATAATCAAACCCTACTTTGAAACATCTAGTACCGTATATCATATAACACAAATCTGTAAAACCTAAATCCATTACAATCATATAATCAGAAAGACTATACATACATAATACATAACAATAACTACTACCATGTTCCCACATTGTCACATGACTTCTAAATGTAATGTGATGAAATATAGTATTTGATATCTAGAATAGTATGTAGTTCATTCATTCATTTTCAATCTAATTTGTCATTTTTTTAAGTTGTCCTAATTTGGTGAACTTTTATTTTTAAAAATCCACAATTGCTTTCAGCTTAATTATCAATAAACAAATTTGGTTAAATTATTTTTTACACATTTATAGATTTAAATTTACTAAATAATTATGATGTAGACTTCCAAATTTTGTTGTAGAATTCCGATTCATTCATTTTCAATCTAATTAGACCTTTTTTTTTACTTTGTCCTAATTTGGTGAACTGTTATTTTAAAACATCACAATTTGTTTTAGTTTAATTATCAATAGAAAATTTTGGTCAAATTATTTTTTATGCATTTATAGAATTAAATTTACTAAATAATTACGATGTAGACTTCCAAATATTGTTGTAGACTTCCGATTCATTCACTTTCAATCTAATTAGACCTTCTTTTTTTTTACTTTTTCCTAATTTGGTGAAATTTTATTTTTAAAACATCACAATTTCTTTTAGTTTAATTATCAATTGAAAATTTTGGTCAAATTATTTTTTATGCATTTATAGATTTAAATTTACTTAGTAATTACGATGTAGACTTCCAAATTTTGTTGTATGTAGACTTCCGAAATGTAGACTTCTGGTGTAAATCTACTACATAAACTTCTAACTTTCCGTGTAGACTTCAATGCAACTTTCCCTTAATTTTAAAGGGAATTTTTAATAATCCACTAATCAAAATACTTATATCAAAACTAATTTGTTATTTGGACTACTAAAATTGTCATTAGCCCACTTATCAAAGTGGATTTGTTATTTTGTCCACAAATTTTTTTGCCATGTCACATGTTAGAGGATGAAACTTATAAGGAAAATGAGCCTCATACATTATGGGAAAATCAACTTATTAGCAATTTTTTAAAAATCGGACCGGATGGTGAACCAGAAAACCTTATAGATCATGGTTTAATCCGGTTCAAACCCGGTTCATATAATACAAAGGTATGGTATGTATATTTATTCTTACTAAAACTACTTACCTTAATTTACTTTATGTCCTTATTTAATTCAATTAATAAACAAAACCCTAGAAGAGTTTTATTAAGTACTCTCTCCGTTTCATAATACTTGTCGTTCTAGAGGTAAATTTTTGTTTCATATTACTTGTCGTTTTGTATTCTCAATACGTATTTATTGTTAATTTTACACTTTTATCCCTACTTTTTGACCCTATTAATTACTTATTACAAACTAAACAATACACTAATTAGGGGTAAAACAGAAAATAAAATTATTTTCTTAATTTGTGTGAAAACCCAAAAAATGACAACTAATTTGAAACGGAGGAAGTATTAATTATATTTCAGTTTTTCTCTCCACAAATGTCGCCGCCCACTCTTTTCCTGTTACTTCTTCTTCAACCTTTTTTTCATTCAAATCCTAAATTTATGTAGACAATACTTTCGTTTGTTCGTTTTTCACTTCATGCATTTATTATTTAGATCAATATTATTTAAATAGGTGGAAAAATAAGTATAACAACCAAAAACAAGACAAAAATTTGCAAAAAGCTTTAAAAATGAAAATCGGTTTTTTGGTCTCCAACCAAACCGGATAACTGTCAGGTTCGCGTTTAAACCGGTTCAGCCCAATTTTCAAAACATTGGTTATTAGGTGTATAGGCATGTCAAAAGGCCCAACTCGAAAAATATGTGGGCTTATTTTTCAAAGTTCGATTCGATCCGATCAAGACTTTAGGGTTTTATGTGTTTTCGAGCTTTTTTAAAAATAAATAAAAAAAAATAAAAAACTATTTACAAAAATAAATTGAGATTTAAACACCTAATAATAAGATTTTATCAAAAATCCAATTTAACTAAAAACAAAAGTTTGACCAAATGAATGCAAATATCAATTGAATCCAAACAATTCTAAATAAATAGTGTCAAACAAAATATAATCACAACACTAAAAATCTAGATTGTGGAGTCAAAGCACGTAATCGGATTTATCTTTCAAGAATTTTACAGTAAAATAGAACTAGAGAATAAAGATTTTTTGGCTTAGAAATAATGTGGAAGCTAGATTCCGCACTAAGAATTTATATGTGAATTCGGGAAAGAAACTTTAATCCTAAGATATATCAATAAATCTGATTAAAATCGGATAACGAAATTGGATTTTTATTGATAATTGATCGAATATACAAAGAGAACTTTAGCTAGAACAGATGAGCGAGCTACAGCAGTGCTAAGTGTAAGCATATAGGAAAAGTAGGTGATTTCAGCTCTATCTCTTCGTATACATAGCCTTCACGAGCTAACCGTTCAGCTCTATGTATCTCTCCATTTCTCCGGAGATCTCGTCCTCCGTAAATATCAGAACTGTAGCTCGGACGCTCGATATGCGCTGACTTGTTCCACGTACTTTCAGAGAATACTCTGACTTTTTTCTGAGTTTAGCGAAAATATGGACCTTAGATTCAATTTCATTTATAATATGGTCTGATTATAAACATGTTTTATGGGCCGGATTTCAGGTGCGAAATCCAGCTCCACTAAATAACACACATAAAATATTTTAATGAGGTTATCTATAGAAAATATATAAATTATTATTAAATTTATTTATAATACGATATTTTCCTTCCTGTTTTTTTGGGCTAATATATTCAGGCACGAGCCCGATAATTTTAAGGGATGGGTCTGGTCAGGCTTCGGGCTTTGGCCCTAATTGACATGCCTAGGTGCAAATGTTTTTAAATGTTCTATGAAAATATATTAGTATCAATGGATTTCATAAAAATGAGCACATTAAAATTTTCTTTGGGCAATAGTTTGAGACTAAAAAATTCATAAGGGCAAAAATCATTTTTGGAATGGGGCCATTTAATAGAATCTTAAGGAAATTGCATTAGGTTTAAGATCTTCAAATGGTGCACTTGCCTCCTCCCTAATGAATGTAGATCCGCCCATGCTCACAACAGTTTCTAAGGCTGGGCAAAACATCCGTTAGATTTGCTTCCATTCGGGATCCGTTTCGATTCGATCTGAAAAACTCGGATATCTGTATTTTTACAAAGAAAATCAAATATTAAAAATAATATCCGATAAAACGAAGCAAAATACAAATACTAACATTTTAAGAACAAATATCCGCTCCGCTCCGTATGTATATATATATATATATATGTATAGCTAATTACGTATCTAAATTGCATAATGATTATATCTATATGTCAATTTTATAAAATTATATTCATCAAATTAATTATTTAAATATCATTTAATAATGAAGCAAATCACAAATACTATAAGTTTATGAATAAATATCCGCTCCGCATACGTACGTACGTATGTATGTATGTATGTATGTATGTATGTATAGTTAATTACATATGTAAATTGCGTAATGATAATATCTATATGTAAATTTTATAAACTTATATTCACCAAATTAATTATTTCAATATTTAGGATTTACAAATTAAGAAGAGAATATCATTTTAATGAAATTTGTCATTTTTGGTTAAATTTGAACCTTTTATTTTTTGATTTTTATAATTATTTTTGAATTATTTCGGAGTGGATCGGTTATCCGGCAAAATTCCAGATTTTAACGGATATATGACTCGTAGATATCAGGATTATTGCTGAGCGGATACGGATCAGATAAATGCTTAAATTCTTGATATTCGCTCCGTGCCCACCCTTAAGAATATCTCACTATTGGGGATGGTCTAACCAACTTATGGAGTTGTAGTTGTTAAAGATGTACCATGTTAGTTGAGAGACCATGGGTTAAGTCTTCCAACTGATTTCAATTATAGCTAAACCATAGTATATGTTTTACACATCTCCCAAAAAAAAATAGTTTAGACGAAGCCTAGAATTCTTTCGATTGAATAAAATGAGTAACAATTACAATTTTGTGATACCTTTAAACAAATCAGCATGATGCAAGTATGCAACAAATTGGGAAGCAGTAAGATCTTCGTAGAAACATATATATTGTCATTGTCTTCTCGAGTCCTCGAAACAACACCTAACCTTCATGTGAATCTCACAACCCAACTCCCTAACTATATTACACTGATTATTCTATCAACTCCAAAACAAACATCGATGAGCATTAAAAGCTGTCGTACGGAGAGAAATAACTATCACATTCGATCACATCATCAAGCAAGCACGCCCTTTGCTAGAGGCTATCCATCTGAACCACATAACAAACCAAAATACATTTACAATGCTAGATGTAAATGTAACACATATTGATAGGGGCTATTCATCATAATCAGAACCGCATAACAACCAAAAACATTGTCTTACTGGGATGGGCCTAATTTCAAATTGAAATTGATTTGCTCTTATGAAGGAGGAAATCATGCCCGGACCATAACTTTCTCTACCTAAACACTTTTCACAAGCAAGAAAGAAGAAAAGAGAAAAAGAATGTAGACTAGTCCGGTCTATTTTTCGAAACTAAACTCTCTTCGAAGTTCGGTCTCAGACCTATTTTGTCTAAAATCGGCCGTGTAGGACTGAGTCGAGCCTAGAAAGGAAACACAGATTTGACATCTCCGCAGGCTGATGCGATGTGTTGCATAACGTCAACTTTAACGTGACTCGTACAGGTGACTTTAAATGACGTGGAATGATCTCCATCGACCTTGTAGAATTAGATGGACCGCTTAAAGAAATCCCAATAAAACCTCTTTTACCAAAATTTATTGGGTATGCAACTGAGAATCTATCTGAGATCTAAACCCACTAGTCTCATCTTCCAAGACAAAGCTACGTTAATTTACATTTGAGACTTGGCTTCTTGAAACAAGCATAATACAGAAAAAAATAAGACAGAAACAAAATAAGCCAAAAAAAAAAAAACTCACTCAAGATTTGGTCATTCGAGAAAAGACAGAGTCCAATTCTATAAATTTTAGAATCATGGTGTACCACAAACTAAGGGCATCTTTATTGCAAATCCCTTGAAGTCTAAAGTGTTTATAAAATTATTAAAATTTTAGTAAAAGGAAGAAAGAGAGTGTTTTTGTGGGATATATTAAAATATAAAATTTGAGTAAAATGAAGAAAAATAATATGTTTAAATATAACATTAATAAAAGTTGAGTAAAAGAGTAAGATCTAATATTGGATCTTTTGGAGAATGTGTTTAAAAGTAAAAGAACGTGTTTAAATATAAAATTAATAAAAATTGAGTAAAAAGATGAAAGAGAAAGTATAAAATTGAGTAAAAGGAGGAAAGAGTGTGTGTTTTAATAATTTTAAAATCACATTAGACCCCAAAAGATCTGCAATAAAGATGCCCTAAGTGAAAGGCTCTTTAACACAAACAAAACGTGAAACCCACCTGCTAAATATACATGGATATGATTACAAAATAGAAGCCAACATTCACATAGACACATACATTACCCCCATACTTTGTCGCTGTCTCTTTACTTTTTCTTGTTAAATTCTACCTCTCCTTTTGCTTCAGGAAGATCAAAATAACAAAGAGATGAGAGGCTCTGCGTCGTTAGTTACCTTAAACCACAAGATCCTTAGACCGTGTAGGAAGCTCCTGATCAAAATGACCAAGAGTTGTCCTCGGCGCCATAACCGACATTTGAAACTCAAGAAAGCATCTCCTTCTTCATCTACTTCTTCAGGGAACAAAGTCACCAAAGTAGTGGCTTTGTTCTTCCTCTCTTTCCACAAGAAGAAACAAAAGAAAGAGAAAATGAAGCGTCTTAACGAACTAAGAAGCTTCTCGCACGCCGTAAGCGACCAGAAGAAGGTCCCAAAGCAAGAATCAACCAAGAAAGTTTTCCCATCGAGACTCGCAATGTCTTGGCGAGGTCAAGGTAAAGGTAACAACACACAAGAAGTCCAGCAAGATCACAATCCTCGTAGAGACAGCACAAGCGCTTTCATTCCTTGATTCTTTATTCGAAATTTTTTATAATCGTTGTTTATTTGCATTTGTGGTGATGGTATTAAGTTAAAAAAGAGATTGATATGGATATGATTTTGTAATGAGAGTAAAGTTATATAAATTAGAAACACAAAGCAATTTCAAGAAATCCAAATAAATGTGGAAACATAAGTGAAAAGATAGACATTGAAAATTTATACATCTATCCTACAAGCACGGACCAATTTGCTTCATTCCCTAACCAAATCTGAGTCATATCAACTCACATTTGGAGTAAGAAACCGTCTAAGTATCCTCCAAACAGTTCTTGCCAGCATCTCTATTGTACGAAGACCTAAACCAAATATTAAAAAACAACAACACATAAGCTTAGGGCTTCCTTATAATCTCAAGAAACATACAAATTGATTTAACAACGATCCTATGAGGAACATTAGATGTAGAAACATCACATTACATTTATAGCTAAACCCTAATTGAAAAACCCACATACAGAAATTTATGCAGAGCAATAAATTAGAAATTAGAGAAATTTATGACGAAATTCTTCTAAATTCATGAAGAAGAAGACCCACATTGGGGCTAGAGAGATGAGAAAATGAAAGGGAGAAAATCTTACTCATTGGTGAAGATAAATCTGGGAGAAACGAAGCCAATTGATGCAGAATTAGGGAGGAGCAAAAAGGAAAGTGTAAATAAGCCCTAAAGAGAGAGTATTTAAGTAAAGTAATGATCTTTGGTGAGCGGCGTGCTTACAGTCTCTGTACAGAGCACATATATCAATGACTGTGAGAGAAAGAGAGAGAGATATAGAATTATTTTTTATTTTATTTCTTTGGTTTCGATTAGGGGTGTCAAAATGGGTAACCCGACCCAACCCTACCCAAAACCGCATGGGTTTGAGATTTTCGTAGGCGGGTTTAACCCAACCCATTTATTATATGGGTATAATTTTCATACCCATGCCCATTTATATGAAACCCGTTGGCTTAATGGGTTAAATGGGTACCCATATATATATATGGAATCACACAATAAACTTATAAAAACTCAACATAATTCATAATTTATTATAAATCAAACAAAAGTTTTTAACTTAAACAAGAAAAAAAATCATAAAACCAATAAAATAGAAAAACCATAAACCAATGTATCTTAAAATAAACTAGTAAAATCATAAAACCAATAAAACACAAAAACCATAAAACCAATAAAAGTATTTTTAAAAAGCACTTCAATCTTTCTTCGGTTCCTCTCCTTCCTTAGATCCATCTGGTTCATTGTTCTCATCATCACTTTCAATGTCTACAAATAATAAGAAAAGTATATTACTAACTTGGATAATTTAGCAATTAGTATTAATAGAGTAAATATAAATGATTTACCTTTTTCATCACTTGGAAAACCAAATAACCATGATCTCGTACAAAGTAGAGTCTGGACATGTTTCGGAAGAAGTCGACTCCGATATTTGTTTAGAACACGAGAACCAATACTGAAAGATGATTCTGAAGCTACAGTAGTTATAGGAATGCTTAGCACTCCAGTGTTGGACGAAGGAAACGCCATCCTAGGGGTTATGATCGGACTTAGATGATAAGAATGTATAATATAAAAAGGCTTTGAGAAGTAGATAGGAATAGAGGTAGAGAACGGCTCCTATTTATATAAGTATTAGAAAAACCCTAATTTTTGTTTACAAAACCGGAAAACCCTAGGCTAATTTACATAAATCTATTAAAAGAATATATATATATATATATATATATTTTATATTTTGTGCTTAACCCGTGGGTAACCCATAACCCTAATGGGTTTACCCATTAAACCCATGAACCCAATAGGGTAACCCAATAAAACCCATTTATTTATATGGGTAAAAAAATATAACCCTTACCCATCAAAAGTGCGGGCGGGTTCGGGTAACCCATGGGTAAGAACCCATATTGACATCCTTAGTTTCGATATTTTCGTGATTCGAATTCGAAAGAATTACCGGAACGGGGTATGGGTTCTTAGTGGGTCTCTAATGGGCCGACTAGAGGAGACAAGATTGATGTGTGTTTTATGTTTCTCATCATTTTTATTAAGCTTCCAATGTTTTAAATCCTGATTAGATGCAAATTATTCTTCTAAACGTAATCATTAAAGAAGGAAAGTGCAAGTTCGTAAGATCGTGGAAATACTTTTATATAGTAGATATTTATAATATTTGTAATTCATTATTTGATCCGTGCTCTGCTGTTGAAAGATTTGCTGATCTATTTCGTTTTTTATAATCACATTCAAATACAACGGAGGATTATATGCCGAATTGTATTATAGTTTACACAAAACATCACGTTTAAACTAATTTATATATGTGGAAGCCCCTAGTCCAGTGATTTGACTAAAGGTTTCATTAATGCTTGTACACCTATATGTATAGAGTTCGAGTCTCGGAAAATGTAAATTAATGGAGGCAATGGTTATTGGAGATTTTTAGCGTGGTATAAAAAGAGCCGTTTGGAGTAATCCCACATATTCAGGCTTAAATTAATCATTGTGTAATCGTCCGTGTAATAGTTCTCATAATCTTATATATAATTAAGGAGTTATCTCTCCATCTAGAGTGTCCACATAGGCAAGTTTTTTTTTTACAATTAATTTTAGTTTCAATTTTCATTTAATTCATTTTTATGTATATTTATTGTTACTTAATTGATTCATCTAATCTAATTTACCAAAAATTCTAACTAAATGGAAAAATGAAAATAAGTCAATAAATGACTAAAATAGTACATTGTTAATTGAGTATTTTATTTTTGTCAATACAAAATTACAACAATATATATATTATGAGCGATGGAAGAAAAATTTACATATTCAATTTAAAAACTGAAAATATGTAAAATGAATATACATAAAAATATGAATAAACGATATCAATAAATTGAAAAAAACTAAATATTTTGAATGTCAAACGATTGTTAAGAGGTTAGGAGACCTAAAGAGAACTAAGATATATTATTTCAGTAAAATGATATTGAACTATCTCACTAATTATGAAATAATGAGGTGATCATTACTTAAAATTTTCCAACCACAGTTTTTATATAAGTAAGTATGAAATAAAAATTTAAAAGTGTTATAGTGTCATTACTTAAAATTTATAACAAGTATATATTTATATACATAAAAAATAGAAGTTGATGGATTATTCATGAACTATAATATAAAGAAAATGATATACAATTTGTTTAGCATACCACATGTAAAAAATAGAGTTTTACACCATGCCATTTGATAAATATATATTTTGAATCAAATGCTTCAAAACCAAACAAAATTTTGCATGTCCTTTTTAAATCATATTTGTTATATTTTAACAAAATAACGAAAACATAAAAATAAATAACTAAATGAAAATTTTGTCGCTAAATTTAATAAAATTGTAAAACAAAAGATTTTAACGTCCCCACTTTAAAAAGCTTAACCAAGCAACGGAGTTTCTATTGTTTGTGAAAGAAAAATGTTAATTCAAGAAAGATGGGAAGCAATAGTATTTGTAAATGCATATAAGGTGATAACTTAAGGATGCATGTTTCTTAAAGAAGTACATTTTGATTTTTAGAAAGAGTACAGTTAACCAAGATATAAAAAAATTAGTTTTAAAACTCGCGTGTAGCTTATGATTCGCGTTCATTTTCCCTCATCAAAACAAAACATCAGTGATCTGCTAAGGTTCGTTAGTGATTTTCCGGTTTGTGGTCAAAAAATATTTTTCTCGACATATATACTATTTCAAATTTCCATTTCCGTTTCCGTTAATAAATCTAAAGATTTCTCTCTGATGCTCGGCTAAACAAATTGATTGTGTTGATAACTTCAAGAAAGAAACCCCCTCCAAAAGTTAATCAAAATCAAAATTGTCAACTCACAAAAAAAGCATGTAGTCGGCTAAGGCCTCAAAACCAAAATAGTACATATGTGGCATCAAAGTTTCAAATAACTTTCTTGGTTTATGAATATAATGCGTTAACATATATATGGAGGGTGTAATGTTACCAAAATTTCATGTTAGTGAAAAAACCTTAAAATATATATGTCTACTTTGTGTTCCCTTACAAAGTTGCAAGAATTCGATGCGTCTTATGTTTGTTGAGACATTATGTTATAACTCAAAAAAATATGATGCTTGGATAAACATCACTTGAGAATATATTACCGGGTCCTAGACATGAATTGATAACATTCACAAAAGAATATCTCAAATGGCTTTCAAGAGATATCATATTAGTCATATGTTTGATGATTCTAAACGTTGAAATAAAAACATTACCACAATCCAAAGTAAAATTTATTATTATCAACTAAGCAACAACAATAAAAATACTCAAGATCATGTACAGCTCTCAAGATCTCAAGTTTGAATCTCACTATTTAGTAGAAGAGAACATGTTATTATCCCCAATCGAAGGTATTTACTATATGTCTAAAATCTAGAACCTCTTGGTTTCAAAAGAAAACAAAATACAATAAAACATATTAAGATCAAAAATATTCATCATACTCTAAATTGTAATAACTCTTTTTTATTGTTAGATTTTCATTCAAATCAACTAAGATGTAGTCAATTTTATAACCAATCAAATTAGAATTTAGAAAATATCTCAAATGTTGCATAATGGACAGATAGTTGATACATAACATTAACATACTTCATTCAATACAAAATTTAGAAATATACCCGCGCGTATACGTGGATTCTCTTCTAATTTGATAGATAATTTCAGTCTAAAAAAATCTTCTTTTATATGTCAAAGTAATTATTCTTGCTATACAGTAATATAGAAAATCTAAACCGGTTAAAATAAACTAAATTCCTTATGTCACTCTCTTACTTGCCAACAATGTTAATTTCTTGCCGGAATAAACTCAAGAAGCAACACTCAAGATGATATTTGCAAGATCAAAAATAACCGAAAGTAAATATGTATGAAATACTTCTTTTAAAAAATATTTGGGAACTATAAAATAAGTTAAATATTGAAAATTTATAGATGTTCACAAGAATTCATTACCGTTTCAAAGACATGCCACAATCATAGCTAAAAAATTATATGTATGATAAATTCTCTACAAAAATTAAAAAAATATTGATATAGATTACTATTTATGTTGAATTTTTTTTAGTAATTATGGTAAAGTAATTATTTATATTTTGGACAATTTTTTAATTAAACACATCGGTAAAACAGACCCACGCGTAGCGTGGGTTAAAAAACCTAGTTTGTAGTAATTCATAAGTATTGACAATTAAAAAAACTCATGTATATAAATCTTATTATATTACTCAATCATCCTCCTCTCTTATTATTTAATCTCTCCTTTATACAGCTGTTTCCATAGATAATTGATTAATTGACTTCCTCGTTTCACATAATGTGGTAGAGTGGCCATTTAAGATTTTCGTTTTGAGTTTAATCAGATTCGATTCAGGTTCCCCGGTTTAGAAAAGCAAACCGAGGAAAAAAAACGAAATTATTCATTCGGTTTTGGGTTTGTGCCTTTGGTTTGGGTTTGTTAACGCTTTTGTTTGGTTTAGAAAAGCAAAACTGATGAGATAATAAAATTTCGGTTTATTAGGTGGGTCTTTTCTTGTTTTTATGGGTTAAAATTGGTTTAGTTAGTTTTTTTTTTTTTAGTTTTACATTTTGATTTTTGTTCGGTTTGATTTGCTCTAACCAAACCAAGAACGGCCACATGGTCACTATTATATTATACATACACACTTTTAAATTGAAAATCTAGAGTTGACTTTCACTTTCATTTTAAGACAATGGAGCTCATTTGATCGTACATAGAGATTCAGAGAAAGAGAGAGATGGAGTTTGCAAACACGAAATGGGTGGCTGCGGCGGCGAGCATATGGATACAAAGCTTTAGCGGAGCAAGCTACACCTTTGGAGTCTACTCTTCTCTTCTAAAATCATCTCAATCTTATGACCAATCTACCCTTGACACAGTCTCCGTTTACAAAGACATCGGAGCCAACGTTGGAATCCTCTCCGGCCTCTTCTATACCGCGGTTGCAAGCGGCAGAAGCGGTACCGGTCGCTTCTTTAGTGGGCCATGGGTGGTTATATTTGTTGGGCTACTACAATGGGTCGTGGGGTATGGTTTCGTTTGGATGGCTGCGTCCGGAGTGATCAACCGGCCTCCGGTGGCTGTCATGTGTTTGTTCATGTTCTTGGCCGGTCATAGTCAACCTTTCTTTAATACTGCGATTGTTGTCACCGCCGTCAGGAACTTCTCCGACTACGGAGGCACCGCCGTTGGTATTATGAAGGTATGACTTATTTACATTTAAGACTAGAGTAATAATTAAGCTCTTAATATGAAAGTTTCGATTGGTTTATTAGGAATTCATGATATAGGACAAATGCCAGAGCTTTTCCTATTAAGTATTGAGATATATAACTAGCTGTAGCCTGTAGAAAGGAACTAGCTGCTAGTCGATTTATTAAAATGAAATGGTAGGCCTATTACTTTCTCTAGCTAGTTATATTGATATGTTTTACCTTTGATCTTGAAAATATGTTATGTAAAGAACGGAGAGATATTACTTTATATATGAATCTTGAAAAGTTATGTTGCCCTCAAATAATTCTGTTATGTTTTTTAAATTTAAATGTAGGGTTATGTTGGGCTAAGTGGAGCAATTCTTGTTCAAATGTACCACATTTCCTGTGAAGGCGACCCAACGAATTACATTCTTCTCTTGGCCGTAGTACCGTCACTTCTCATCTTGACATTAATGCCCTTAGTTAGAACGTACGACACAGTCATCGCAAGTGACAAGAAACACTTGAACGGTCTCTCTGCCATCTCCTTGATCATCGTCATCTATCTTATGGTCATCATATTGGTCGAAAATCTAGTCGGAATGTCAAAGCCAATGAAGATATGCTTCTTTACTATTTTACTTATCTTGCTCGCCTCTCCTCTCTTGGTCGCCGTTAGAGCGCACCGTGAAGAGAGAAAGAGATTCTTGTCTTTGGATTTTCCGGTTACCGAGAGAACCACCTTGCTTGACTCTCCCAAGCTCAACACTTCTTCCGGTAAGGTTTAGTTTCACAACTTTGTTTTTGGCAAATGTATCTTCCATCACTGTGTAAATTATATCCTTTTATGTTAGTTTAGGTCCCTTAGTTATACTTGCTACGGAGTGAAATTCCTAACCTATTTCAATCAATGTATAGGTGTTAACGTTATCATGACCAAAGACATGAACGTCCTTGAAGCAATATGCACTACCAACTTCTGGCTTCTATTCTTAGCGATGTTATGTGGAATGGGTTCAGGGCTTGCAACGGTAAACAACATCAGACAGATGGGGGAGTCACTTCGCTACTCTATGGTTCAACTCAATTCTCTAGTATCTCTTTGGAGCATATGGAACTTTCTAGGCCGGTTTGGGGCTGGTTACATCTCAGACGCCTATTTACACAGTCATGGTTGGCCAAGACCGGTTTTCATGGTCATAACTCTCGGCGTTATGGCTATAGGTCACATTGTCATGGCCTCCGGTTTAATAGGAAGCCTATATATTGGGACACTGTTGGTCGGTTTAGCGTACGGCTCACAATGGTCACTCATGCCGACGGTAACCTCTGAAATATTTGGGGTTCTTCATATGGCAACTATATTCTATACAATTTCCATAGCCAGTCCGGTTGGTTCATACATTTTCTCAGTGAAGGTAATAGGTTACTTGTACGATAAGGTAGCTTCGGAGGACGACCATTCTTGTTATGGAAATCATTGTTTTAGGACTTCGTTTACGATAATGGCGGCCATGGCTTTGCTTGGTACTCTTGTGGCTCTTCTATTGTTTTTCCGCACAAAGAAGTTTTATGCAACGCTTGTGGCTAAGAGGATCTTGAAGTAATCTCTAAACCTAGGGGTCTTGAATCGTGGCTTCATATATTCAAATATTTTGGCTTTTCTTCTCTCATATTTCAATGATAATATCTTTCTTTCAATCTTTTTTTCGTAGAAAGCGATGTTTAATATATATATATATTTGTTTTGTTTGATATATTTGAAGTATGTAGTGGGTATTGTATATCCAAAATTAGTTAGTTGATTCATTTGCAAAAAAAAACTAGAGATACTTGTTTCACCTTTGTGTTCAAGTATCCCCTGAGACATTAACCATGTACTCTACCGAAACCACCAATTACATTTGCGAGAGCACGTTTGACCGGATTAGAGTTTTTTTTAAGTGATACTTAATTCCAAATTAACTAATCTTCGGAACCATTTAAAACACAACTGGCCAACCATAATTAAATTACAGTGAAAAGATTCAAACATTCACATTTGTGCTCAACTAATATAACAATTCCTCAAATTGGATTAGTTTCATATATACTCATTGGTTTAGCTTTTCGCGAAATTTGTTTTTTTTTTTGGATAGAACAAAATAAGCGGTTTCATCCCCTTGAATACCACTCATAATCACAACTTACTCGAAAATCAATGAAAGTTTAAGCCTTTGCAAATATATATTTAAACATTCTAACCAAAATCATGTATAATATATTTTCGGTTAGATTGATTAATCTTCCAAAGATCCAAGAATTTCAAATTTTTTTTTTTCGTGTGTTAATTTTCAAAAATGCCACTGTTTCAAAGAATTTTATTCCTCTTAAACAATCACTGAGGAGATCGCTCATGCACAATCAACAAACAAGAAGAATAGAAGTCGGAAAACGAGGTGAGGAAAATGATAACTTTGGGCTGAACAAAGATGATCCGTAGAGAGTACGAGGATTGGAGTAAGAAATTTAGTGGTGGTGAAGGAAAGGGAAGGAAAGACACAATGTTTATGAGTGTCTGACCATGGGATGGTCGGAACGAACAAGAACTCCGGGAAAAATCCGAGAAGATGGTCCTCAACAACCAATAAGTCTTAAGGTCAAAAGAATGGACTTGAAGCTCAAGAAACAAGGCTTAGTATTTACTGGTCGCGTTTATACGAACTTTGTCGTTTTCGAAAGAATGTGGGAAGAACACGCTTGTTCTATTTTGCCGGGTCTAAAAGCTAAATAACATTTTCTTTGATATATAGTACTACTTATTCGCCATATGATGATTAATTCGACTCCGCTTGCTTGGGCCTACAGTGGTCTTCTCGGTTAGTCGTATCAAGGATCTTTGAAAGCTTTGGTTGTGTGTAGGCTTGTTTCAGGCTTTTGGAGCGGTTTTGCGACGGTCTTTGTTCCTAGTTTATGTTGGTGTCAATTTAGTCGGAAAATCTAGTTTTCCTCCGGCTTTTGGCTTTAGAAATGTGTATATTTACAGCTCTATATTCTATCATGGATTTGTATTCCACCAAGTTTATAACTGAAAATTGATTGGGAAAAAAAGATTTATAATAAATAAATAATTAGCATTGACCGAAAGAGTTATGAGACAAAGATGAGTGGGCGCACTTCTCAAACACTATGATCTCGGAAAACTCTTCTCTATGACATTCTCTTTCTATCTAAAACACTCTCTTATGTATAGAAAGAGAGAATTCCTAATTTGCCTCTCTGATGCATCAATTTTTTTTAAAAAAATCAGAAGAAAATAATAATAAAAAGCCAATCAGAAGTCGAGCCCTTTACTCACTCTTCGAGCTCGAGCTCTTTCGGCGATTTTTTTTTTTGAAATCGATATTTTTGATTGGATTCGGTATCAAAGCACATCCAATTACTTCTATTCGAATCATTCCAGCTCAAATTTGAAGTTGATTGAAAGCTCTAGCCCTTTTCTCTTCCTCCCTCTTCGAGCTCGAGCTCGGGGAACAATTCAGTGGATTTTTTTTTTTTTAATCGATTTTTTTGATTGGATTTGGTATCAAATCATATCAAATTACTTCAATTCGAATCATTCCAGCTCGAATTTGAAGTTCATTGAAAGCTCTGTGCGTCTCTCTCTCTGTATTTCGATTCCGGCGAAAAAACAAATTCTGGCAAAAAAACAAATTCCGGACAGCAATCTAGGTTTTTCGATTCAGTTCGGTAAATAACTTCAATCTCTCACTATTGGAAGCATTCCAGCTGTGATTTTAACTTCAGTGTGAGCTAAAGATTGAACATTGAGCAAGAGGCGATAGTTGGTTGAGGTAAGTTATTTTTAACATGTAATTATGTGTGTTCCAATTAGATGTATAGTCTTTGGTTGTTTATAATTTGATTATAAGGTGTTGAGACTGGGAGATTTCGATTAGGACCGAAATTGTGAGGTTGAGATTGGTGATGTAGTTAATTGTTATATTTGCAGGAAAATGAACAAAACAATCATTCATACTGAATGTGGAGGAAAATACGGTAGTGGAGGTGATGTGAGTGGATGGAATTCAAAAGAAGCAAAATTTTACGCTTTATCATTTAAGGAGGAGATAACGTATGCGATTCTAGTGGATATGATACGCAAAAAGATGGGGATTGATGAAGGGACAAGTAAGGTGAAGCTAAGCTATGTTCCTTTGCTTTTGAAGCCTCCTAGAGTTTTCGATATTTTAGACGATGATGATGTTGATGGTTATATTTCAAGCATTGACAAAGACCATTGTAGAAGTGTTTTGCGAGTGGAAGTAGTTGAGTGTGAGAATGACGGTTTAAGGACTTCAGTTGGTGATAATGTTGGAGATAACGTTGTGGTAGATTTAAGTGAGAAACGTAATGGTGAGAATGTTGCAGATTTAGGTGATTCTTTTAGTGAGAATGAGAATGATTCTTTTGGTGATAATGTGGTAGATTTAGGCGATGATGTTGAGCTGCCATATGATGAACCAGATGAACAATGTATAGAAGAATGGGATGATGGTACAGGTTTGGAATTAGGGCAGGAGTTTGTGAGAAAAAAGCAAGTGCAAAACATTGTCTTGAAAGCTTCGCTTAAAGAGTGTTATGAATTTGACGTATCAAACACGGATAGTTTGAGATATGTTATTAAATGTCGTGCATAAGCACAAGGCTGTAAGTGGTACCTACGCGTGTCGAGGCCCCAACATTCAAAGGAAGCAATATGGGTGGTTAAAAGATACTGAAAGATGCATTCATGTACCCGGGCAAGTTCGAGTACAAGTACAAAGACAAAAAAAAGGCAAGGTAATCCAGAGTTAGTGGCTGATATTATAAAGGAAGATTACTCGGGTGTATTGCAAACACCAACTCCTAAAGCTTTGATTGATATTGTTCAAGCAAAAGTTGGAGTCAAATTGTCGTACCCGACCGCTTTAAGAGGAAAACACTTAGCGGTTGCAATTGTTCGTGGTACTCCAGAAGAGAGCTATCAAATGTTGCCTTCCTATTTATACGTGTTAAGAGAGATTAATCTTGGTACATCGACTAGTGTGTTGTTGGATAATCAAACTAAGAGATTCAAATACTTGTTCATTGATTTGGGGGCGTGCATTAAAGGGTTTCAATTAATGAGAAAAGTTTTACAAGTGGATGCTACTTTTCTGAAGCTTGGTGGTGTACTTGTTTTTGCGGTACCTCAGGATCCCAATAGTCACCATTACCCTGTTGCATTTGGTGTACTAGACAGTGAGAATGATCTTAGTTGGAACTGTTTTTTCACGATGTTGTCGAATGTTGTACCAGATAGTAAAGAACTGGTTTTTATGAGCGACAGAAATTCTAGCCTCATCAAGGCAGTAGGTGCAGTGTACACGGAAGCTCAACATAGATATTGTGTGTTTCATTTGTCTCAAAATGTGAGACAAAGAGCTCCTAACGAAAGTAAGGACTACGTTGGAGCAAAATTCAGGGAATTAGCAGGAATTTATACGGCTGTTGAGTTTGAGACGGAGTATGCTGATTTTAGGAAAAGGTATCCTAAAGTGGCTCGGTATATGGACGATAGTGTAAATGTTTCTAAATGGGCTAGGTGTTATTTTAAAAGAGCAAGGTACAATATTGAAACAACAAACAGTGTTGAGTCTATAAATAATGTTTTCAAGAAAGCAAGAGGCTACGGTTTAATCCCTATGGTTGATGCGATTGTTGGAAAATATCAGAGTGGTTTAACAAGCATCAGAGGAAAGCTGCTGCTGCGCCGAGGTCTCACAAAATGGTGGCACTGGTGGAGAATGAATTGCACACAAACTGTCAAATATGGAGCAAATTAAAGGTATCAGCGCTTAACTTGATGGAACTAGAGTTTAGTGTGATTGACATAGATGGAAAAACGTACACGGTGGACTTGAAGTATGTTAAAGAGGACTTACGGAAGATCAATTGTTCTTGCAAACGTTGGAATGTAGACATGTATCCTTGTGTACATGCCGTAGCCGCTGCCATTGATTACGCGAAGAGTCCGGACAAAACTGTGGACATTAATGTTTATAATTTGTGTGCAGAGTATTATTCGCTAAAGACGTGGGTGAAGGCATACGAGAGGACGATCTATAAAGTCCCGCATCAGTCTTAATGGTTAATTCCTTCTAATATACTTGTTGAATGTGTGTTTTCTGCGGCTTACCCGGAAAAGAAAGGAAGAAAACAAGAAACCCGTTATCAGAATCCTGGAGAAGAACCTGTCAAGAAAAGGCAAAAGAAGTGTAACGAAATAATTCCCGGAAGAACACTTGAAAAATGGTTCACTCCCATGTCGAGATAAACGTCCGTTAGTCTATGTTATTGTTCCTCATGTAAGATTTTGTAAGACTTTGATATGGATTTTAAGACTTTGTTATTATTTTAACTTTGTTATTGATGTAAGACTTTGTTATTTTTAATTATTGATTTAAGACTTTGTTATTAAGATGATGATGTGTGACAATTCGGATTTTGGTTCGGTTAATTCGAGTTATCCAAAACTAATAAAAAAAATTTCAAAGAAATTATTATTGTATTTGGTTTTTTAAAAATTGGGTTCGGTTTAGTTTTAGAATGACTATTAACTACAACCTAATTGCTTCTCCAAGATGAGAATCAACTTTTAAATTTGTACATTTTCGAAAGTTCAAACTATCATCTTACACATAATACACCTTACACTTATAGAGACACTTATATGTATAAATACCACTTTAAATGTGATTTAGGCATACAATGGTTGTAGACACAAATTAGTTTCTGAAAATGGTGGGAATGTGTACTTATAGACTAAATATTTTGTGTGTAACTAAAAAAATATAATTTTTAGTTGTTACAACTAATATATTGTAAAATATTGGGAATGTACAACTATGGGAAAAAATGGTACAACTAAAAACGAAGGACAACTATGTGCAATTTTTATGGTAAAACTATATGCAATGTCACTGAGTGTGACATCATTCATGTTTAACATGTTTTCATCACGTTTTTGTCATGTTTTTATTTTTGTCGTCTCTATGTACCGTACCACGATTTCAAATGCTTTTCCCACATAATTCAAAACAAAACACCCATTGTTTTATTTTTAGTTTTATTCAATCATCTCTCCCTGTTATCAAAATTCTCTTACATTGTTTTAGTTTTCGGCAAATGGTTTATAAAAAAGGTATGGCTACCGAGCTTTGAATTTGGGGATTTTGGGATTTAGAGTTTTGAGGATTTGGGGATTTTGGTGAAATTCGATTTAGGGTTTCGGGGATTTGGGGATTTTGGTGAAATTGGATTTAGGGTTTTGGAGATTTGGGGATTTTGGTGAAATTGGATTTAGGGTTTAGGGGATTTGGGGATTTTGTTCTTACAGTTGTTACATCTTTGCAGATCTATTGACAAAAGAGATCAAATTGGTTTGTTCGGAGAATTCGATACCGGCTCCAACAACAGCAACTCCTCATCCTCGGACGATGATTTCAACGATAATTGGAACATA
This sequence comes from Draba incana, assembly GCA_963576765.1. NCBI lineage: Eukaryota > Viridiplantae > Streptophyta > Magnoliopsida > Brassicales > Brassicaceae > Draba > Draba incana. Next base: position 19,372,016 of record OY755202.1, on the reverse strand, counting down.
AATAATGTCACATATGTTAACTACTCCGTCCGTCCAGTCGCAGATGTGAACTACTCCGGCCGTCCAATCACAGAACTTCCGGACAATTGGGACCCAGTTGAGAAAGGAATTCCAACCAAATACTACTGTGTAGTCGGAGCGGTTGTGGTGGAAACGCAAACAATTGGTTTGGAAAGTAGAAGAAGATTCTACACATGTACCGGAGACTTGAATGTAAGGAAAACCACAATTCAATATTATTCTTATTTCACAATTACATATATAATAGGATGGACTTGTAATATGATGGAAACCCATTGCCACATTTACAAATTGTGGGATGACTCTATCATGGAGGAGATTTACATGCTTAAAGAGAAGGGCGCAACTCTAGAGACCTCATACAAGGAAGAGAATGAGATGCTTAAGGCGAAGGTTGCAACTCTAGAGACCTCTTACAAGGAAGAGAATGAGATGCTTAAGGCGAAGGTTGCAACTCTAGAGACCTCTTACAAGGAAGAGAATGAGATGCTTAAGGCGAAGGTTGCAACTTTAGAGACCTCTTACAAGGAAGAGACTGAGATTCTTAAGGAGACAGTTCTCAAACTCTGGACCAAAGTGTTTGGTGAGGTACAGGATATGTCTTGAATTTGGTAATTTTCTGTTACGTTTGATGTTGTTCCAAAACTATTGTTCTTGTTTTATGCTTTGGTGTGAACTTTGATATAATAAGACAAACTTTTCCCAAACTTTTACAACATATTACTAACACAATTGCACAAATATAGAAAATAACATTCCTTACAATGCTTAATAAATACCATATCATGATATCCATAACATTCTGGAGGTTTTATAGTTTCGCAATTAGGAAATTTAAACCGATCGGCATACGTTCTCATGTAACTAGGGTTGAAGTTATACAACAACCTCATGAGTTCGTTGCCTTGTTGCCTTAACTCTTTGGACCCATTGCCAGCATACGTTGTAAAATACCAGTCGAGGTGGAGACATGCTAAGTCTGGTTGTCCAACACAAATAGCTAAAACCAATACAGCTAAACTAGACGGTGCATCCAAGGGTGCATGTCTATGGAGTAAGTCAATTGCGCCGTACACATCTGCACCCTTGGTTGCTAAACGTAACGCTTCAAAATATATAGCCATCTCGTTTCGGACTTAAAGGCACCTCTCGAAAAATATTCGCCCACGACCACCCTTGCATATGTACATTGAATCTACGCACAATACGTAAATGTCAGCCTCTTCTAAAACATCATCTAGATACGTTATGTCTCGACCTCGTGTTCTCGCCGCTATGAACGGCCAGAGGTCTAGGCAAGACCGTACTCCAATTTTCTGAATGATTTTAGCTATAATTTCATCAGGCAGATGAGGAAGCACCATAGTATCAACACTGGAACAAATCAACACTCAGACACAAACACGATCTCCAAATTCAAAAACGATTTCGAAACTCAAACACAATTTTAGAAAAGTGAGAAACTCAAACTCGATTTCATGAGAGAAGGAAGAAATAACCCTAATTTCCCCCCCAAATTTAATTTATTACCCGACACATACCACAAAACCCCGACCTATTTATTTAAACAACCCAAACAAATATGGGTCTAAATCATAAAATAGAACCAAATCTGTTTTTTGGGTTTGAAACAACCATTTCTTTTAAACAAAATTACCAACACAAAAAACAAACACTTAGTTTCACCAAAACAAAAAATACCTAGTTTTACCGACCAACAAAAACACATAGTTTGACCGAAATAAAAACACTTAGTTTTACCAGTGATACCATTACATCAACATAAGCAAAATAAACAGATAACAGAGAGATTCTTCTTCAACTTTGAACTCTGGAACGCGTATTTGGCCTGCTAAAAGGCCCTTTCACTAGATTTGAGTGGGTTTTATTATTCTTCTTCTTCTTTGGCTTTGCCTTTACCGTCTCTTCCATCGGTTCTGCCCCCTCAGCCTCTTCTTTATCTTCTTCCTCCATTGATTCCGTTTCCGTTTCTAACACTTCTTCAACCACCACCTTCTTCTGACCAGTGTTAAGATCCATCGGAGGTACATAATTTAAAACATAATTCACTTTGACATTCAAGTCACTGAGCTTCTCCATCACCTATGAATTCATGCTCATCATCTGCTCACCAAGCTTCTTCAATCCAGCTTCTAAGACCTTTACCACACTACTACCACACATACTCCTTCTCTTTTTCTTTACCTTTCTCCTTTCCCTTCCCCTTTCTCTTCCTCTTCCCCATAGCAACAACCACATCCTCATTTTCCTCTTTTCGGCCATCTATATCTTCATTATAGCACCGTTCAAACCAAATTTTCTTATTGTCTATTAGAATCTTCAACCACCCATCCACAATAGGATCACACACATCATCATCCAAAGGACCATCCATGATCCTCCACAAAAGTGACCTCTCCTCTACGTTTGGAATCACAATACTTTGAATATCCTGTAATAAAAATACAATAAACTCTGGAAAGTTTAACACAACATAAACTAAAACAACATAAACTAAACTAATTTACTCGTACAATGCTTTCTAACCTTGGTGGTGCCAAGAGCTTCATTAATTTCAGAAAGTGAAAAACCTCTCATGTATGTCTCTTTGAACTTGCTCTTACACATCCTAGGACAGGAAGTATACGGGCTTACAACCTCTTCTCTTAATCGCTCCTTCAACTGAGGGATTGCCTCAAACGCAAGAATCTACAAGTATTACCAATTCCAGTTACACATTCACAAGTTCACACAATATCAAAACTCCCACAAAAATTTACTTTTTATTACCTCTAGAGGAGTGATGAATTTAGGAAGGCACCAATTTGGTCTCGGAACTCCATTAAATCATTTCACCATATACACTATCTTTGACATACTGTGATCAAAGGACAAGGGACCCCATGGAAAACGTTTGCACCACTCAAGGTCACCAACAACTCTTCTAAATATTTCTTCTACCGGAGGTGCTCTTTCTCCGGTCTTCGCTTGTAACGATGATGCTTGATAAGAAGTAAAGTACAACAATCCTCAGTCTATCATCATTATCATCCATCACGTTTCATCAACAAAAACTTCTTTTTAACCACTTCATAAGTTGGTCTTTCCTCCTCGAAAATCTTCTCAACAAAATCCAAATTTCCAAATGATTTATATTATGTTGGATATGTGAAACAATTCAGCCCAGAAAACAATCCATGTTCTCTCAAAGAATATCTTATTGGAACTCCATTCACAATAAACCAAGCTTCTTTCTTCTTTCCTGTCCGAGCCATCCGGAGAATTAGAAACCACGCTCCCATCGACATGTGATTTTTATCCAAGGGCATGTGAAAAAAATGATGGAACTCATTATCCCTAATAAACCATTCCAAGTCGTCATTATCAAGCTTATCTATCAAATTGGTAACTGCTTCTCTAATATAGCACTTTGTTGCTATTTTTATTGTCTTCCCGTACTCACAGTTACGAAACCACATGTTCTCAAGTTTCATAGGTTCAGTTTCATCCTGCAATGTTATAATTCCCAAATGATACGATTCTTACAAATCTAATTACCAAGATAATCGGATTTCCCAGGTTAGACCGACCAAAGTGAATCAGACTTACCAATTCAGTGGATTGTGGATCAATTCCTTCCATTACCCTAGATGATTGTGGGTAAACTTCTTCTCTCTCATTCGGGTCTTCTTCTTCATTGCAATCTACTTCTCTCTCATTCGGGTCTTCTTCTTCATTGCAATCTTCTTCTCTCTCTTTCGGGTCTTCTTCTTCATTGCAATCTTCTTCTCTTTCTTTCGGGTCTTCTTCTTCAGCAACCGGATTTGGTTCCAGTGAGATTGTCGTCGTACCTTTCCCACCATCCGCTTTCTTCTTCTTCCGGCTATACCACATTGTCTTTACCATTGCGACACAATTTGATTTGAAGAGAACAAATTTGGTGTTGGGGATTGGGGATTGTTCAATTTCAGGAACTAGGGTTTTAATTTGGGGATGATTTTTTCTGATTTCAATAAGAAAAGAATCTTTTTTTTTTAAAGTGTTTTACCCGGTTTGGATCCGACGGGGTCGAATTTCCAAAGATGGAGCTCCTGGTTTTTTGGTAATCAACCACACTTTCAGATTTAAATTAATTGGAAAAGAAAATCATTTTATAAGGAGAATGTTTGAGGAATTGACTGGTCAAACAGGAACCTTTCAAACTTTTATCCAAGATGAGTTGTATCAGCCGTAATAGGACAAGGCAAATATATACTTTAAAAGTGGGTATCTAATGTATAGAATATTAATATAACACAACTAGTTTAAAATAATTAATTTATATAATTAAATAGAAAATTTGAACCAATAAGAAAAACACATGTGTTACAAAGGGGGTTCTAGTGGATCTCTTAAATTTTTCTTACGAGAAACGTTTCTCTCTCTCTCTCATCTTCTTTTAATTTTTCTCATTTGTTTATTTTTAAGACCATGTTTAAAAAGTAAGACTCTTAAGACCATCTCTGTAAAGTTATAAGAATATTTTCTTGTTATTGAATATCGACGGCAATACAAGTGTTTATATACAAGAGAAGAAACCCTAAACAAAGACTTGACTCCCAAGCTATCCTATAGCCCAGTACACACAAGCCCAATCATAACTGAACTCACCGACTCCCTAACACTCCCCCTCAAGTTAGAGAGTGTGGATTACAAACACCCAACTTGGACAACAAAACATCAAAACTATGGACGACCAAGAGCTTTAGTGAGAATATCTGCTATTTGGTCTTTGGTACGAACATGACGTGTGGAGATAAGACCATCACGAACGGCATCCCGAATGCTATGGCATTCTCTTTCAATATGCTTAGTTCGTTCATGAAAAACAGGATTAGCGGCGATGTGTATGGCAACTTGACTATCACAGAAAAACGGAACTGGTTTATATAGTAACCTTTACACCAAGGTCTTCCATAAGCGGAATAATCCACTTAATCACGAGGGTAGCGGCTGCCATAGCCCTATACTCGGCCTCAGCGGAAGAGTGAGAAACCGTGTCCTGCTTCTTAGTTTTCCATGAAATGGGTGAGCTACCAAGAAGCACGACATACGAACTTAAAGAACGACGAGTAAGCGGGCAAGATCCCCAATCGGCATCACAATACACATACAACTCTAGATTGCTATTGGATTTGAAAAGAACACCTTGTCTAGGAGAACTTTTGATGAAGCGAACAACTCGTAACGCCGCATCCCAATGACCTTCACGTGGTGCTTTCATGAATTGTGATAACAAGTGTATAGAATAACAGAGCTCCGGACGTGTGATGCAAAGATACACTAATCTACCAACAGGTCTTCGATAAGATTTAGGATCTTTCAACAATGGACTATCATCAGAAGCAAGCTTGTGATTCTGCTCAATGGGAGTTAACGCCGGCTTGCAACCAAGAAGAATAGTATCACCAACAATATCAAGAATGTATTTTCGTTGGGAGATGAAAATACCTTCTTCAGAACGGGCAACTTCAATGCCTAAAAAATATTTTAGCTTTCCCAAATCCTTCATATGAAAACAATCTCCCAAATAAGCCTTGAATTTGTTAAGCTTATCGAGATTGTTACTTACGATTACTAAATCATCGACGTAAACTAAAACACGGATCTCAGTTGCATCGCGAGTGAATGTGAACAAAGAATAATCGGAATAGGATTGAACAAAACTGAATTCTAAAAGAACCTTAGAGAGCTTGGCAAACCAACAACGAGGAGCTTGACGAAGTCCATATAATGATTTACGCAAACGACAAACTTTACTAGGATCCGAGTGAGTAAAGCCAGGGGGTAATTTCATGTATACTTCCTCCTCTAGATCCCCATGAAGAAACACATTGTGGACGTCCATTTGATGAACTTCCCATCCTTTTATAGAAACAAGACGAAGAAGACCACGAATGGTACTCATTTTCACCACAGGTGCGAAAGTTTCATCAAAATCTTCTCCTTCAATTTGTTTATTCCCAAGCACCACTAAGTGAGCTTTATGTCGTTCAATTGTCCCATCAGCGTTGTATTTGATCTTGTAAACCCATTTTGAACCAATTGCGACTTTTCCGTGCGGAAGTGAAACAATGTCCCAAGTATAATTATCTTCAAGAGCAACAACTTCATTGGTCATGGCACAACGCCAAACATCGTCTTTGACTGCATCAGAATATCGCTTGGGTTCAACATTGGTAGTGACCGCTGCGAGAAAAGCCTGATGCGACGTGGAAAAATTAAGATCAGAGACATAATCATCTAAAGGATAAGGAGTCTTACCAGGAACAATTTCAGAGGACAATGAGAGAAGACCGTTGGGAGGAAGATGGGGTTTATCATGACTAACTGCAGTGTGAGCAACATAGTCTTTAAACTTTGTAGGAGGATTTCACGGTCTCTGTCCTCTGCCCAAAACTTCGATTGATACAAGAGGTAATTCTGGCGTGATCACAGATTCAAGCGCATCTGAATCACTGTTTGATACAGGTGAATTTGTGTTTGACACAAAAGTTGGTGCAACATCAGTGTTTGACACAGGAACAGGTGAAACATCAACCACTGTAGTAGCATCCATGTCAGAGCTCCCCCTTTCATCAGAGCTCGTAATTGGCTCAAGTAACCAATCTTCATCATCAAACTCCATCGTCGGCAAAGACGTAAGTGGTGTAATAGGAGACACCGAGGATGTTGCCATAGGAAATTCATCCTCATAAAACACCACATCACGAGAAATTAGAAATTCTCATTTTTCTAAATCGAAAACTTTCCAACCTTTCTGACCCGAAGGATAACCAACAAAAATGCATCGACGACTTCTTGAACCAAACTTTTCTTTGTTTCTAGACCGATAGTGTGTGTAACACAAATTGCCAAATACCCGAAGATGATAGTATGATGGTTTCTTGCCATGGAGAACCTCATAGGGAGAACGACCATCAAGGAGCTTTGTGGGAGTGAGATTAATAAGGTGAGATGCGGTCATGACGGCTTCACCCCAAAACTTAGTTGGCAAACTTTCTTGAAACAACAAAGCCCTTGACACATTAAGAATGTGCCGATGCTTTCTTTCCACGCGTCCATTTTGTTGCGGAGTATTCACACAAGAGGTTTGGTGAAGAATGCCAATTTCCCGAAAGAAGCGTGATAAACACATGAACTCTGTGCCATTATCTCTATGAACCACTTTCACTACTTTACCAAATTGCTTCTTCGTCATCGTACAAAAATTTTGAATAACCGAACGAACCTCTGATTTTGCGAGAAGCAAAAAAGTCCATACGGCTCTCGAATAATCATCTATAATTGTTAAAAAATAAACCGCTCCACATGAAGCGTGTGTGCGGTAGGGACCCCGAACATCGCAATGAATCAACGCAAAACACTCATTTGATTTATTCAAACTGTCATAAAACTCTTGTCTAGTCTGCTTTGCCCGAAAACAAGTGTCACAAGGACTAGGGACAACATATTTATTCTTAAAAGATAACATAGGTAAAGAAGCTAAAACCGAAAACGATGGATGTCCGAGCCTCTGGTGCCAACAAAACTGATCAACCGAACTAACAACTTGACTAGCAGCTCGATAAACCCTTGCAGCCATAACATCTTCCTGTAAAACACACAAAGTATCCGGTAGAACAGTAAAACAGTTTGTTTGCTTTAGAAGCTTGGACACGGAAATTAATGAACCATTCAAATTTGGCACATATAACACGTTTTGAAGAGTGATGTGATCGGTTAATGGAAAAACACCCGTGTGAGTTACATATGATTTATTCCCATCTGCAAACCCAACGGGACATGGTGGAATACTTGACGTATTTACTAGAAACGAAAACTCTCCCGTCATATGATGAGATGCTTCCGTATCTAGTATGAAGTCACCATGTATACTATTACCGGTAAGTTTATCAGAGGATGAATTAGCTCTCTCGGTAATCATCTGAGAAAGAACTCTCCATTGTTCCTGCAAAAACTCTGGGAACGATGACTGATTTGAGGTGATTGCGTGAGCATATGTTACTCGAGTACTGGAGTTCCTATTGCTGAAACTACCTCAACCTCGACCACCTCTATTTGTACCTCTGTTTCCACCTCCTCCTCTATTTTGCGATCGCTCTTCCCACCAATCTGGAAACCCAACTAATTGCCAACAGTTTGACTTCTCATGACCAGTACGTCCACAATTAGTACATTGAAAACCTCGATCTCGACCTCCAACATTACTCGAACCGGAACATGAACGTAATTGATCAAGAGAGGAATCTCTCTTAGCAACAAAACCCACTGCGTTTTATTGAGATTCACGCTCTGTTGCTTTGTTGAGGCGTTGCTCTTCACGAATAAGCTTTGCATAAATCTCACCAAGATCAAGAGTAGAGTTTAATGAGATAATAGATTGACACATTCCTCTAAAATGAGCTTCATCTAAGCCCATCACAAACTGATGAATTTTTTCTTCTTCACGATCTTTCTCAATTTCCACCGCCGCAGAACACGTACAAAGTGGCAAAGGCTTGTACATGTCTAGCTCTTCCCAAATTTGTGACAACCGTCCATAGTAGTCAATCACAGCTTGACCGTCTTGCCGACACACAGCCAGTTGTTCTTTGATATGATGCACACACACCTTATTCCCCACCGAGAAACGCTTTCTCAGATTTTCCCACAACTTGTGAGCATCTGAGATAAAAGTAACAGTAGACCTGACCTGAGGATCAATAGAAGTTCGGATCCACCCAACAATCATTGAGTTTACCGAAAGCCACAACTCTAAATTTGGATCACTCGCAACACGTTTCGGTATTGTTCCTTCAACAAAACCTAGCTTTTGCTTTGCACGAAGAGCGTTAGTCATCTCAGAACACCACTCATTGTAGTTCTCACCGGATATCGCCACCATCAACCATCTTTGCTAGATCTCACACGAAGATCAACAAAAAATAACACAAACTCAAACACGAAAGAGTTTCGAACTTCGAAACAGAACAAACTACTCGAACAAAAACGAAGAAGAAAGAAAACGATTTAGGTCTCAGAATTGGATATGGTTATACCATGTAAAGTTATAAGAATATGTTCTTGTTATTGAATATCGACGGCAATACAAGTGTTTATATACAAGAGAAGAAACCCTAAACAAAGAATTGACTCCCAAGCTATCCTATAGCCTAGTACACACAAGCCCAATCATAACCGAACTCACCGACTCCCTAACAATCTCCATCCATGTGTCTTACCATATATTTTGTGTCTTAAAAAATGAAAAATAAATAAAGAGAAGAGAGAGAATGAAAAAAAGTTCTTAAACAAGAATTTTAAGATATGTGTCTTGCTAAAGGGTGTGTTGTGATTGGTTGAATGTATTTTTAATAAATTTAAATTTAAATAAAGAATTAAATAATACTAAAATTACTAAGTTAGAATTTTTAAAAATCTTTATGGATGGAGATGCTAACTTTTTCTCTGAACCGTCTCATGTGGGAGATACCATAGAGACTGTCTCAGCTTGCCACGTGTCATACTGTAATTGGACCACATCCTTTTTTTACAGAGAGTCAGAAAAAAAAATTGCTCATTAACATTTCTCTTCCTTCTCTCCTCCTTCGTCTGCGATTTTTGGGGTTCAACAATTTCTCATCAAGCCCTCTCCGATTACAAAGATTGGGAACGAAAAACTCAAAGCTAAAGAAGCATGAGGAGATCGATTTCTTCGAAAGCGAAATCGTTTCTTCACAAGAATCTTCTAGATAAAGGTAACTCTTGTACTTCTCTTTCGTATAGCATTTACGATTTCTGTCTCTCGAGAAGAGCTTATTCTGGTGATGGTGGTAGCATCGATTACCGAAAGATAAGAAGAAATGGATTTCACTTTATGAAACTAGGTGATTCGCTTGAACTCTTCTTTCACATGGTTCAGTGTCGTCCTCTTCCTTCAATTGCTGATTTCAGTAGATTAATGAGTGTGATTTCAAAGTTGAAGAAGTATCATGTTGTGATTTATCTCGGCGATCCTTCTCTCCACCTTTGTCGGTGATTATGAGAATTTGCACAAAATTTTTCTTGCAAGTAATCAAGATTGCTACTGCTTATAATTTTGGAGATATTTTCACAAAGGTGATTCCAGTTTACAAGATGAGAGAAGCATTGAAGATGCTTCGAGTTGGTAAGAAATGATAAGAGAAGAGTGAAGTGCATCAGGTAAAGGATGCTGGTATCCGGTAAAGGATACAAGGAGATTCACCAAGAAGAGTTAAGGGTTATGTTGATATGTGTCTAAGGTGGAGATTTGAAGAATGTAGACAAAGATCAAGTATTGAGGAGCTAGGGATA